>CM061750.1:341351117-341798647 GCA_030979885.1 Lolium multiflorum | reverse complement strand
CGCGAGAACGCAATCCAAGCCAAGATGCAATCTAGAAGACGGGAGCAACGAGGAGATGATCAAGACTCACCCTTGAAGATTTCCAAAGCCTACAAGATGAGGCTCTTGTTGCTGCGGTAGACGATCACTTGCCGCTTGCAAAAGCGCGTAGAAGATCTTGATCACGGTGCCACGACCGGGCAGCACCTCCGTACTCGGTCACACGTTCGGTGTTGATGAAGACGACGTCCTTCTCCCCGTTCCAGTGGGCAGCGGAAGTAGTAGCTCCTCCTTGAATCCGGCAGCACGACGGCGTGGTGGCGGGGGTGGTGGAGAACTCCGGCGGAGCTTCGCTAAGCGTGCGGGAGAGGTGGAGGAGAGAGGGGCGGCTAGGGTTTGGGAGAGGGGGCGCCGGCCACTCATAGGGTGCGGCCACCTTGTGGTCTTCGGCAGCCGGGCCCCCCCCCCTATGCCCCTCATTATATAGGTGGATCCCCAAGTGTTGGACTACAAGTCTTCGAATAAGACCCCAACACAATAACCTTCCATGTAGTAGGGAAACCTACCCAAGGTGGGACTCCCACTTGAGGTGGTTCCCCCTTCCATGTGGGGGGGTGGCCGGCCCCCTTAGGTGGAGTCCACCTTGGACTCCCCACTAGGGTTGGCCGGCCATGGGAGGTGGAGTCCCTCCCGGACTCCTCCTTCCTTAGTGATTCCTTCTGGACGGTCCTTCTAGAACCTTCTAGAACCTTCCGTAAAATCACCTGGATCATTTTCAAACTTATAAAATGACTTCCTATATATGAATCTTATTCTCCTGACTATTCCTAACTCCTGTGATGTCCAGGACTTATCCAGACCTCTAACAATGCCTCTGTTCCATTCCCATATTCAAGTTCACTACTGCCACCATCAAACCATAAGTCAACCACTACTTCGGACCAGGACATATGAGTAACTCCATCAATAACCAATAGCGGGATATGGAGATCCATAATGGCTTCTACATATTCAACGATGACTTTAGTGATCGAATGAACCATTCACATACGATACCAATTCCCTTTGTCAGGCGATATTTTACTTGTCCGAGGTTTGATCATCGGTATCACTCTCTATACCTTGTTCAACCTCGTCTCCTGACAAGTACTCTTTACTCGTACCGTGGTATGTGGTCTATGAACTTATTCATATGCTTGCAAGACATTAGACGACATTCCACCGAGAGGGCCTAGAGTATATCTATCCGTCATCTGGATGGACAAATCCCACTGTTGATCCATATGCCTCAACTCATACTTTCCGGATACTTAATCCCACCTTTATAACCACCCATTTACGCAGTGGCGTTTGATGTAATCAAAGTACCTTTCGGGTATAAGTGATTTACATGATCTCATGGTCATAAGGACTAGGTAACTATGTATCGAAAGCTTATAGCAAATAACTTAATGACGTGATCTTATGCTACGCTTAAATGGGTGTGTCCATTACATCATTCATATAAATGATATAACCTTGTTATTAATAACATCCAATGTTCATGATTATGAAACTAATCATCCATTAATCAACAAGCTAGTTAAGAGGCATACTAGGGACTCTTTGTTGTTTACATATCACACATGTATCAATGTTTTGGTTAATACAATTATAGCATGGTATATAAACATTTATCATAAACATAAAGATATATAATAACCACTTTTATTATTGCCTCTTGGCATATCTCCAACAGCCTCCCACTTGCACTAGAGTCAATAATCTAGATTACATTGTAAGTGCACCTAACACCCATGGCATTCGGTGTTGGTCATGCGCTTTGCCCTTAGGAGAGCTTTAGTCAACGGATTTGCAATCTTTGTGTACTTTGCAAATCTTTACTCTCCATCTTCATGTACTCGCGAATCGAGTGATATCGCAGCTTGATATGCTTCCGCCTCTTGTGTGACCTTGGTTCTGGTGCATTGTCGATGGCACCCATGTTGTCACAAGAAATGACTAGTGGGTCCAATGCACTAGAACCACACCGAGCTCTACAATGAACCTCTTCATCCATACCGCTCCTGATGAAGCCTCTGAGCCGCTATGTACTCCGATTCTATTGAAGACTTCGCTACCGTGCACTGCTTCGAGCTGCCCAGCTTACCGCAGCACCATTCAATATAAACACGTACCTAGACTGTGACTAGAGTCATCACGATCAGTGTTCCAACTTGCATCGGTGTAACTGTTTACAAGCTCTTCGTCACCTCCATAACAAAGAAACATATCCTGATCTTTTCAAGTGCTTCAGGATATTCTTGACCGCTGTCCAGTTTTCCATTCCTGGATCACGATATCTCGTTACCAAAACTAACAACATGTGCTATATCCGGCCTAGCATAGCATGGCATACATGATAGAGCCTACTCCCGAGGCATAGGGGATCTGACCATCCTTTCTCTTTCTTCTGCCGTAGCTGGTCCTTGAGTCTTACTCAAGACCTGGCCCGGTAACATAGGTAAGAACCCTTTTTTCTTTTGTCCATTCTAAACTTCTTTAGAATCTTGTCCAGGTATGTACTCTGTGACAGCCCTATTAGGCGTCTTGATCTATCTCTATAAATCTTGATGCCTAATATATACGATGCTTTACCAAGGTCCTTTCATTGAAAAACTATTATTCAAATAACCTTACACTGCTTAATAGTTCTATATCATTCTCAATCAATAATATTTCATCTACATATAATATCAGGAATGCTACAGAGCTCCCATTCACTTTCTTGTAAATACAGGCCTCATGACACTGTATAAACCTGAAGTCTTTGATCACCTTATCAAAGCGTCGGTTCCAACTTCTTGATGCTTGCTTCAACCCATAGATTGAACGCTGAAGTTTGCATACTTTGTCGGCATTTTAGGATCGACAAACCTTTGGGTTGTACCATATACAACTCTTCCTCAATATTTCCATTAAGGATCGCCGTTTTGACATCCATCTGCCAAATTTCATAATCGAAAAATGCAGCTATCGCTAACAAAATCCTTTAGCTTCGCTACATGTGAGAAAGTCTCATCGTAGTCAACTCCTTAACTTTGCTCCAACCCTACACAAGCTCGAGCTTTATAGATGTAATATTAACACGCATTCATTTTTCTCTTTGAACATCCATTTATTCTCATACTTGAATGAATAACCATCTGCATTAAACAAGATCCAGACATAATGTTCATGCTCCGGGTACAAAATAACATTTATTTAGGCTTAAAACTAATCCCGAAGGTAGATGAAGAGGAAGTTGACAACATCACATCGACTTTGGATCCGTTTCCAACGCGCATCGTCACTTGATCTTTCTTAGTAGTCTTCGTTTATTCTTTAGTTCCTGTTTCGAGTTACAAATATGAGCAAATGAACCAGCATCAAATACCCAGGTACTAGTACGAGAACCAGTGAGATAAACATCTATAACATGTATATCAGATAATTCTTCTTTCTTCTTCGACAAGGCCGCTCTTCAGATCAGTCTGATACTTGGAGCAATTACGCCTGTCCCTTCTCCTTGCGTAATAGCAATTTCAAAGACTTCAGTGCTTAGGGCCGCCTAGGTTTCATAGGAGGCGGCAGCTTTGCCAATTCTTCTGAATTTTCCCCTTAGACTTGCCCTACTTTCTGAAACGGTGGTCTTGTTGACCATCAACACTTGGTGCTCTTCTGATCTCAATCTCAGCAGCTTTAGCATGACAAAGAGTTCAGGTAACTCTTTGTTCATGTTCTCATATTGTAGTTAACGTTCTTGTAACTTGGTGGCAATGAATGGAAGGACACGATTAATCCCCAATCTATTAGGAATCACTATTCCAAGTCACTGAGTTTCTTCGCATGCCCGGCCATGGCGAGCATGTGCTCACTAATCTGAGCTGCCTTCTTCCATCATGTAGCTGAAGAAGTGTTTCATCATAGCTTTCCACAGCCGCATGAGTTTCAAATATAGCTTTCAGCTCATTGACCAACTCATGAGGATTGTGGTTGTAACATCCATGTTTAGCAAACCCTAATTAGGAAGTTGTTTGTGCATTCATGAGCATCATTTAAAATGCATTAAGAGAAATTTGCAAATAAATAAAGTGGAAACCCAACATGTATGCAAACCTTCCTTTATTTTCAATTCTCCCAAATTGTTTCAAATCTTGAAAAACCAAAATTTGTGGAACCTCAAATACATGAGGAAGGCCACTAAATATTTCCCCTGAAGTTTTTAAGTTATTTTGCTAACTCCAAGGGTTGCAAAATGCCAAAATCCATTTGTTTTTAGCCCTGTTTTAAAATTTCCAGAGAAAACCCTAAAGGCTAGGGGGCTATGGGCAAAATGCCCCTTGTCTTCTTCCTCGCACAGGCAGGCACCTGCGTGCCCTACCCTGCGCGCCCGACGCCGCCACCTCCTGCTCGATGCCCTCCTGGACAATGAGACGTCCTGGAGGCTCTCTCTCTCCCCCTCGTCCCTATCTCTTCCTCTCTCTCAAGCGCCCTCTCTCCCTCTCTTTCTCTATGAGCACGCCAAACCCTAGCCCGGCCACCTCGCCGTCGGCGCCGCTCTGAGCTTCCCCGCGCCCAGCCGACGCCACCACGAGACCTGCCGCGACGCCCTCGACCTCCTCCACACCCACAGGTTAAATCTTTTCGAAAAGCCGTGGCCACGGTTACGGACGACTTGGGAACGGACGTGGAGATCATAGAGAACTTAACCTCATCGTAAAAAACTTTGGCAAACAATGTGCTACTTTATTACCCCTCTCTCCCGGTGTTGGAGTGTGGGTAATCCGAGGACAGTGGTTCGAGATGATGAAGATTGGTGGATACAATATGATAATCAAAGAGATAGAGATATCGATCTCTTATCCCTTTAAAGGTTCTAAGTAGTCGAGCTTCTTCTCCTCTTGTTTATTAAAGGAAAACCGGCTTTACGCAAAGAAGCTCCGCGTAAAGCTCCGCATACCCGCTTTGCTGTGCTGCTGTACTAAGTCTGCCGAGTCCCCGTACTCACTTTGCATGCTTTTTTGGCTCTGTAATAGTTGCCCAACCGCATGCAGGTTTCTAGCTCCACATCGACGAGTAGCTTGGGGTTCCCAGGTGGCAGCCTGAATCTATGGGCTGGGACGCCGCCGTTATGCTCCTGGCCTCTTAGGCCTTTTTCTATCTTGCTATGTCTAATAGCATAACTTTGCTTCCGTTGATTGATGAATGTCGGTGACCTCTGCTTGTAATACTTTGGTTCTTCGCTCAGTTATGAGCTTGTATTACTTTTTGAGTCGTAGAGTCACTGTGGTGTTATCGATTCTCTCACCGTAGTCTCTCGAGCTCTAGGTTAGGCTTATGTCGACTCTAAGATCTGTATTTGTCTAACCTCGATCCCTGGGTGCCACAGGTTTTGCATCGTAGCAGACTGCCTGTAGGAAAACCCTTTCTACTGGTCGATGTTGAGTCTAGTGTTTGTGAAAACTATTTGAAAGCTAAAAGTATTTGCAAAAATCTGATTAGGATTCTTTTTACTCCTTATCTGGCATCGCTCTAATTCTAAGGTGCCTTACCTTGTGTTGATTTGAAAGTTTTTCTATCTCTTCTAGTCTTTCAAACTTAGGTGCCTCAAGGGTATGTCGTTTCAAAACCAGTTGACCTAGTGCAGAGTTCTCTATAGTCGTGCGTGTTCTATGCATCCTCCTTGTTTTGCTTCAACAGAGAGATTCCTTTCCATCATGATCTCTCTATTTTGTGGGTTCCATATCATTCTGTTCTCGGTTTCGAGGTTTCCTTTCGCCTTGTATGCCTCCTTTTTATTTTCTTGGGTACTTCGGAAGCTAGTTATGGCTTCTAGATGCTACATCGTGATTACTACCTCGAAGTGTCTTTTGTGTCACTCATTTAGTAGTTACTCCTTTCTCTGGGTTTTAACCCTTGGACTTGAACCGAAGGTCCCCGGTTGTGCTAGATTCTATTTTATGAATCTTAGTACATGAAGCTGGCCTTTAACCCAAGATCCATGCCATTGAACACTGGTGTTAATGTTCAAACATTACATCGGGATGGCTAAATCCAAATCAAGCTAGCCTTAAAGCTTGTGGTTGTTGTCGTGTTGAATTGCGGCAATAAATATCTTCCCCTTCCACCCGCTATCGCAGAGGTTCTTTCATTGAACCAAATGGATCACGACAAGAGTGCTCTTTGTGAGTCTCGCATCTATGTCCGTGACTCTGCCACACCTCCCTTTTCAGCATGAGTTTCACAAAAGTGTTATCTTGTGCATCTACATCTCAGGAAATTCTGATCCTGATCGTGTTCTTCCTCTTTAGCTGCTTTCCAACCTTGTTTGCTAGTTAGCATTGTTGTAAATGTGCATTGGTGTTTTCCAATGGCGTTACTCTTGTGGTCCGTCGTGATATTCCACTTCGTATGTCGTAGAGAAAACAAACCCAAACATCTTGTCCATTTCAAAGACTATAGTCAAAGTGTTGTAATCCGGCAGACAAGAATTCTAGTTATCTTCTGCTTCCGTTTTTACCTTGGAGTATCAAATTTCTTCTATATCATGAGGTCGTGCTTTGTATCATGGCCTTATTGATGAAGTGATGCTCTTACATATCTTTACTCACCCTTTCTCTGAGTTGTCTATGCTTGGGAATGTAGGAGTTTGCATATTGATGTGGCCATCTGAGATTCTTAGCAATTGTTATTGCTTTCGGATCCAAGGATGTTTGTGTCATTCTTAGCATGATTGGTTCGCCAATTACTAAGCGAAGTTTGATTGTGCTGCCAAGTCCATTTGTTCAGGCGCACCATTTTGGTCAAAGAGTTAGGTTCATCCCAAAGCTCTCAAGACCACATCGGTTGCTTTGTAAGGCAAGATCCCCTCTCGAACTCAGTCATATACCGGCGGTTCGTGATATTCTAGTTGTATTTCTAGAAGTATCGCCATGTTGTCACATGACCGTGTTATCGAGTTCATGAGTAAGTTAGTTCCGTGAACTACTCCTTTCTCCAAGAAACCGTGCTGGATATCCAGGACTAATTGGTTGAGCTTAAACAACTACTTGGAGAGTTGAAAGACAAGAGCTCTATCCAACTTTGTTCCTTCATAAAGGGATGTCTAGTGTTGTTTGCGTTGAAGTTAGAAAGTATCTCCTTATGGTTATGCTATCTTTCCCATATTTGATTTGAGCTTGGGTTATCGTCAAATCAAACTCAGTTCCATGGACTATCTTGATGATGTTTATAATCATGGTGTCTCGTCTGAGTATACCTTCATATGTCCTTTTATTCAATTCAATATTTCTCGCTTTCGTCATGCAAATATAAAGTAGAGTCCCTCATTTGAGTGTCCCGGTAAGTTTGTTATTGAGCTCCATCGATGACCTTCTTTATTTCCTCCATGTTTAAAGAGATTCATATTGAACAGCTGGCACTTAATGTTGTAAACTTTTGAGAACCATATTCATGTTATCATGAATTATGTTCTGGATGTTGGAAGTAACCTTCTCTGGTTCACGTGCATTTGCTGAAAGATGTCGCCATGGATTGAGTAGAGTTCCCTTTTCTTTCCTCGGGAATCATCGCAAGTCAGTTATGCATGTGCGGAATATCTTGAGATGGAAGGTTGTTACCTCCATTTGCTTGAAAGCCCTGTGCACACTAAGCCACCGACCTATTTGTTCAAGAAAGAGAAGCTTAAGAGCTTCAATATCTTCTACGATGTCCCCACCAAGACTCACTTGTGTTACATTGCAAGTTCATATGGACGCAATTGCCATCGCAGTCGCAACCATATGGATTACGCAATCTGGCTCAATCTTTGGAGCTTGACATTATAGTCTATATCTTGAGAATCTAGCAACTTTACCTTGGTGGTAGTTGTTGCAATTTCTATTCGTACATTCTGAGTCTGAAATATCTTTACACCTAACCTAAGCTGAATGTCAAGCAACAAGGATGGTTGGTGTTTCTGAAGGATTTTTGACATAGGTCTCTTTGTAAATCCGACAAGATTGATGTCGTGGTTAACACAATTATTCGGAAGGTCTAGTGTCATAATCCCTTGAAACATCAAGAATAACCACTCTCCATAAGGATCTTGTGCTACTTATTCTAGGAGTTGCCCTTATGATGTCTTTCAATTCTGAAGTCTGACCTTCACTTGATGACCTATTGAAGGCTAGTCAATAGCCTAATATTGGTGTCTAGAACATCAAGGAGAACCTTATAAGCAGAGTTGCTAAAATGTCTCTCGGTCAATCCCTCGAAATCATTTCTCCGGTGACAACAACTTCGTTCGAAGAAATTTCACTCCCCGGTAACCTTGGCACTTCACTAACTAGTGCTCCTCCCCCTTCTGTTGGTCAGTACCTGAAGTTCCAATCAATTCACACGTTGTGTGAATTAGTCAGCCATCTACGCCCCAGCCTTTTGGGTAACAATCGTGTCATGTACCCATACCAAAAGAGTGACTATGATTCTTAAATTCAAAGTAGCTCTGGTTGGTAATCTTCTATGCTTCTACGAGTCACCCTCTCTAAGAGTGCCTCGTCATGGTATCAAAGGCAGTTTAACTCCTCGCTACCTTGTCCTTCGTGTTCTTGTCAAGCGTGGAGCAATTGTCTACCAAAAATTTGAAACTTTTCATATCCTCCATTACCTTGACGTGTTTCGTGTTTGTCAGCTCAAGAGTTGTTTCTAAGCACTTCTTCCATGAGTTGACCATGAAATACTCGATCTTTGTGAAGATCCACCATCTAGTGTCATTCCCTCTTTCCTTTAGAGTGAAGAAAGTAAAATGAAGAGCTCTTCATGGTGTTGTGGGTCAACTTCTTCATGATGTCGTGGATCAACTTCCTCAACAAAGAAGATCACCGTGGTATCGACAAGCTCGTTGAACCTTAGGAATCTCGGGGACGAGATTCTTGTAAGGGGGATAGAGTTGTAACATCCCTGTTTAGCAAACCCTAATTAGGAAGTTGTTTGTGCATTCATGAGCATCATTTAAAATGCATTAAGAGAAATTTGCAAATAAATAAAGTGGAAACCCAACATGTATGCAAACCTTCCTTTATTTTCAATTCTCCCAAATTGTTTCAAATCTTGAAAAACCAAAATTTGTGAAACCTCAAATACATGAGGAAGGCCACTAAATATTTCCCCTGAAGTTTTGAAGTTATTTTGCATCTCTAAAGGGTTGCAAAATGCCAAAATCCATTTGATTTTTGCCCTATTTTAATTTTTCGAGAGTTTACCCAAAAAGCCAGGGGGCTATGGGCAAAACGCCCCTTGTCTTCTTCCTCGCACAGGCAGGCACCTGCGTGCCCTGCCCTGCGCGCCCGAAGCCGCCACCTCCTGCTCGATGCCCTCCTGGACGAGGAGACGTCCTGGAGGCCCTCTCTCCCTCCCTCGCCCCTATCCTCTTCCTCTCCCCATCTTCCTCTTTCTCTCTGTGAGCGTGAGCAAAGCCCTGGCCAGACCTCGCCATCGCCGCCGCTGTGAGCCTCCCCGCGCCAAGCCGACGCCGCCAGGAGCTTCGCCGCGTCGTCCCCGTCCTCCTCCACCAAGCAGCGCCCGCCGGGAAGCTCTACATCGCGCGAATCGGGCGGTTGCTGCACCGCCGGCCTCCGCCTCCCGCCGGCGTTCCCGGCCACCTCCGGCCTCGCCGTCTCTTCCGTCGCGCTCAGGGTGAGCTACCCGTCACGCCGGTGCCCTCGGCCTGCTCCCTCTCGTCCTCTAGCTCCACCCTCCACGGGCAACTATCCCGGCCGCCGCCGCCCATCGTCGCCGGCCACGCTCCGGCCACCATTTGGCAGCGGCGCCGCCACCAAATGGTCGGCCGCGTCGAGCTGCCCAGTATGCCCCCACGCGCGCACGCTATCGCCCTCTGAATCGGCCAATTGCAGCTCCACCTGCGAGCTCATTGCCGCGCTGATGTCACCATGACGTCATGCCCATGTCATATTTCCTTTTTCTAATTTTCAGAAAATGTTTAATTCTTGCTTAATTCATATCTATTTCATTTTAAATCAGAAAAAGGTGTATAATATATCAAAATCTTTAGAAAAATGAAACCTACCTACTTATGCTATCATCATGCATAGTTAAGCAACTTCAATTAACACTTTTGTTAGAACAATGAAATACCACTTTATGGAAGTCGTGAGGTTTATCGAATTGCAGTGCTTTATGCATTCGAACCCCACTTAATTGATGATGTCTTAGGGACACTTTCATTCCTATTAACATGCCATATCATCATTATTGAATGTGCATTGCATTATGCCATGTATTGAATGTTACTTCTCTATTTCTAGTATTTGCTTCTTCGCGATCGATAGAGCACGAGTCTGAGACGATGAAGATCGACAACACCGAAGATCAATAATTGTTCACCGACGAACAAAGTCAAGCATGCATCGAAGATCCACTTTGGTTTGTCGTGACAAAGGCAAGCCCTAGCCTCGTTCTCATA
The DNA here is from genome assembly GCA_030979885.1 of Lolium multiflorum. Lineage (NCBI taxonomy): Eukaryota > Viridiplantae > Streptophyta > Magnoliopsida > Poales > Poaceae > Lolium > Lolium multiflorum. The sequence continues at coordinate 341,788,185 of CM061750.1, read as the reverse complement.
TAAGTTTTACAAATGCTTTTACTCTGGTTCCTACATATTGCATACGATTCAACCGTCTTTTATCAATAGGTAGAGTTATCCTATCTACTGCATGTTTCACCCTTGTAGCCTCAAATACTTGATCCACTGCTCTCCTAGCATAACTAGGTTTGGCATGTGTGCGTCGGAGAGCCTTTATCTCTTTATGCTTAGTCATGCTTCTAGTTTGTTACGCTTACTACTCCGGGTCTTCGACCGGAGCCTTACAATGAAATGGAAATAGCATGACAGGTTGACGTGTTGGTAAGTATAGAGATGATGATAAACATGATTAAAGGCTCAGACGAGAGGCCACATTGGGATGTGGTGGGTTGTTTCATTTCTGCCGACCTTAGGAACCGAGTTCTCGCCTCTTGAACCAAGACCGAGCGTACAACCACACGAGGCCCTATTATGGTACCCTCTCAACTCACTAACTTGCCTAGTAGATTCCATGAGTCACATAGTTTGCGTGTTATCTGGACATATGCATCGAAAACGTTTGTGAAAAGGTGCATAGCATACAGGTAGGTAAGCGTGGCCGTGGTGGCTGGGGTTAGAGTCCCTGGGGAAACCCACCTCGCCTTCACATCGTTAAGGACCGACTTCGGGGCTTGACCCGTTACGGCGGAACAATCCTTAGCGCGTGACTCATGGTCTCGGCGACAGCAAGGTAAATGTCGTGGTCAACCACTCTCTGCCGGCTCTCCAAGGAAGAGAGCTAATGTACCTGCACTAAGAATCGAAGCGTACGTGTGGTGTTGTGCACCCTCGCAGGTTAAATCTTTTCAAAAGCTGTGTCCAGCACGGTTGGCGTACGACTTGGGAACGGACGTGGAGATCATAGAACTTTAACCTCATCGTAAAACTTGGCAAACAATAACAGATACCTTCTCCGGGTGTTGAGGGAATCCGAGGATAGTGGTTCGAGAGATGATGAAGATTGGTGGATACAATATGATAATCAATAGAGATAGAGATATCGATCTCTTATCCCTTTAAAGGTTCTAAGTAGTCGAGCTTCTTCTCCCTCTTGTTTATTAAAGGAAAACTGGCTTTACGCAAAGAAGCTCCACAAAGCCCGCATACCCGCTTGCCAAAAGGTTGTACTAAGTCTTGCTGAGTCCCCGTACTCAGCTTTGCATGCTTTTGGTTTCGGTAATAGTCGCTCCAACGTATGGTGGTTTCCAGTCGACACGACGAGTAGCTTTCAACCCTGTGCATACCGAGATCTATGTACGGACGTCGATGTTATGCTCCCCGGCCTCTAGGCCTTTTCTATCTTGCTATGTCTAATAGCATAACTTCGCTCCGTTGATTGATGTATGTCAGGTCAGTGACCTCTACTTGTAATACTTTGGTTCTTCGCTCAGTTATGTATTACTTTTGAGTCGTAGAGTCACCGTTGTGTTATCGATTCTCTCACTGTAGTCTCTCGAGCTCTAGGTTAGGCTTATGCGACGAAGATCTGGTATTTGTTTAACCCTAATCCCGGGGGTGGCTCATGGTGCTCAAAACGTTTTTTGAAGATCGGCTTCCATACGCACAAGATGGCACACCGAACTTGAGAGTACCGAAGCCACTAAAACATTCTTTACTTCATCGGTTTCAGTTTCTGCAGAAGGGGTTCACCTAGCGGTGCATCAAGCACATATTGCAGATTTCACGAGAGGAAGATCCTCACATGACGGAACCAATTGGGTGAAGTTGCTACCGTTGCTCTAAGCTTTTCTTTCTCTAGGAACCGGTTAAAATTTATTGGGGACGCCATCTCTACAACATATATTTGCAATAGTTTAGACTAAGTTTATGACAAATTGAGTTCAATTTTAATTCAACATAATTGAAACCTAGGTGAACTCCCACTCAAAACAATATCCCTCGCATTGTCTTAGTAATCACACGAACCAAATCCATCACACCTATGCCCGATCATCACGAGACAAGATGTAATTTCAATGGCGAACACTCAAAGTGTTCGTCATATCAATCATATGATTCATGCTCTACCTTTTCGGTATCACGTGTTCCGAGACCATGTCTGTACATGCTAGGCTCGTCAAGGCCACCTTAGTATCCGCTTGTACAAAAACTGACTTGCACCCGTTGTATGCACTTGTTGATTCTATCACACCCGATCATCACGAGATGCTTCGAAACGGTGCTACTAAGGATGAACACTTTATTATCTTGATATTTTATGAGGGATCATCTTATAATGCTACCGCTGCGATCTAAGCAAAATAAGATGCATAAAAGGATTAATATCACATGCAGTTCATATGTGATATGGTATGGCCCTTTTGTCTTTGCGCCCTTGATCTTCATCTCCAAAGCACTGACATGATCTCCATCATCTTCGGCATGATCTCCATCATCGGCGGCGAAGCACCAAGGTCCATGGCGCCGCCTTCATGATTGTCCTCCATGTAGCAACTATCACAACTACTTTGAAATACTACTCAACATGAAATTTAAAGACAACCATAAGGCTTCCCGCCGGTTGCCACAATACAATAATGATCATCTCATACATATTCATCATCACATTATGGCCATATCACATCACCAAACCCCGCAAAAACAAGTTAGACGTCTCTAATTTGGTTTGCATATTTTACGTGGTTTTTAGGGTTTTCGAGAGAGATCTAATCTACCTACGAACATGAACCACAACGGTGATACTAGTGCTGTCAATAGAAGAGTAAATTGAATCTTCACTATAGTAGGAGAGCCAGACACCCGCAACGTCTCATGAGGCGCGGTCATGTAAAGTTAGTCCGAGCCGCTTCATCCCACTATGCCACAAAGATGCAAAGTACTCAAACTAAAGACAACAAGAGCATCAACGCCCACAAACCATTGTGTTCTACTCGTGCAACCATCTATGCATAGACACTGCTCTGATACCACTGTAGGGATTCGTTGCATAGAAAACAAAAAATTTCCTACCGCGAGAACGCAACCAAGCCAAGATGCAATCTAGAAGACGGAAGCAATAACGAGGAGATGATCGAGACTCACCTGAAGATTTCCAAAGCCTACAAGATGAGGCTCTTGTTGCTGCGGTAGACGATCACTTGCCGCTTGCAAAAGCCCGGTAGAAGATCTTGATCACGTTGCCACAATCGGGCAGCACCTCCGCATTCTTGGCCACACGTTCGGTTGATGAAGACGACGTCCTTCTCCCGTTCCAGGGCAGCGGAAGCAGTAGCTCCTCCTTGAATCCGGCAGCGCGACGGCGTGATGGCGGTGGTGGTGGAGAACTCCGGCTGAGCTGGCGAAGCGTGCTGCGGGAGAGTGAGGAGAGAGGTACGGCTAGGGTTTGGGAGAGGGGGTGCCGACCACTATAGGGTGCGGCCACCTTGTGTCTTGGTGTAGCCGGCCCCCTCCCCTATGCCCCTCATCATATAGGTGAATCCCAAGTGTTGGTATCACAAGTCTTCGAATAAGACCCCAACACAAGAACCTTCCATGTAGTAGGGAAATCTACCCAAGGTGGGACTCCCACTTGAGGTGGGATTCCCCCCTTCCGTGGCCGGCCCCCTTGGTTGAGTCCACCTTGGACTCCCCACTAGGGTTGGCCGGCCATGGAGTCCCTCCGGGCCTCCTCCTTCCTTAGTGATTCCTTCCGACTTTTCTAGAACCTTATAGAACCTTCCATAATGCACCCGATCATTTTCAAACTTATAAAATGACTTCCTATATATGAATCTTATTCTCCGGACCATTCCGGAACTCCTCGTGATGTCCAGGATCCCATCCGAGACTTCGAACAATGCTTCGAACTCCATTCCATATTCAAGTTCTACCATTTCAACATCAAACCTTAAGTGTGTCACCCTACGGTTCGCGAACTATGTGGACATGGTTGAGTACTCACTCCGACCAATAACCAATAGCGGGATCTGGAGATCCACAATGGCTCCCACATATTCAACGATGACTTTAGTGATCGAATGAACCATTCACATACGATACCAATTCCTTTGTCACGCGAGAAAGTGATTTGTCCGAGGTTTGACTACGCAGATCACTCTATACCTGTTCAACCTCGTTCCCTGACAAGTACTCTTTACTGGTACCGTGGTGTGGTCTCTTGTGAACTTATTCATATGCTTGCAAGACATTAGACGCACATTCCACCGAGAGGGCCTGCAGTATATCTATCCGCTACCCTGGATGGACAAATCCCACTATGGATCCATATGCCTCAACTCATACTTTCCTGATACTTAATCCCACCTTTATTAACCACCCATTTACGTTAAAGGGCGTTGATGTAATCAAAGTACCTTCCGGTATAAGTGATTTACATGATCTCATGGTCATAAGGACTAGGTAACTATGTATCTAAAGCTTATAGCAAATAACTTAATGACGTGATCTTATGCTACGCTTAAATGGGTGTGTCCATTACATCATTCATATAATGATATAACCTTGTTATTAATAACATCCAATGTTCAAGGATTATGAAACTAATCATCCATTAATCAACAAGCTAGTTAAGAGGCATACTAGGGACTCTTTTTGTTGTTTACATATCACACATGTACCAATGTTTCGGTTAATACAATTATAGCATGGTATATAAACATTTATCATAAACATAAAGATATATAATAACCACTTTTATTATTGCCTTTTGGGCATATCTCCAACATATTGATACATTGCAAACATATCTAAAAGTGATATTCTATTTCCTTACCATTTTGGGTGAGTGTTTCTGTTTTGAGCACATTCTCTTTTGTTTACTCCATGCATGGTATGTGGCCGGCTAATCGATGAGTTATGCATGACTGTGCATGTATCGTATCCGCAGGTTCCACACTGGATTCTGCTAGTAATTAAATTCTGACACCTCCACATGTTCCGCTCCACGACTCTCCGACTCTGATGCAAAGCTTGGGGCGATGAGAAGAATGCTGTATAAGTAATTATTTTCATTCATTTGCGCTCTATATCGATCGTCCTATTTTTCGTTCATTTCCTAATATCAAGTAACTAATAACTTCCTTGTTCTTTCATTTTCTTTGCCTCGTAGGGTTTGGAAACGGTTCAGATGAAAGGGTCGGTGAATTCAAAAAGAGCTAATTCATGCGGGCAAAGGCTGCGACCGGGGATATTCAGCCACCGGGGACCAATCTATGTGGATACTCTGTTTGTGAGATGATCCGGAGATACACCTCTGAGCGGGTTCCGTGTGATAACAATGAGAAGAGGAATAACCTCCGGAAGATGCTTAGTCCAGAAGCTCGCTTCCGACCACTTCAAGAGGAACTAGCTGGATGGTTCACGAGGGAAGTCATCGATCCTAAAGGAGAACACTATGTAGAGGATGTAGAACTTCATATGCATTAAATTATGTCTGAAAACTTGTTCAAAATTGTATATGGTCATCCGATGATATTGAATATATATTGTATATTCCTCTTGAATTCTTTATTCTAATTTCAAATTTGTTTGAAATTGTACATTCATATGTATGTATGTAGTACCGTAGAATATGTGAAACTCCTTCAAAACTAAAAATAAAACACAAAAGAAATAAAACAATACAAATAAAAAGAAACCAGGTTTAGGGAGGGGGCTAAACCCCAACCCAAGTGCTTTAGTCGCGGTTGGCCTGAAGAACCGCGACTAAAGGTCCCTCCCTATAAATACGACCGTCGCCTGGCGCCCACGTGGACGGGCCTTTAGTCGCGGTTCGTAACCAACCGCGACTAAAGGGGGGGGGGCTTTAGTCCCGCATGTTTAATACCGGTTGCACAACCGGTATTAATGGAGGTTGCAAACCGCGACTAATGGACTTTTTTTCACCAGTGGCCCTTCTTTATATGAGCGGCCAGGGATGGGATTGAGGAACTCATTGTTATCTAGATCAGGCTATTTTAAAATTTCCATTTCAGAAATATTTACTTGTGAAATCTTGGATTTGTGTAGATTCAAATGTATCTAAATGTGTTTTGTTGTACATCTAAATCTACAAAAACCCAAGTCACTTATTTCCGGAGGAAGTATAAAATTAGCCACGATGAGTGTGTCGAGATAGAGCCTAGTGCTGCTTAGTGCCATACTGCCATTTAGTGCCAGTGTGCTGCTCACCACAGCGGAAAACCCACCAGTGTACGTGGCCCCTCTAGCTAGGTAGCATTTGGGTTACACATATATGTTGATAATAAATATGCATTTAGACAACTCAACAAGAAATGACATCGTTAGCTTTACAGTTGACAATAGAGAAAAAATGCCGATCCTAGCTTACCTACAAAGTTTTACATAAAAAATGTACTAGTCAAAATTGCACTATGAACATCCCCATATCAAAAACTCTATGCCAAAAATCGTGCGGCTATTTTCATAGAGCCGGTCAAGCACGGGATTCCGAAATTTGGCAATCCTCACGAGCTTCAGAGATACAACAGGTCACACATGAATTTTATTACTCCCTGCACGCTAAACTAATTTGCACATCAAATTTAGGCAAAGTGATCTTCGCAACTTAATTGGATGCTCCTAATCTAGCCAACGTAACTCTACCCGACAATGATGATTGAGATCCACAACAACCTCTTTCATGCGATGACAACAGTTTGAACCTCATCTAGGTTGCGGCAAATATTACTGTTGGTGATGGAGAGATAGAAAGATTTTGGTACGCTCCTTGGTTGGACGGCCCTAAATCGAATGATGTAGCTCGTAGAATTTTTTTTCCTAACAGCATGTATGGATGTACGGTAGATCACGAACGGTCGAACGGAGAGCTCGTTTCCGACGGTTGTCTGTTCAAATTTTCCCGTTTGCTTCCACGCACACAAACCCGGACGCGGGAACCGGTCTGATGATGGCCGGCAGCGGCAGCAGCGCTCTGAAAGCCTGAATATTGTTCCTGCCACCATGTTCGTCAGTCTACCGATCTTAATTTAGAAGTTGCGTCACAGCATGACTGTGTTTATGACGTCGCGAGGTGCAAATGCGCGGTACATGTGCAGAGGTTCCCCACTATCCCATGTAGATGTAGAGAGACGCAAATGCGTAGCAAAGGTGAGCATAATGTGTTGCCGCCGATGCTATGCAATTTAGGTCGACGAGTAGCGAGGGCGACTGCCTCGTCCAATTTAGGGTAACATGCCTTCTTATTGTGTTGTGCTTTCGAAGTGCAACATGAGGTTGCAACGTTCTTTTAACCCTGAAGAGGGGCATGTGCGTAACTGAAAAGAAAAGGAGTTGCAGGTAGAGTTTCGTGCAAATGAAAGATGGTTGTGTCGTACTGCTTATTTTGCAAGGAGAGCATACGTACATCAGGTGCTATGGTGGAGATTTCTGGCACTTGAGCTGCAGGGAACCCTGCATGCATGCTGAGCCTGACTGCCTGAGCGTGGCATGTTCACATATCCGCGTGTCATGGAGCCGCCGCCGGAGCGGAGCTCCTGGATCCGGTGGCGGGGCACGTCGCGCGACGCGTAGAGGATTCTTTCCGCACTGGGGTGGTCCTGGCATCCTGCCGCGCGTATGCGTCCATCGGAAAAAAACACTACCACCGTCCTCGCTGGGCGTGCGCCGCCCGCCCGGTGTTGCTGGAGGGAGAGCTGTTGCAGAGTGCCAGCCAGCGAACTGAGCCTCGACGATGCGTGGCCTTGTGCATGACAGTGTGTGCGCTCTCGGAAGATGCAGCGGATAGGTTGGTCCCTTCCCTCCTGCTCGCTAATCAGCCGTTTGTCTACTCTTGCGCTCAGGGCATCTCGCTCAAAAGTGGTATGAGCGTCCGTTTGCGTCGCCCCGCGAACATATTTTGTCCGCTCGTCTGTTTGCGTCTGGGTGTCTACGGGGTGACCCATTTTTTTGAATTGCAACATAGTACAAATATTGAAAGTAGTACATAAAATGCATAAAAACTATACAAAGTAGATCTATAGGCCTAGACTACTTGCTTCCTGACGGGCAGGCACCGTCGTTGCGTCGCGTCACCTGCTTCTCCGCCGCCTCCCGCGCCGCCGCTAGCTCGGTGCGCGTCTCTTCTGCACTTGCTCTAGCCTCGCGTTGGCGGCCTCGTCTTGAGCGTCTCGAAAGACTCGACGAGGGCTGCTGCTCCGCACCTTCTCCTCCAGGTGTCGGCGCCTCGGGGTCATCGGAGGACCGGGATATCTCGAGTCGAGTCCACCGAGCGGCGCCGCCAGCCACATTGTTCAGCTCGGCGTCCAACACCGCGTGCCCGCCGCCTCCTCCCTCGCTCTCGGCCGCAGTGCCGGGCCACGGTGTCCCGACCCGGGTGGAGAGATCGGTGCTATCTTCGGTCGAACTCCTCGGAGGAGCTCGGCCGGAGGAGGTGGAGCGGGAGGTGAAGGTGGAGGTGGAGGCGGCGCGGCGCGTCGGCGCCGCTCATGGTGGATCTCTTGAGAGGAAGCGGCGCTACGGCGGCTAGGGTTTGTTAGAGATGAGATGCTCGCGCCCGACATAGGTGGAGGCAGGGCGACGGCCGCGCCACGCGTGGACTACGTGCGCAGCAGGTAGCGACGTCACGCGCCACGGGCACGCGATTAACGCGCGGCGATCGCCGGCGACGCCGGGCGCGCATCGGCGGAGAAGACGCATCACGCTGCGCACGTCGGAAGCCGAGGCACGCCATTAACGCGACCTGCAAAGGCTGCAGCGCGCCGCCCGGAAGTAATGCCGCGGAAGACGAAGCAGTTGTGCCGCTTCCAGGCGGGCCCGTGCGAGGACCGAGCGGACATATTCCGCGACCGCCGAGCGTCCGCCGAGACGCAAACCTGACGCATATTTGGGCCAGGTTTGCGTCTCCGCTGAACGTTCGTCACTGCAATGCCGCTGTGGTGCGCAGACGATTTATTTTCGTCATGGGGACACAACGGTTCTGGCGTCGCGCCGCTGGAGATGCCCTCACATCGTCACATTCGGACGTTTATGTATGCTATCGTTTGGTGGATGATCGACCAGCAATAATACACTACTGGCAATGAAACGAATAGCGTGTTTCTGGATTCATATATGAATGATTGGCCGAGTTTCTCTTTTAAGAATTAAAAACGTTAGCTGCAGAAAGAAAAAACGAATTGAAAACGTTTAACATGTGGACGATGTTACTTACCCGTGCAAAAGGTACGCAGGGTCCGTACTGCATCACCATCAGGTTTCAATATCACACAGAAAAACGAAAAAGCCAAATTATGCTAATGTAGCACCGACACATGCATAAGGAGCTCTCGGAACTCGCGAGCATCTAGCTAGGCCATACCCCGTCCATTACAAGTCACAAACGCAGCTAAGTGATTTTGGTGCTTTTCTTGCTTCTCTTTCCTTGGTTTCATTTTTCCCTCATACCTAACACATCAAAAAAAAAATATAATGCCTCAGTCCAGACTTTATAGATAAAGCCACGAACGGTACCGAACACATAGTCTCGGTACAAACCACCACACAACAGACACACACGCACGCCGAGCTAATTGCTATGCGGACCTTATAATAGCAAGGCGCCAGGCGCGCATTCTAAATGGAATCAACTCGCAAGACGCACCCATTTACTTAAAAGTTTAAACAATGTTATTTAAAAAATTTCAAAAAAATGCAAGAAATTTTCGCACGTAGATATTATGTTGATACACTCAGGTGTGTTTTAAAAAATACCATTATGTGTGACCTACACAAAATGACAAAATGCAAATTCCTATTCCCGTGAATAGTACAAATTCCTGTTCATTATTCTCATTTGGACATTTGTCATTTTTATGTAGGCCACACACAATGGTATTTTTCGTGAAACTCACACGAGTAAGTATCAACATAATATGTACATGCAAAATTTTACTTCACATTTTTTTGAAACTTTTAAATGCATTTTTTGAACTTTTCTTAGCCAGGTTATCTACGTCCGAAATGGTGAATGGAACCTGGTGCGCGCACCCATTTACGAAAAGTTCAAAACAATGTTATTTAAAAATTCAAAAAATGTGAAGTAAATTTTTGCATGTAGATATTATGTTGATACTTACTCGTGTGTTCCTTATAATAGCAGAATTTCGAAAAGTTGGGTAACCAATTGCTTTGGGGCTCCTGTCTTAGCGAATGTTGGGTAAACCAGATGTTGCCGCGATATGGGAACGCTTATCATATAAAAACACACCCAAGCTTGTCCTCTTGTTGAAGAAAGGATTGGGATTTCTCTAAAAAGAGTGTTCAATTTACTTTACTTAATAGCATTTTACTTTACTTGTCATTTACTTTCTAGTAAACTATAAACTAGAAACAAATTCTTGCATCGTTTGTTGTTCAATTTTTTGAATTTACTAACCAATGCATTCAACTCGTCGTGGATTCGACAACCTCTTCTATCGAAAGGTAGTACAACTGACCCCTACACTTGTGGCGTTATCAGGGTGCATGAGATCATGAATTTAGCTACGCAGGATAGAGAGTGTTCATTTGTACAAATGTGTAACGATAGAGCACATGTTAGGGTTAGTGAATCTCTTGCAAACTTTGGGAGATTGAAACACCGCACTATATTTTTGTTGAATTTGGACTTGAATATGTTCTTCAGTTGTTGGAGCTCGCTCGCACTGTAACCCCACCTATTTAATGAAGTTCATATTTTACCCACAGAATATTCCATGGGTGAAACTCATTAGACAAGCATAGTACAAAAACTCATCAGCACCCCATGCCATTGATCCCAAAGGATCATTCTGGTGGAGAGAGTGCCTTGCTCATAATGAAACATATAGAGAGATGACTAAGTTCACAATACCTAATGGTAAAATTGTCCTACTATTGAAGGATTCATGGGACAATGAAACCAGAGAGCTTACATACCCCTACCTATATTCTTTTGCCAAGCAACAGAATAGTAACTTGAAACATGCCTAGAATTCAATCAACGGGAATATATATGACATGTTCCACCTACCATTATCAGAGATCGCCCATGAAAAGATGGAAGACATCAGTGATGACATTATAAACCTTAAGATGAATGATGACAATGACGAGTGGAATCAACCAAGAAGGTATACACCCACCTGGCCACCTTATTAGTCAATTTAACACCCTAAAACCCATCCTAGAAATCTAGAAAGCATGCAATCTTCGCAGGCATAAATTATTTGCATGGCTTCTCCTACATGGTAGATTAAATATGAAACTCCTAATGCTCGAAAAGAACTTCCCATGTGGAATTCTCTGACTGCATATTATGTGACACATGCCCACAAGAAACTATTATGCACCTATTCTTTGAATGCTCCTTCAACAAAGCTTCTGGTGGGCATTAGGAATTGAATGGAACACAGATTTGGATATTCATGACATGATTGTCAATTCAAAGACAAGATATGCAATGGAGATAATTATTACTGGATGTTAGTGTCTTTGGGAAGAGAGGAATGATGCAATATTCAAGGACATGCCACCAATGAATAGCATATGTATATCAAGAATGAATCACTTTTTCAATTTGACAATGTATAGAGCTAAGCCCAGACTCAAGGAAGGCATGCTAGCATGGATAGATAACACTTGAGATGTAATAAGGATCTAACCTAGACTTGTAAATATCACCTCTTATATATAAATGAAAATGACACAGTAGGGAGCATTTCCCTACTAAATGTGTCAAAAAAAACCAGGAAAATATAAGAATTGTCGAAAGTAGATGTTTTGTTGTACCACAAGAAAAACACATGAATTTGTGTGAAGACATGCATGACATGGTTTTCAATGAAACAAACAAAAAAATCATTAGCTTGTACATCTGGAAATTTTTCAATGGAATTGCATGCAAAGTAGGCACAGCAAAAAATCTCTTGGTTTGCAAACCTACAAATCAAAGAAGCTCCATTGTAAAAATACATAAATTATATAATAATCCTATAAACTCCTTTGAACCAAACATGCATTTCTATCTTAAAATTGAATATATCATTCTTTAATACTCTTGATATGCCTTTTCTCGTAATGCCAAAATTATGATGATATCCATACATATTTAAGGGTTGTGGGACCTATTAAATAATAGGTGGTAGCCGGCAAATAAATTCAAACATGCTTTGGGTGCACAATCCAAATGCCAAAACTTCCATGAATACTAAGGAATGCACATGTTCTTTTCGTCCTTGTAACATTCCTGGGAAAGTAGTTAGTATTTGAAAATTCAATTAACATATGCTCTCCTATGTGGAAAATAAAATTTATGAATGTCTAAGATTTGGAAAAAAAGTTAGACATGTATATGTTCGTGTCATTTGGTTGTTTGCAAAAAAAATATGGAGGAAAATATTTTCGCATGTACTAAAATGACAAGTTGAGTGTCAAAGTATTTACTTGTTTAGAGCACCGACCTTTATATTTTTATCGAGGGAAACATGCATGTTAATTTTCCACGGACCATAATATCATAAACAAGTACACAAAATTCACATCTTTTAATTTAAATTTTCTATTTTTTTCAAATTTACTTTTCTTCCGGTAGCATCCCGGGAGCCAAAAATCCATGCCCGTTAGTTTGCGCTATACATAAGAACACAACAATTTTCTCATAACTTTTCTTTTTACAACATTGATTTTTTAACAGGTGATATCTTTAATTGTTTATGAAAATTTATGTGAACCCAGTAGACATGAATATTCTCCATATGTGCAATTGTTTGTTCGGGTTATTTTACCTATTTAATGAATTAACTATCTATCTTCCGAGCACATGCTCTTGGGAGCCATTCCACTTCTCTCGTAATAGGTTTCCCTGTTAGCTCTTCAGTTTTCTGTCATGGAGATTACAGTTATGAATCAGAGATAGCCATTTCTAGTTTCAAATATCTGATTTCGGTGTGTAGGCGGAAGATGCATGAACCCTAGATTATAATGTATTGTTCGAAATGTTACATTCTAAAATAATAGAGCTGCATAATATACTCACTAGAATAACCTATAATTTTTTTAACCATGAGAATAATCCATAATTACAAAAGATATTTGGAAAAGCCAGAACTACAGAAGATTCTCATCTAGTAAGAAAACAGGTTTATAATGGATTGTAGTCCCTCCGTTCAATGAACTTTTATGTATTCTCTTGACTCTTTAAGTTGTCTATTTAATTTCATGCTGGTCAACTTATGCACTATACGAAAGAAGATGAAGAACATGTTCCATAGACATACTAGAAAACACCCAAAACCAAGCCAGATGGACGGATGGACGTACATTGGCATATATCACCGTCCACAACTGATGCTTTCTTGGGTTAAGTATAATTTAGGCATTTTGACAATTGAACCTAAATGTAAAGAGATTTGACTTAGAGCTAATTAAGATGAAAATAATAAAAAATGTTAGTGGTGATTCGATTCTTTGCTTGCGTCGGATCTGGTAAAGCATGGTCTTCTCGGTTTAATATTTAAAACAGAGATGTCCTAAAATAACGAACCCAGAACCAAAATTAATTATATTGGAAGTGCGATTAGATGGCTTTGGATGGTGAGATACCTTAGGGCATCTCCAGCCCCTCAACCCCCCCCCCCCCAAATGAACTATGTGCCGACAGGAAACGGCCCATAGCGGCAGCACCTATTGGGTGTTGGTGTCACATTTTTTTCAATAAAGGGGAAATATTAATATCAGGAGATACCAAATAGACCCAGCCTCTACAACAACGCAATACTCTAATGGCAGTATGGATGCACAAAACCAAAAAAAAAGAGAAAAAGAAACTAAAAAATAAAAGTCCCGCTACGTATTCTAGCCCCTAGCAACAACAATACATCAACCACCAAGACAACACCTGAACTTCGGACTCTCCAAAAGCGAAGCCTCAAAGAAGGAAACGGTGCACAAACGTTGTCGTCGCCCGATCAAAGATCTTAGGTTTTCACCCTGAAGATAGTTTCCGCTTCAAAACAATACCTTCAACAAAGTAATTGCCAGACACAACCAATTAAGGCTAGACCTTGGATTTTCACCCTAAAATGTAAGATTCTGAACTTCACATGTGTTGTCGCTCCTGCTTTCATACTTCTGCTGTGAAGCTTGGAACACCAAGCAAATCCCTCAACAACACATAGACTTGATCATACATTGCTAGTCCTCCAATCCAGCCTCCATGATTATCTTTCCGGCACCCTCGTGGCGGCCCTAACACACAGGGAGCGGCCTACGGGTGCTTGCAACCAACACCACATTGGATTTCCCTCTCGGTAGCGGCCCAATCGGGTGCTTTGTTCTTCTCCCACCTCCACGGGTCGCCGCCAAATCCCTGCTCACGATTCAACACGCCGACAGTTTGGACGGAGCAATAGGACGCATCTAACTTCTTTGGTTGTCGCCTCGCCATCGTTGGGAGTCGTCCCTGCCAAGAATCTGCAACTCTCCACCACCACGTAGGATCCGTTGTCTCCATCATTCGACATGCTGAGAAGGAATGACGGAGAGACCTCAACAATTCCTAGCTAGGCAACGTAAGTTCTTCTTCCCGCTGCATTACTGAGATTTAGGGTTTAGTGTTCCAATTTAGGACATTATTAGTATATTGGGCCTAGCTTAGATTTGGTTCTAATTTCTTTGATGTGTAATACCCCATGGTGGACTATGCATAGGAGACAATTGTCGATCCAGTATGGAGCGGGCTTGCCGATGCCAAATTGTACGTGTGTTGCCACATCCACGGGTATATGTCGAAGAAAGCCACTGCTCTCGAAGGGATGGACACCAGTCTGCGGTTCTATGGATGTTCACATCACAATGTAAGTAGTGTGCTATATTATTTAAATATAGCAATCGTAAATGATTTTCTCAAAATTATACCACTTATTTTATTTGTGGGATGGCATCAGCTGTGGCTTTGTGGGTTGGGCTGATCCTGAGCGGCCTTTGCAGTTACGGCATGCACTATCTACTTTGCGGGGCATGTATGAGAACAACAATAATGCTAGAATTCAGGAGAAAATTCAAAATTTTGAGTTGGTCCAGAATTTGATTGAAGAGGAGAATAAGGTGGATAAGAGATATATCATCTTATTGAGGGATGTGAAAAAGTGGATGGCACCATTGAGAGTCACGTATTGAAGCAAAATATGGTGAAATTAAAGAAACGGTGAGGAGCAAGCTAAAATTGAGTTGGACAAGAGGAAGAAGAAGAGGAACTTGCTACTAGAGGATAAGAAAAAAAATGATGATGGAAGGAAAGAACTGAAGAGGAGAATAAGATGTTGAAATACATGTTGTTAGATCTTGTGGTAGCTAGTGATGCATACAAGGAAAAAAAAAATGAAGGTCAAGTTTGCGATGAGGTAGATGTTTTTCTTTGGATCTTGCTGAGCGTGTGTGATAAAAAAAACCCAGCATTCATCCAAATCTAGGTGTGTAATATTATTTAAATTGTTGTACTACCGATTGGGTAAAATATGATCTTGTTTTAGAAATTGAAAATATACATATTAAGCCGGCAGTATAGAGATCGCCGGTGTAGGCAGCCAGCTCCAAATCCGGGGCAGTTTATGTCTACGTCTCCAAAGCAGTTGTCCGGCGGTGTTGCCGAACAACTGTATAGAGAGGCGCCGTTGAAGATGCTCTTAATACATGTAAATGTAGAAAACATTTTAAAAAAAATAGTCTCACTCGCACGTATATCTTTTGTTTTCCCGAAATTTCCCAGTGGAGTGCCCATATGTCATGGAGGGTCCCTCGCCGGCGTCAAAAGAATTGTTCCCTCCATGCTTAGTGGGATGTGTGGTTCGCAGCGGCGGAGCCCCGAGCACAAGCCCAGGAGCCGCCCCCTCCCGCCGCTCCTACAAATACCCCCGCCCCCTCTCTCCCACTTCTCATCGTGTGACCTCCCCCAAAAATCCCAGCTGTGAAGCTCACCAGCCAAAACACGAGTCAGTGTACAAGAGAGAAGTTTTCAAATCAGATCGAAACCGAGACGCTGGTTAGAGTCTACCAAGCTTATCTCCCCGCCGTCCACCGCCGCCACTCGTTTCACACCCTGTCAAGCCGCTCGCCTCCGCTTATATAGCGCCGCCGCGTGCACGCTCCCGGTTTGGTTTGACTCTCTCTCGCTCTCTCTTGATCTCAAGCCACCAGATATAAACGCACGTACACTTCACGCGATAGCAGCAAGCAACTCTGACCGTAGAAGCTACCTTCACTCTCCTACCACTGCTACCACTGCACGGCTGTAACCTGTGACGCTACCTGCGACGACTCCAGCAGACATGGCACTCACAGCCTTCGAGACCGCGGAGCAGCGCCTGCCATGCCACGTCGACCAGACCGCTGCCGCCGACAACAGCAAGGCAGTCGCCGCCGCCGCCGAGCAGGCCGTGCCGCTGCAGGAGGCGGACCACGGCGGCGCCGACCAGCGCCCGGCCGACAGGGACGACATATGGAACATGATCCAGTCGCAGAAGCCCGCGGCGGCCCCGAGGCAGGCGCCGTACGTGCACGCCGCGCCCGTGCGCCGCGGCTCCTCCAGCCTGCTCACCCAGAAGAGCCTGGAGGTCTGCACCGAGAGCCTCGGCTCCGAGACCGGCTCCGACGGCTTCTCCGACGCCGACCGCTCCTGCCCGGGCTCCGACGACGATGCCGACGGCGAGGACGGCGCCAACGGGGTGGCCGCGCGCGCGGCGCCGGCCCGCACGTTCCCGCCGCCGCTGCCCTCCCTGGCGCGCCGCACCGTGGGGTCGCTGCAGATGAGGCAGCACCGCCGCGACGGCCGCCTCGTCGTCGAGGCCGTCCCGGTGCTGTCGAACACCCTGTTCCGCGCGCAGCGCCGCGGCGGGCGCCTGCTGCTCTCCTTCGCCGACACCGCCGCCCCGGCCTCGGACGACGAGGAGAAGAACACCGTCGACCAGGAACCCGATCAGCAGGAGGCCGAGGAGGAAACCGAGGAGGAGGAGGTCCAGGTCGTGGACAGGGGCACTGTGGTCGAGGTCAAGGTCAGCACGCAGCCGCAGGCGCACAACAGCGGGCCGCGGGTGCACCGCTCCTCGCTCGTCATCAACAAGTTCGTTGGCGCCGAGCCGGTCAACGGCCCCGAGGTCAACGACGCCGGCGCTGCACCGCCTAATAAGCCTTCAGCTCTCAGCGCCACAGCTCCACTGCCGGAGGATTACGGCACTACCGCCCCGCCGGGCGAGGGGAAGGTGCTGATGACCACGAGGCAGCGCCGGAGCAAGCAGGAGGTCCTCAACCACATGCGCCGCTGCGGGCAGCTCAGCGGCCGACTCTTCATCTGGGAGCCGCGCGTCGCCACCTCCTCTTGAGCTCATCGTCCATGCATTCCACACTACGCGCCGGGCCATGCGCCGCCGCGCGCCTCTCCATTCCGTCCGGCGTCCGATTCCATGCCTCGCCGTCGAGTGCTCTATTTGTTTTGTAGCCGCTGTGCTGCCGTGCCGTTGCAACGTAAACGTGCCTAATAGTGAAGTTTGTGTTGTAGTAGTAGTAGTAAGTGATAATCACGTGATTGGCTTAGCCGCACGAGTAAGTGAGTGAGAGTACGTGAGAGAGCTAGATTGCTTTGTTTTATCCACGTGCCTCCGCGCACGTGTTGTATCTACTTGCGTGATTCTACTGGTCATAATTTAAGATTAAGAAGATGCATCCTTTGTGTATTAATTCCTCTTTTAGAACCATGAACAAATAAACACAATAGGTCAAGAAAACTGCATGCTTCCTCCATTCTAAATTATTTTACTCAAATTTTTCTATATTCGAAAATATCGTTTTAGTCTGAATGTGAATCTAGCTAAATCTAAATTAATTAATTTGCAACGGAGGAAGTAAATGAAATAGTAGATGAAATAACAGTAAAGTCAAAAGTTACTAATTCAATGCTCGCTAGAGATAATTTGGCTAATATACAAGATATTTATGATAAAACTGCATTTTGTGTGACGAACTTGGAGCAGTGAATTGTTTGTTCTTTGAACTAGCATGTTTAGTCGTTAAAAATGATTGAGAAATATATTTATTGCTTTAAGGATTATGCGATAAATAATATTGTTTAATAGCCTAAATAAAAATCACCTTTGAAGATAC
Organism: Lolium multiflorum; assembly: GCA_030979885.1. NCBI lineage: Eukaryota > Viridiplantae > Streptophyta > Magnoliopsida > Poales > Poaceae > Lolium > Lolium multiflorum. Next base: position 341,770,116 of record CM061750.1, on the reverse strand, counting down.
ATTTTAAATCATCTTTAATTTGAATAATATTATGTCATTTTACAATCTTTTAATATTGTAGTCCAGTTTAAAGTTACAAGTAAGGTTCACCTGAGAAAGATGATAAAAGATGCGGAATTCTCTTTTGAACTTGGGAGCATATGCTCCTGCCACCCAGAAAAATATTTTAAAATGTAAAAAAAAAGTCTGAAAAAAATTGAAGTGTATATGTCGACACTATATGTTCGTACGCCAACTTTCACGTAAAACTGGCACTGTTTGTATCTCGTAAAAAAAGATAAAGAAATTTATCATGAAAAGTTTTTTTAAGCACCAAAAATTGTCTTTTTTGCACACGACACATAAAATGTCGTTTTTTCGCGAAATGACTTTACCAACACATAGAATGTCGACATGTATGTGTCAATTTTTTGTTTCTTAATTTTTTTGACATGTTAAACTATGTTTAGATCGAAGTCATTTCAAAAACCGGGAGCATATGCTCCGAGGTGCAAAAACACCTCGTCCATAAAAGATGTTCATATGATATTTTGTATGAGCTAGCAAAACAAATATTCTTAATGAGGATGTAGGCCAAATAAACAGAAAGCATTTTCATTCTAGTTTGAGAAAATCTTTGCACCTCTTATTTGCACCCTCCGTTCTGAAATACTCCCTCCGGTCCTATTTAATTGACTCAAATTTAGTATAAAGTTGTACTAAATCCGAGTCAATTAAAAGAGACCGGAGGGAGTCCATGTTATTTACCTAAGAATGGGGGGTCTCCACACGAAATGTTAACATGTCACCAAAGAAAATAAAAAAGTATTTTCAACACAAACTTAATTATTTTATTTTTGCATGTATAATATATTATTAGATCGATGGTCAATCTGGGGCCATTCTGCAATTTGCTGGTTACTCTTGGACCTATTTATAAAACATAGGGTAATTGGACGCCATTCTGCAATTTCTGATCACTTGGGAACCTATTTATGAAAATCTAGGCAAATCTGGGGCCTTTATGTTCTATATATATAATGTTAGATTTCATACCTATTAGATTCCGGCCCTCGTTATGGAACATCTCTTGATTTACATTCACATACATAGTCTCTGATAGATTCCCTCTCTCACATGGGAGTTTCAAATTTCAAGAGTATTACATTCTATTCTATTACTAATAAGATATTTTATTTGAAAGATTTTTTTCTTATCTACCTCAAAATTAATAAGTAGGCACGCATCTAGATATTTATAAAAAGAACCAGTACATGCTAAGCAAACGGATATATTGTATCGCGGTAACATGATATCTTTATACCCTAACAAGTTAACATTTTCAATCTAAATTTTCCTTCTATGGAAGCATATATGATGAAATGGCGTTATGTTAACTTGAGTGAAATATACATGAAACAGAACTTGAAATTTACAAGCATGTGAATCCAGGCATAAATATATGCCGCCACTAAATTCTTGGAAAAGATGGGAGTTTCGGAAACTATGCTCGTCGGCTATGGTCTTGAGGAAACCACTTCAGAAAGCCCATCTTTTATACAGTATTATTGTGGGGAACCCCGGAGGTCGGGGCTAGACAAACTCAGATATCACATCTGGCATAAGCCTAACCTAGATCTCTAGGGCCTACAAGGTGAGAATCGATAACACAACAGTGACTCTACGACTGAAAGCAAATATATTACAACTCTTAACAGAGTTAAGATCCAAATTTATTACACGCAGAGGTCACTGACCATAATTCAAAAAGCAACGGAAAGCAAATTATGTTATCTAGATAACAAGACTGCAAAGGCCTAAGAGGCCATAACATAAGGCGACGTCCCAGCCCATAAGTCTCAGGCTGCCGCTGGGAACTCCAACTACTCGTCGACGTCAAGGTAGAAGCCACCATCTGTTGGAAGGACTTCGTCTGAAACAAAGCATGCAAGGTTGAGTACAGGGAGGCTCGGGGGCACCAGGAGCGCGATGGCGGGGTCGGCAACGCCGGAGAGGGCTCGCCGGCGGCGAAATCGAGCGGGGCAGGCCCGGCAGTAGGTTAGGGTTTTGGGATTTCTTCGCCGTAGGAGAGCACGGGGAAGAGAGGAAAGGGGGGCTAGGGTTCGGGGCGGCCACGGCGAGCTGCTTATGGCCGCCGGCGGGCGGCGGGATGCATCCTCGCCGGCCGGAGCATCAGGTGGCCGGCCGTGCGCCAGCTCCTGCTTGGAACGGCGGGGAAGAAAGAGCATTTTCCAGAAAACCCCCTGCGAAAGAAGCAGGCCGTGGTGGGTTGCTGTTGGGCTGAGTTGGGCCGAGCCAGAGAGAAAAGAAAGAGGGAGGGAGATGGGCTGCCTGGGCCGATTTGGGCCAGGTTAGAGAAGACGGAAGGAGAAAAGAAGATGGGTTGCACCCAGGTTTAGAGAGAGGAGGGGTTCCTCTCTTTTTTCCTTTTCTAGTTTTTATTTCTCCAATTCAAATCAAATTTGAGATCTATTTGAATTTTTTTTGAAACTAAATTTTGCCAAAGAATATTAGGACACACATGACTTATTGAATAGCAACAAGTCCATGTTGCCTAACAAGAAAAACTTGAGAGATTTTGAATGGAAAAAAACAGAGAGATTTGCATAATTGAAAATTATTAAACTTTGATGCAAAATTTACTCAAATGCAAACTACATGCATGAGATGCACATGATCACTCATTTATTCATAAAGACAAGGTTGGGATGTTACAACTCTACCCCCCTTACAAGAATCTCGTCCTCGAGATTCCTAGATTTTAGAAAAGAAGGAAGGGTGCTCAGATCGTAAACGATCTTCTCGTTCCCAGGTTGCTTCTTGCTCAGAATGATTAGACCACTGAACTTTCAGGAACTTGTTGATGCTCTGACGTTGAGTTTTACGCTTGGCTTCATCAAGGATATGAAAAGGATGTTCTCGATAGGTTAGATCCTCTTTGAGGTCAAGAGTCGCGTGATCAACACCATGGATAGGATCTTTGAAGCAACGCTTGAGTTGGGACACATGGAAGACATCATGAACTTCCGGAAAGTTGGAAGGTAACTCCAACTTGTAAGAAACATTACCACGCTTGGCAAGGACGCGGAAAGGACCAACATAGCGAGGAGCTAGTTTGCCTTTGATACCGAAACGACGGACACCCTTGAGAGGAGTGACCCGAAGATAAGCTTGATCACCAATTTCATACTTCACTTCTTGATGATGGCGATCATAGTAGCTCTTTTGACGTGACTGAGCAGTTTTCAGACGCTCGCGAATGATGCGAACTTGTTCTTCTGCTTCATTGATTATATCTAGTCCAAAGAACTTTCTTTCTCCGGTTTCGGACCAGTTCAAAGGAGTTCTACACCTTCTGCCATACAAAGCTTCAAAAGGTGCCATACCCAGGCTAGATTGGAAGCTGTTGTTATAAGTGAACTCGGCAAATGGAAGGCACTTTTCCCAATCTTTACCGAAGGATATAACACAGGCCCTGAGCATGTCTTCAAGAATTTGATTCACTCTTTCGGTTTGACCACCGGTTTGAGGATGATAGGCTGTGCTGAAGGAAAGACGAGTTCCCATAGCTTGTTGAAAGCTAGACCAGAACTTTGAGGTAAACAGACTTCCACGATCAGAAATGATCTTCTTAGGAACTCCATGAAGACTGACTATCCTTGAGATATACAGATCTGCTAGTTGACTAGCTTTTATGTCTTCCCGGATAGGAAGGAAATGAGCAACCTTGGATAGACGGTCAATGACTACCCATATAACATCTTTTCTATTTTTGGTCTTGGGGAGACCGGTAATGAAATCCATGCCAATTTCATCCCATTTCCACTCTGGAATTGATAGAGGTTGGAGAGTGCCAGCAGGTCTTTGATGTTCAGCCTTCACACGACGGCAAACGTCGCATTCAACAACAAACTTAGCAATCTCTTGCTTCATCCCGGACCACCAGAATCTTTGGCGGAGATCCCGATACATCTTGGTACCACCAGGATGGATGGAGAGGGGTGATTCATGAGCTTCTTTAAGGATTAGCTCTTTGAGATCCGATTTACCCGGCATGACTAGACGTTTACCAAAATAAACGGTACCTTGATCATCAATGGAGAAACATTTAGCAACTCCGCTAGCAATGTTCTTCTTGATCTCGGTAATGCCAGAATCTTGCTTCTGAGCCTTATTGATCTGGTCTTCAAGAGAGGGCTTCACCTCTAGATTAGAAAGGAATCCACTAGGAACAATCTCAAGGTTGAGTTTTTCAAGTTCCTCATAGAGAGAAGGTTGCGCTTGCTTAACCATCAGATTGTTGCAATAGGACTTCCGACTTAGCGCGTCAGCAACGACATTGGCTTTGCCGGGTTTATAGTTGAGACCCAAATCATAATCTTTGATGACTTCCAACCATCTTCTCAGTCTGATATTCAGATCCGGTTGGGTGAAAAGATACTTCAGACTTTGATGATCTGAGTACAACTCTCAACAATTACCATAAAGGTAAGGTCGCCATTGCTTAAGAGCATGGATCACAGCTGCAAGCTCTAGATCATGAGTAGGATAATTGAGCTCATGTGGTTTCAAATGTCGAGAGGCATAGGCCACCACATGGCCATCTTGCATCAACACACACCCGAGCCCTTGGAGAGAGGCATCGCAATAGACAACAAAGTCTTTGCTTGTGTCCGGAAGGACGAGCACAGGAGCAGTAGTCAGCTTGGTTTTCAAAACCTGGAAACTTTCATCAGCCTTTTCTGACCATTCAAACTTCTTATCTTTCTTAAGAAGATCGGTCATTGGCTTGGCAATCTTGGAGAAATTTTCAATGAATCGGCGGTAATAACCCGCCAGACCTAGAAAACTTCGAATCTCCTTAGCTGACTTAGGTGTCTTCCAGTCAAGAACGGCTTGAACTTTATCTGGAATGACTGCAACACCTTTTTCAGAGATAACATGACCCAGAAAGATGAGATCTTTTAACCAAAACTCACATTTGGAGAACTTGGCGTAGAGACGGTGCTCACGAAGTTTGGTTAGCACCAGATGGAGATGTTCATCATGTTCATCTTCGGTTTTGGAGTAGATCAGAATATCGTCGATGTAGACCACGACGAACTTGTCAAGATACTCCATGAAAACAGAGTTCATGAGCCGCATAAAAGTGGTAGGAGCATTTGTAAGGCCAAAGGACATGACAGTGTACTCATAAAGACCATAACGAGTTGTGAACGCTATCTTTGGAATGTCCTTCTTTCGGATTTTGATTTGATGGTACCCTGATCTCAAATCCATCTTGGAGAAGACTGTGGCACCGGACAACTGATCAAAAAGATCATTGATTATAGGAAGAGGGTATTTGTTCTTGATTGTCACTGCGTTGAGCGGACGGTAATCAACAACCAGCCGCGGAATGTTGGTATCTCTCTTCTTGACAAAGAGGGCAGGGCATCCCCAGGAAGAAGTACTAGGTTGGATGAAGTTTTTCTCTTCTAACTCCTCTAACTGCTTCTTCAGTTCAACCAACTCTTCCGGAGGCATGCGATATGGTCTCCGGGAAACAGGAGCAGTTCCAGGAACCAACTCAATGACAAAGTCCACACTTCGATCAGGTGGCATGCCAGGTAACTCTTCAGGGAAGACATATGGGAAGTCGCGGACCACTCAGACATCAGATATTTCTAGTTTAGGCAGGGCTTCAATGGCATACGACTCGGCTTCAGGGGTAAACCTTGCCGACGGAGGTATTGCGGATGGAGCCCAGTATAGAACACTTTTGCCGGAAAGATTGGTTAGTACAATAGACCTAGCTGCGCAATCAATGACAGCCTTATGCTTTACTAGCCAATCCATTCCCAAGATGACATCAATGTCAGTTGACTTGAGGGCAATGAGAGAGGTGGGGAACCACACTGGCCCTATACTGATTATAACCTCAGGGGTAATCCAGATAGTTTGCCAATGGGAACCAGGAGTTGTGATATCTAGAGGGGAGGTCATTGTCTCGAAGGGTATATCATGCTTAATTTTGTGCAAACTCTTGAGATATGAATGTATGCGATGCTCCGGAATCAAACATAACTGTAGCTAGATTGAGTTTATATAGAGCGTACCCATTAGGACGCTTGGATCCTCTTCAGCCTCATCAGCAGAGACATGAGTCAGACGAGCACGACCAGAAGAGAGATCAACGGAATGGATCTTGGGTTAAAGGCCAGCATCATGTACTTAGATTCACACTAAGAGAACCCAGCACAATCCGGGACCTTTGGTTCAAGTCCAAGGGGAAAACACAAATAAAGGGTAACTACTACTGAGTGACACGAAGGACACTGCGAGGTAGTAATCACAAGGTAACTTTCAAGAAGCCATACCTAGCTTCAAAAGTATTATTCAAGGAAAAAAAGGAAATGGAGGCATCCAAGGTAAAAGGAAACCTTGAAGCCTAGAACAGATTTATGTGGAACCCACAAAGTAAAGAGATCATGAGAAACAGATTCCTTGGAAAGGATTCAATGGAATGATAACATTGACTGAATGGAAGGAACAAAGATTCCGATCAACTGATGTAATTTCAGGAACACTGAGTTAAGCAACCAAGTAAGGAGTACTTATGGAGAAAACTACCCAAACCCGTAGATCCTATAAGTTTGGAAATATCAGGGTGGAGGTAAAACCTTTTTCAATCAAAACAAGGTAAGAGGACTCAGCATTAGAGTGACACCAGGTAAGAAGTAAAAAAGAATCCTATTCAGATGTTTTTGCAAATACTTTTAACTTTAAAATAGTTTTCACAACTACTAGACTCAACATTGACCAGTCGAAAGGGCTTCCTACAGGCAGTCCTGCTCTGATACCAAAACCTGTGGGGAACCCCGGAGGTCGGGGCTAGACAAACCCAGATATCACATCTGGCATAAGCCTAACCTAGATCTCTAGGGCCTACAGGGTGAGAATCGGTAACACAACAGTGACTCTACGACTGAAAGCAAATATATTACAACTCTTAGCAGAGTTAAGATCCAAATTTATTACACGCAGAGGTCACTGACCATAATTCAACAAGCAACGGAAAGCAAATTATGTTATCTAGATAACAAGACTGCAAAGGCCTAAGAGGCCATAACATAAGGCGACGTCCCAGCCCATAAGTCTCAGGCTGCCGCCTGGGAACTCCGAACTACTCGTCGACGTCAAGGTAGAAGCCACCATCTGTTGGAAGGACTTTGTCTGAAACAAAGCATGCAAGGCTGAGTACAAGGAGGCTCGGGGGCTCACCAGGAGCGCGATGGCGGGGTCGGCAACACCGGAGAGGTCTCGCCGGCGGCGAAATCGCTTGGGGCAGGCCCGACAGTAGGTTAGGGTTTCGGGATTTCTTCGCCGTAGGAGAGCACGGGGAAGAGAGGAAGGGCTAGGGTTCGGGGCAGCCACGGCGAGCTACTTATGGCCGCCGGCGGGCGGCGGGATGCATCCTGGCCGGCCGGAGCATGGGATGGCCAGTCGTGCGCCAGCTCCTGCTTGGAACGGTGGGGAAGAAAGGGCATTTTCCAGAAAACCCCCTGCGAAAGAAACAGGCCGTGGTGGGTTGCTGCTGGGCTGAGTTGGGCCGAGCCAGAGAGAAAAGAAAGAGGGAGGGAGATGGGCTGCCTGGGCCGTTTTGGGCCAGGTTAGGGAAGAGGGAAGGAGAAAAGAAGATGGGTTGCGCCCAGGTTTAGAGAGAGGAGGGGTTCCTCTCTTTTTTCCTTTTCTAGTTTTTATTTCTCCAATTCAAATCAAATTTGAGATCTATTTGAATTTTGTTTGAAACTACATTTTGCAAAAGAATATTAGGACACACATGACTTATTGAATAGCAACAAGTCCATGTTGCCTAACAAGAAAAACTTGAGAGATTTTGAATGGAGAAGAAACAGAGAGGGATTTGCATAATTGAAAATTATTAAACTTTGATGCAAAATTTACTCAAATGCAAACTACATGCATGAGATGCACATGATCACTCATTTATTCATAAAGACAAGGTTGGGATGTTACAATTTTTCAAAATTTGTGTCTTTTTTGTATTTTTTTTGATCTGCTTCATTCCTGAGGAAGCCACCAAATATGTTTTGCCTCATCTTATATCGGAGTGACTTGCTTCAACTTGTGCTATCCTGTTATATTCTTCCTCATCGTCTACTACACTTACTCTATTGCTTCTGTGCTACTATTATTTTGAATTTGCAGCGTTTCGCTTAAACTTCTACTCACCCCTCTCTAGTTATCATTTTCCAATCTTTCATTTTACAAACTTATAAATCCAAAGTATAAATATATGCCGGCAATAAATTCTTGGAAAAGATGGGAGTTTTAGAAACTATGGTCGTTGGGTAGGGTCCCTAGGAAACCACTTACGAGACGAGATATTTTTCCTCACTTCAGAGAGTCCATCTTTTATCCATTTTTTTTGCTATGTGTATGTTTTTCTTCTGATCATGTTCTCAGAATCACAATATGTTAATTTACAAAAGATACAGTTTGAAACTTGATTGGTACATGATTGTAAATTGTGACCAGTACTTCAGCAGTGAGTAATACAAATACAGGAAAGATCGTTATGGACGTTAGCATCCTCCAAAAGTCTAAGTGGTCCAACAAAATATGAAGTTTCACCATCATATATTAAAAAACAAAAAGGAGCGCAAAAGAAAAGCACAACGATCATCGATCACTCTCTTTCTAGTATCAAATTCTAACAATAGTATAGTACATCAAGTAGCGAACTATTCATTTCTAATTAGATCGCAAAAGGAAGAGCTATTCATCCCCAACCTATACCAGATAAAGATTAGAGGTGGAAACCAGTTCCTTCACAGAAATGCATTATGTTTTCAGCACACGGCTTCGGTGGGTTCCAAAAAAGCAACATCATATACAGAGCCAGGACGTCGAGGAACCGGAATCAGAATCACAAAACACTGAGGTGAGAGCGGAATGGAATGTTCCCCGCAGGTGCCACCCTATGAACCGTCCAAAAACCAGAGCGAAATCAAAGCCGTTAAAGGCCACAAAATCGGGGACCAGAGCCAGAAAGCCTCGAGGAATAAAGGACTACTCGATCGGCGATAGATAGATAGGGAGAGTCGAGGAGATCTTTTCAGTCAGTTACTGCCGGTGATCGAGGTTTTAGAGTGTGAGAGGTGATCGACGACGATAATTCTTCACTTGTGCGGTGCTTGAGCCTTCTGCTTATAGCTAGCTATATATCTAGCTTAATGCTCGCTAGATGTGCCTGCATATGCAAGATTCTGACGGCGATGGCAAGGGTTATCTGGTGGAATATGGGCGCGAGGCTGGCGGCCCAATCTTTTGCTGGGAGGTGACAGGAAAAGTTATGACTTCAGATGCTTCACGAGGCTGTCACTACTCTAGCTTGCACTGTCCGGTAATGGCACTCGCCGATCTCCAGTTCTCTACCCGTATGGAATTGCACGATGATGATATAGCAGTACTTGATTCCCTGTTTGCGTGCACCGATGCTTTGCTTATTCCTGTCCATTTCAGGCATTTTTAAAGCCGTGTCTCGAGATGAACATATATGCCTGCTTCCACAACTTGCACTACTGGCATCCGTGGTGCTTTCGAATTTCGATCTGATGCAGAAAGGGCCGACTAGTTTGATGCAGTGTTGGAGATAGGACAAAAACTTAGGAAGGCTTCTAGGACAAGGCACATTAGGCATAGACAAAATGTCAGCTTCGACCTCTAGATCATCTCACATTTGTTTCATGGCACCATTCAAACAGCGCGGGCTGGGGGTGTATTTTCAGAAACAGAAATCTGATCGTAGTATTATATGATCATGATATATGCAAGTTAGACAAAAAAAAAACTAGGTTTCAGATGATACAGAGGCCGAGTTTACTTCCTATATGCTTGATATTAACATATTGACCTTTATAGAAAAAATTAAGTTTTGGAAAATAGCAAAAGAGCATACTACATATATAGAGGAAGAGTAAACATTTGTAAACATTGATGCAAGTAGACATGATATTTTATGGTTTATATAGTTAGCGTAACTTGTTGTGCGCTGACTTAATTTGTTTTGTTTTTCCTGTCTCATCTTCTTTTGACCAAGTTCCAGTTTATGTATCTACCTATCTTTTACGTGCATAATTTTATTCAGCACATATTATTTTTCGTGGATTGTGTGTCATGCTCATATGATACCTTGGGAGAAAATCCTAGATCCTGTCATGGTCTTGCCGGGGTCAATGCCGGTGCTCATTGCTTGCAAGTGCATGTATAACTCAAGAGCAATTCAACTCCAAATTACTCTCTTCATTGCAAAACATGAGCGTATTTTGATTGATTAAGACAAAGCTTTTTTTCCAAAAGATACTTAGCATATAACTTTTGTGGCATAAAACCGATATCATTGGATTATGATTGTGATTTTCTATCACATAAATCGTATATTACTTAGTAATTGTTAGTTAAAATTATGTCTTAAGAAATAAAATATGCCTTAACATTTATAGCTTTGTGGGGTAAAATATTTGCACCGTGACAATTTAATCCAATTATATCTAAGCATCAAAGTTGCACCATCTAAATTGCATAACATACAAAGTCCACTTTGAAGCACGTATGCGATAATTTATAGGATAGACACACCAATTAGTTCTATGTGCTGGCTTTAGATTTTTGAGGCCACGGGTTTGCTGGTTTAGAGGTCAAAGCCGCCTCAACTCATGCAAGCCTCCCAAGATTGCACTAGTAGAAATAATGGATTAGTGCTATTCTTTTATGCACATCGATCATGGCCAGCCTACAAACTGCGCCCATCGCTGATTGAAGAAGGAAAAGGCTAATTATTTGCACGGAAAACCTTCACTTTGCAAAGCTAACAGGATGAGAGCATAGCTGATAGAGATTGCGCGACAGACGGCAAAGATTGCGTAAGGGCTAAGTGACTACTGCTTTCAACGGCAAGCTTTTGGAAGAGAGAGGAACATCACAGTGATGAATGTTGATAACGAACCTCTTCAATGCAGCGGTACAGCGCAATTGAAGTTAATTTCCAAAGGCAGCTGTTTTGAAAACAAAAGCATGCAGACCTGGCTGACACCATCAGCCAAGCACCTGTACTCCACAGGAGGTCCTAGCTCTATCTAGAAAAGGGCCTTGCTTGCATCAAAGTGTAAAGATGAGAATCTATATGGGAGATTTTGCCTTGGCTAGATTTTTCTTACTCCAAATAGTTTGAAGTTCCCCAAAACTAACATGAATATCATGGTCAATAATCCAGCCCAGAAACTGAATTATCATAACTAACTAAACTAGGTGAAGGATTTTATTGCCACCGTCCCTTTTTTGGGATCTTTAGCTCCTTTGAACAAATTGGTCTTGGCCTGGAATATGTGTTGGTCAGGAAATGCAGGCAACGGCTTTATTTTCTTCCATCAAAGTTCTAGTGACACTGTATGAGCAACTAGGAAGAAAAAATTATGTCAAAAACTAAACAGTGAGGTCAAGCGCAGGTTGATTCCCATAGGGTTTTAATTCCAGATTGATCTACAAAGTTGTTGTTACTTGATGTAGAACTGAAAAATAAAAACCTGCAGGTGATGCGCATTTCCATTTCACTTTACCGAAATAAATTATTATAAGAACGTATGCTTTTCAAGGGAAAAAAGGACGCATTAGAAGGTAGTGCAAGTCTGTGGGAATCAACCTACGAGCTATTTGTAGTGGTGCATTCCCCTTTTGCTCTAAAAAAATATAATGGGGTTGCATCTTCCATTAACTTGCAGCTGTATTGTGTTTAGTTATTGGGCAAAATTAGTACTTCATGGAAAAGGCAAGACCGAAAGAAGACCTGACGAAGCGTGGAGCTTGTAAAACAAAGCAGAACAAAAAGTGAAAAGGCTTATGCTAATGACGGGAAAAGGAGGAACCTTATGCTTATGATGCTAGCTACCTAGCTACTACTTGATTGTTCTAGTAGAATAAACAATCTTCACTTACTCAAAGAATCAGGATTGACAACCATTTTAGCAGTACTCCTACTTTTGTACCATACAAGTAGCTTTTATCAGGTTTCAAATGTTTCATTTGTCTGGTTAATTTCGGAATTATAGGAGTAATGAAATGTAATTTGACCAGCCTCTTATTTAGACTCTACGTCTAGAAATGAACGTTAGTAGAGGTTCTATCTTACCTTGCTGTCTTGCTTCTTTATGGAGGAGAACCACCGGCCTCTACATCAACTAATGCACGCAACCATATATACCTAGCTCTAATAATTACCATCGCTCCATGAAACACATGGGGTGTTAATTGAACGAACAAAAGTTTTTCTTTATGTTCTCTTTATATTTTATCTTAGGCGTCGTGTAATGGCAAACTTTTGATATCATCCAGCACTGGGGGAATAAGATTCATGGATGGGTTATGGTCTTATGGATAAGTACAAGCCAGTGCCTCGCCACCGATCTTTCATGTGGTTTGCCAAATGCCAAATTGCCAATTGCCTGAAGAATAAATTAAAGTTTCTCCGCGCAAAGGGGGGAGTATATATTGTTGGTGCTTGCCTGCCACCTTTCTTAGTGTTGCTGAAGCACCCGTGGACCCCATTCGATCTTATAATAATGGCAATCTTTAGGGCAACTCCTTTTTGTGCTGTGCCAAAAGGATGCTGTGGGAGGTGCTAAATCTCCCCTCGCTGTCCATGACGATCCTTTCTTTTTTAATCTGTCAACAGAGTACTAGAACTGATGGCCTCGGTTTGTGCTTGGCAAAGCATATTTAACTTGTCCTGTTTTAGTGATGAATTGAGAGAGGGCAGCATATTTTGTCATATCTAGTTCACTAGTTGGATGGTTTATAACGTGTGAGGAATGGCTTCTGTGATCCTTTTTAACGTGCATGTGCCTATGTCTGCATATTTAGTGGGCTTTGTTGGTGAAAATTTGATAAATGCATACTTCCCATAGAAAAAATGAAAGAAGGAACAAATTTTCCTACTTTAATAATAACTTTACAAATATCCATTACAACTCGTAGAAGCATACAGACCACACACAGCATAGAGTGGAGAGTAGAGTCTTAATTTGCGGAGCTTAAAATTTGTATGAGGTGCCTACATACCCTCCAAGCAATGATCGTTTTTTCACAAATTGTAAACATCATTCTTCGTATGGATATCCTTTTTTTTAGCAAAATACAATAGTGCTACCATATTTAAATTGTGAAAGGGTTATATTTTTTGTAAAGATACATAAGGGGACCTCCCATATAATATTTACCAATGAAAATGGAAAAGCAAGGAACAACAGGACAGAAAATCAGGGTTATGAATTATGAGTATTTTGTTCTCTCTCAATTAGAATTTCGGTGTTTCTTTTTCGTTCCATGCAGTTACCATATTTTTTGGTAATGTGAACTGTTTGGTTGGGCTTACTTTTGGATTTTGAATTTTAATTTATATAAGTCACAAAGCACCTAAATAGGTGTTTTTGTACTAAGCTTTTAACTTTACACTGAATATTGTTGTATGATGATATAAGCCAAAAACCAAAAGCTAAAATCAAAGCATACATTTATCGTATTTTGGCGCATACATAAGCCAAAAGGCAAAAGCAAGAAACAAGCCAACCAAAAACCTGATTGTTGCGAAGAAAACTGCATACGAAGGCCGAGCTACATGTAGCCCTTTATTTTCAAAAATTTGTAAATCATAGTTTTAAGTTTCAAAAATAATCTGAAAAAAATTCTGGAAGTAGACAATGATGAAATCTATAAACGTGCAAAATCTCAATGTGAAATTCTTTGTATTGTAGACTACACAAAAATAACAAAATCTGATAGGTTTTATAGTTTTGAAATGTGCACTATTCACTATTTCCAGATCCACACATTTGTCATTTTTGTGTAGCCTAAAGTACTAAGAATTTCACATTAAAATTTTGCATGTTTGTAGATTTCATGATTTGCTACATTCAGGATTTTTTCTAAATTTTTTTAAAACTTAAAAAAATGATTTCCAAATTTTTTAAAATAAAAAGCTACATGTAGCTTGGCCTCCATTTGACCATTCTCATTGTTGCGAGAACATTATAGCTACCCTTGGTTCTGTAAGAATGTACATGTGCCAAATAGGGACATAGCATTTAGCCTGGCCCGCAGATAATTCTTGTGTAGTGAATAGTGAAGACACCAGCAACCAGACCAGATAGATCAGGACATGCTAATGTAAAGAAAAGAAAGTAAACATACGGGAAGGCATCATTTTCCATTAACTCAAGGTTCAAGAACTCTGACCCTTAGTAATGAAAACCACAGAGATGTGCCGGTGTGCCACCGGCGATGTAGTGCCGGTAGGCCCGATTTGGGCGAAGATGGATTTCGACGGATGGCGATCTGCACTATCTTCATCTCCCTTGACTCTTAGGATCGCACCCGGAGGTGCTCCTGAGCTAGTCCCGCAGCTTGAGAAAGTTGGGGGCTATGGCCCGGCATGGTGGTGGTGGCCTCTTCTTCCGTCTGTCGGCTAGTTGTGTCAGATCCCACTACTAGTCATGAATATGAGTTGGGGAGGCATGGCTGCTGGTGAAAACCGAGCTCCGACTCCGGTCATGGAAGGTGATGGTGGCTTATCCACGTCGTTACCTTGTTGAAGGCGGCATTGTTTCAACATGCATCTACTCACTCTTGTTTCTTTGGGAAAAAAACTTAGATCTAGGTATCTCGGATCGGACGATGGTAACGCTTTCGACGTTGCTCTCCCTCATGGGTCATGGTTTTGGAGAAGCAGTAGGATCGTAGAGGTGGGAGGTGGAGTGGTGGGCATCTACCACGTTGACAACAGTGAGTCTTGGTGGAGTGGTGCAGCAGGGCCTTGGTGGCGAACACGGTATAATAGACTCAGGCAGGGTGGGGGCGTTGTCTGGCTCATTGCATGGTGGTGTGATGGCAGGCCTGGCAAGGGCTATACGGAACTCTTCTTTGAAGATGCACCATCTGTAGGGTTCGTTGCATAGAAAACAAAAAAATCTACCGCAAAGATGAATAAAACCAAGATCCAATCTATGGAAAAGCCAAGATCTAATCTATGTGACATGTGCAACAAATAGATGAAAACTAACCCTCGAAGATCCAAAGACTTAACGAGATCCAATCTCGTGGTAGATGAAAACGATCCTTCTGGTGCTGCGATCCGGCAGCACTTCCGCACTCGGTCACATGTACAGAGTCGATGAAGACCTTCCTTTCCCTGTTCCAGCGGCCTGCGGAGGTAGTAGATCCCCTCGGAATCCCAGCAGCACGACGGTGTGGTGGTGGTGGTTGTTATCCTATTTGACCAAGCCGAGGTGGGCCGCGATCAAGACGAATTTGAAGATATATGCGTGGAGAGATATGTAAATCGGCCTTGTGTATCAAGTTTGGGCTAGTTAGCCCGTGTATCTTTACTTAGTAGGTTACGTAGAGTTTGTCTCGTGCACGGTTTAGTGCACGCCGCATTAGAAAGTCCCCTGGACTATAAATATGTACCTAGGGTTTATGGAATAAACAACAACCAACGTTCAACACAAACCAATCTCGGCGCATCGCCAACTCCTTCGTCTCGAGGGTTCCTCCGTAAGCATCATGCTGCCTAGATCGCATCTCGCGATCTAGGCAGCACAAGCTGCCTAGTTGTTCATGCGTTGCTCGTACTGAAGCGTTTTTGATGGCGAGCAACGTAGTTATCGTAGACGCGTTAGGGTTAGCATCGTTCTTAGCATCATATGCTCGCGTAGTGCAACCCTTGCGCGTCTAGCCGTCCTTGTGCCTCATCATGGGTGCAGGGGCGGCACCCCGCTTGATCTTTATTTAGTAGATCTGATCCGTTATGGTCGATCCTTGATTCATCAAGGATTAGTTTAATATCTGCAATAGTTAGGCCTTACAAAGGGTTGGAGGATCCAGCGGCATGCAGGGTGTAGTTTGCTGCCCCTAGACAGGACGTTCCGAGGATCAACCTAGTGTTGGTTTTTAGGCCTTGTCTAGGGCTGGCTTACGTTTACCGTGCGTGAGCGCGAGGCCCAATCGTGAGTAGGATGATCCGATTATGCGGTGAAAACCCTAGATCGTCGTGGATCTCATACGCTTTATATTGATCAAGCAGGACCACCATATATTCGGCCACCTTGGACGAATCATGGGTGAATCGGCTCGAGCCGATTCACGACAACCCGAGAGCCGATCGAGGCTCGTATTTAACGTGTACGTGTGTGCCCTGCAGGAAACTAAGCGAGGCATCATCCACACCTTCCCGACTGTATAGGTCAGGTGGCACGCCCTTGCGACCCAGCATCGGCGCGCGGCCGGAGGCTTTGCGGGCCGTCGCTCCGAGGGACCGGGCCAGCCGCAGCCCTAGTCATTCCCGGCTCTACCGTGTTGGCCCGCCGCTGCCCGCCGGTGGGTTTCGACGCCAACACATTCTCGGCACGCCGGTGGGACACATCTTCAACGACAACCATCTCGCCATCCACATCGAGATGGCAAAAGACACCATACCGTCTTCATCGAAGTGGCAGAAGAAACTCCGGTCACGTACGGGGATCTCACGGCGAGCTCAAGAAGAAGTACGACGAGAACCTGGCCGAAGCCGACCGGCTCTTTCCACAGACCCGCTCCCATGGCATCGGATGGAAGGGGTTCACACCTGAAGGCGCGCTTGATGGAGTGGACCTGTCCACCCGTCCGAAGAACGCACCAGGTCGCTGCGTCAGGAGATCAACTTCATGGTGGCTCATTCGCTGCACCGCCATTCGTAGAGCCTGGTGAATACGTTGGAGCGCGTCGCGCTGCGCGTGATCCAGGAGATCATGAGCCATCAGTACTCTCCGTCAGGACCAGCCCTAGGGACTCACCAAGGGGAAGCGCTGCTCCATTCCCGTCCCCCGCTGCCATTCGCATTGGCGGCGCCCGAAGCGCCGAACTCATCGGCTTTTGTCGTCTACAAGATTGGTGGTGACCCCAGTGACTACCAGTTCCTACGGACGCGCCCAAGGAGATCCCGCACGGATACGCATGTGCATACGTGCAGACTGCACCTGGGCACCCTCGAACCAGGTGGCTATAGCAGGGACTTCTGGGGCAGCAGGAGGAACGTCGGAGGCAGACTCGAGAAGCAAACGTGGCTAGCTAAATACGCCACCCCGACGAAACTCCCGAGCCCAGCTCCCGCAGTTGGCTCAGAAAACGAGCATGGCTGGTTAAGTACGCCACTCCTACGAATCTTCAGGGTTCGGCACCTGCAGCCATCACCGCGGATCAAATTTGTACGATCCTGAAAGATCAGTTCGGCATGATGCCGAAGAGAAAGGCGATCGGCTATACCAAGCCGTACCCCAATGAGTACGAATTGATCCCACTACCACCCAAATATCGGCTCCCGGACTTCACAAAGTTTAGCGGATCAGATGGCTCCAGCTCCATCGAGCATGTGAGCCGATATTTGGCACAATCGGGCATGATCTCAGCGTCCGACGAGCTGCGCGTGAGGTACTTCTCAGTCCCTCACAGGATCTTTCGGATGGTACACGTCGCTGCCACCGAACTCAATCCAGACTGGAAGCGCTGGAAGAACGGTTCCATGAGCAATATCACTCAGAGGCTTCCGAGGCTGGCATTGCCGATCTAGCCCAAGTACGACAGAAGCGCGGAGAAACGGTGTCCGAATACATTCAGCGCTTCAGGACCGTTAGGAACCGATGCTATTCGGTTCATGTAAGCGAAAAGGAAGCAGTCGAATTGGCGGTGGTGGGTCTATCATCATCGATCAAGGAAGTGGCCTCCCAGGCGGACTATCCTTCATTAGCACACATGGTGCAGAAAGCATATGAGCAACGCCACCCGGATATCTACCAAGATAAATTCAAGCGCGTGGTTACCATGGTTGACGCAGCGAAGATGAAGGTCCTACGGGAGAGCGAGAGGTCGCAGTAGCTGAGTGGACTCGAGCTGCAGGCCCAGTAACCCGCAAATGGGTAAAGCCACCAGGGCCTCCAAGAGGGTTCGACTTCGACGTGACGAAACCGAGCAGATTTTCGACCTCTTACTCGCGGAGAAGCACATAAAGGTACCCGAAGGCCACAAGTTTCCTACGGTGCAAGAGCTGAACGGATACCGCAAGTGGCATAACACGTTCACCCACACCACCAACGACCGCAGGGTGTGGCGTCAGCAGATCCAAGTGGCGATAGAAAATGGGCGATTAATTTTTAACCAGTACGCCATGAAGGTCGACACACACCCCTTCCCCGCCGTCAACATGGTGGAGTTTACCCACCTTGGAGGGTGCCAGCCTGATTTCTCAGCCAACATCGGTATGGTAGAGCTTGGACACCGCTCGAGAAGGACGGGGATGAGGACAGCTGCTCTCAGAGCAAGGACACCGAGGGGGCCGCTCCATGCGATCGGCTCCGTCAAGATGGCAAGCGCTACGTCACGGGGGGAAGTGAAGAACATAAGATACCAACGACCCCTCTCCGATCACCTCCTCAACAAGTATGTTAGTCGATATGACCAACGCCGGCGATACAACAACAATGATGAAAGAGGTCGTGACCAGAAACGACGAAAGGCATCACCGGTATAATCATGACGAGGAGCGACAGGAGCGCCATGGCAGGGAGCAGGACGATACGGACAGGCATTGGCATTGCCCCTTCTTCAGACACTGCTGGGATTCAGGAATGAGCCGATTACCAACAATCGGCAACTGCCCAGAATGCAACCGGAAGAAGAAGGAGACAGCCAACGTATCTGTGTTCGAGCGCTTAGGGCCTCTCCCACCACAAAACAGACGGGCTGAGACCCCTCCGTTGGAAGATCTCGATGATTCGGAAGACGAAGGGGAATACGAAGAAGACAGGTGCCACCGTCCAAGGTGGTGCCCTGACGGTCTCAGCCATACGCAAAAACGCAGGGTTCAGCGATTGCGCGGTCGGAGGAAGCTGAAAGGATGTACTTGCATACGGCGAGGAAGGCGCGGCCTGATCTGGCTGCAAGTCCAGAGGACCCTGGATGAGGAGGGGCTACCGCAAAGAAAAGAGTGGCGCCCCAAGCAAAAGAGAGCCGATGATGACACATCGGCTGGCACAAACATGGTGTTCATTCGTCCGGCGGGGTGTAGTGCTCCACGATTACACAGTGCACCCGACATGGATAACAGCAAGCACACCAACGTGCTAAAGTCAGAGATTGGGCTGGTTTTATCCGCCGACATGGACGAGTAGCAAGACTACGTCAATAAGCAACATGGCGAGGCCGATCCTTGCGATCGGCCCTCCGAAACTGATGAAGGGATATTACAAAACCTTCACCGAGCAAGCAACGTGGAGGCCGATTCGAGCAATCGGCCAAAATTGTCCTCACCATCCGCTTTGCTGGGATCAACGTTTGACCCAACAGGGACTACCTAAGAGCCGATACCATCAATTCTCTTGACAGAATCGGCTCGGGGGCACCTAGATGGATAAAACACTAAGTATGGAGGCCGATACACAAGTCGGCCTGAAATTTTTAAATTTTTCATAGCCGATGCATGGCCATCGACTTTAGAATTGAGAAGCAGCCGATGCATGGCCATCGGCTCAAGAAATACAATTGTCAACCAGAAGGTCAGCCCTAGTAAATTATGAAGAGAAGCCACAATGGAAGAACTCCTCAAGAGAGAGGTTTAACAGCTCAGATCTTCTCTTCAAGAACAGTGCTAAGGGCAGCTTGGGCGTCCGATCAGGTTAAAGGTGGGTCGCATCAGATCCACCAAAGGAAGGGAGCCGATCTGATTTGCAAGGGCAAAGAGGCACTGAGGAAACTCGGGGGCAGCCCACCTTGAAGGTTCTCTGCAAACCGATTTACGTGCAAATCGGCTGGCTCTGCATGATCAAGCCCAGGCTAATTCGGCTGAGTGTTTGCCTTGGCCAAGACTCGGGGGCAGCAGGCCTGGTGGATGTTCGCCTTGCTCTTTTTTACGAGCCGATTGAGTGATCATCGGCTGATCCTTCATTGCAAACCTTCGTCACAAATGATGAGTGCTGGAAAGGATTATTGGGTTTGGTTGGGAAAGTTCAAAAAGTTTCCTGAAGATCCTACATTTTTCTGCCAGATTTAGAAAATCATCAGTTGAAGAAGGAAAGAGCAAATTTCGAAGGACCGATGCGGTGCTATCGGCTCGTTACGCATTGGTAAAGGGGGCGAGTCGGCAAGGACAGTAGAAGAGGGAATCGGCTTAATTAAGCTCGGAAGAAATCGGCAAAATCAAATTGGGAAGAGATTCTTCATTGATGGGCAAGATTTCTTACATGAAGAGCTAATTGCTCTCAAAAGGAGATATGCGGGGTACATTGCCCCGTCTGGTCCTATTCTAGAAGTCCTAATCTACGGGCCGTCACCGCTCCTCGTCGTCGCTGCCGTCGGCGCTGCTCCCGGCGGGCTCGTCATCGCTCCAATGGCCGCCGACTGGGCCCTCATCGTCTTCATCTTCTCCGCCAGCGTCGTCCTCGTCGCTGTCGAAGTCACTAAGTTGCCCGGCCAAGGGCAGGACCGCTTGGCCGGCGGCTCGTCGGAGGAGCTCTCATCGTCGTCTTCCTCCTCCTCTCCCTGCTCCCCTTCCTCCCCGGAAGAGGTGAAGTCGCAGGAGAAGTTGTCATCGTCGCTCTCCTCCACCGGTTCCCCAACGGCGAGGAAACGGAGGTCACTCTCCCCGTCGGTCGAGGATTTGTCATCCTCGGACCATACGAAGGAGTCATGATCCTCTTTGTCCCACTTCGTTGGGGCGAGGATATCGTACGCCGCCTGCGTGCCCCACGAGGGCGTCTCCTCTCGGATAGGAGAGGACACGTAGGAAAGACCCGATGAGGAGGAAGAAGAGGAGGACGAAGACATGGTGGTAGAGGAGGGTTTTTTGGAGGCTAGTGCGAAGGGGATGAGGAAGATGACTGTTTGCTGCGGTTAAATAAAAGGGAGCATAGTAAAAATTCAAGGCCACAGCAGTTCCCGAGGGGGTGGTGCCCGAACAGTCTAATCGCGCAGAGAAGTTGAGAAGGCAAGCTATCATGATGAAGAACTCTGCGACGTTTCTGCTCTGCCACGACATGACCCGACGAAAGAAAGAGCGTAATGATTTTGGAAATGTCATTTCCAAAACCAGGGGGCATGTGTTATCACCAATTTGACCAAGCCAGAGGTGGGCCGCGATCAAGACGAATTTGAAGATATATGCGTGGAGAGATATGTAAATCGGCCTTGTGTATCAAGTTTGGGCTAGTTAGCCCGTGTATCTTTACTTAGTTACGTAGAGTTTGTCTCGTGCACGGTTTAGTGCACGCCCGCATTAGAAAGTCCCTGGACTATAAATATGTACCTAGGGTTTATGGAATAAACAACAACCAACGTTCAACACAAACCAATCTCGGCGCATCGCCAACTCCTTCGTCTCGAGGGTTCCTCCGTAAGCATCATGCTGCCTAGATCGCATCTCGCGATCTAGGCAGCACAAGCCTGCCTAGTTGTTCATGCGTTGCTCGTACTGAAGCGTTTTTGATGGCGAGCAACGTAGTTATCGAGACGCGTTAGGGTTAGCATCGTTCTTAGCATCATATGCTCGCGTAGTGCAACCCTTGCGCGTCTAGCCGTCCTTGTGCCTCATCATGGGTGCGGGGGCGGCACCCCGCTGATCTTTATTTAGTAGATCTGATCCGTTATGGTCGATCCTTGATTCATCAAGGATTAGTTTAATATCTGCAATAGTTAGGCCTTACAAAGGGTTGGAGGATCCAGCGGCATGCAGGGTGTAGTTTGCTGCCCCTAGACAGGACGTTCCGAGGATCAACCTAGTGTTGGTTTTTAGGCCTTGTCTAGGGCTGGCTTACGTTTACCGTGCGTGAGCGCGAGGCCCAATCGTGAGTAGGATGATCCGATTATGCGGTGAAAACCCTAGATCGTCGTGGATCTCATACGCTTTATATTGATCAAGCAGGACCACCATATATTCGGCCACCTTGGACGAATCATGGGTGAATCGGCTCCCTGAGCCGATTCACAGGACAACCTGAGAGCCGATCGAGGCTCGTATTTAACGTGTACGTGTGTGCCCTGCAGGAAACTAAGCGAGGCATCATCCACACCTTCCTCACCAGGTATAGGTCAGGTGGCACGCCCTTGCGACAGCATCGGCGCGCGGCCAGGAGGCTTTGCGGGCCGTCGCTCGGGGACGGGGCCAGCCGCCCTAGTCATTCCGGCTCTACCGTGTTGGCCGTCGCTGCCCACGTGGGTTTCGACGCCAACGGTGGTGGAGGAGAATTCTGCCAGGCTTCGCCTAAGCCGGAGCAGGAAGAAGTGGGAGGGAGGAGAGGTGGCGGCTAGGGTTAGGGTGAGGGGCAAGTGGCCAGCCACCCTCCTCTTTATATAATGGGGGTCGGCTATGGTTGCCCCTGATACGTCTCCAACGTATCGATAATTTCTTATGTTCCATGCTACTTTATTGATGATACCTACATGTTTTATGCACATTATATGTCATATTTATGCATTTTCGGAACTAACCTATTAACAAGATGCCGAAGAGCCCTGTTTTCTGCTGTTTTTGGTTTCAGAAATCCTAGTAAAGAAATATTCTCGGAATTGGACGAAACTTTCGCCCGGGGTCCTATTTTTGCACGAAGCTTCCGAAGACCGAAGACCTAACGAAGTGGGGCCACGAGGCAGCCGGGGTGGCCGCGCGGCCCAGGCCCTGGCCGCGCCGACCTATCCTGGGCCCCTCGTGTGGCCCCGCGTTGACCCTCCGCCTACTTAAAGCTTCCGTCGCGAAACCCCCAGACCGAGAGCCACGATACGGAAAACCTTCCAGAGACGCCGCCGCCGAATCCCATCTCGGGGATTTGAGATCGCCTCGCACCTGCCGGAGAGGGGATTCATCTCCCGGAGGACTCTACACCGCCATGGTCGCCTCCGGAGTGATGAGTGAGTAGTTCACCCCTGGACCATGGGTCCATAGCAGTAGCTAGATGGTCGTCTTCTCCTTGTTGTGCTTCATTGTTGGATCTTGTGAGCTGCCTAACATGATCAAGATCATCTATCCGTAATACTATATGTTGTGTTTGTCGGGATCCGATGGATAGAGAGTACTATGATTATGGTGATTATCAATCTATTGTTTATGTGTTGTTTATGATCTTGCATGCTCTCCGTTATTAGTAGAGGCTCTGGCCAAGTTTTTGCTCTTAACTCCAAGAGGGGGTATTTATGCTCGATAGTGGGTTCATGCCTTCATTGAATCTGGGATCGTGACAGTAGGTTCTAAGGTTGTGATGTGCTGTTGCCACTAGGGATAAAACATTGATGCTATGTCTAAGGATGTAGTTGTTGATTACATTACGCACCATACTTAATGCAATTGTCTGTTGCTTTGCAACTTAATACTGGAGGGGGTTCGGACGATAACCTGAAGGTGGACTTTTTAGGCATAGATGCAGCTTGGATGGCGGTCTATGTACTTTGTCGTAATGCCCGGATTAAATCTCACTATATTTACCATGTCATGTATATGCATTGTTATGCCTTTCTCTATTTGTCAATTGCCCGACTGTAATTTGTTCACCCAACATGCTTTATCTTATGGGAGAGACACCTCTAGTGAACTGTGGACCCCGGTCCTATTCTTTACATAGCATACAATCCAATTGTTTTACTGTTTTCTTTGCAAACATCTTCCACTCGATACGCTTAATCCTTTGTTACACAAGCCGGTGAGATTGACAACCTCACTGTTTCGTTGGGGCAAAGTACTTTGGTTGTGTTGTGCAGGTTCCGCGTTGGCCGGAATCCCTGGTGTTGCGCCGCATCACATTTCGCGACCATCAACCTTCAACGTGCTTCTTGGCTCCTCCTGGTTCGATTAAACCTTGGTTTCTTTCAGGGAAAACTTGCTACTGTGCGCATCATACCTTCCTCTTGGGGTTCCCAACGAACGTGTGAGTTACACGCCATCAAGCTCTTTTCTGGCGCCGTTGCCGGAGATCAAGACACGCTGCAAGGGGAGTCTCCACTTCTCAATCTCTTTACTTTGTTTTTGTCTTGCTTTATTTTATTTACTACTTTGTTTGCTGCACTAAAACAAAATACAAAAAAAATTAGTTGCTAGTTTTACTTTATTTACTTGTCTTGCTCTCTATATCGAAAACACAAAAAAATTAGTTACTTGCATTTACTTTATCTAGTTTGTTTTATTTACTGTTGCTAAAATGGCCAACCATGAAAATACTAAGTTGTGTGACTTCACAAATGCAAATAATAATGATTTCCTATGCACACCTATTGCTCCACCTGCTACTACAGCAGAATTCTTTGAAATTAAACCTGCTTTACTAAATCTGGTTATGAGAGAACAATTTTCTGGTGCTAGTTCTGATGATGCTGCTGCCCATCTCAATAATTTTGTTGAACTTTGTGAAATGCAAAAGTATAAAGATGTAGATGGTGATATTATTAAATTGAAAGTGTTTCCTTTCTCATTAAGAGGAAGAGCTAAAGATTGGTTGCTATCTTTGCCTAAGAATAGTATTGATTCATGGACTAAATGTAAGGATGCTTTTATTGGTAGATATTATCCTCCCGCTAAAATTATATCTTTGAGAAGTAGCATAATGAATTTTAAACAATTAGATACTGAACATGTTGCTCAAGCATGGGAGAGAATGAAAACTTTGGTAAAGAATTGCCCAACCCATGGACTGACTACTTGGATGATCATCCAAACCTTCTATGCGGGACTAAATTTTTCTTCACGGAATTTATTGGATTCAGCTGCTGGAGGTACCTTTATGTCCATCACATTGGGGCGCTACAAAACTTCTTGATGATATGATGATTAATTACTCTGAATGGCACACGGAAAGAGCTCCACAAGGTAAGAAGGTAAATTCTGTTGAAGAAACCTCTTCCTTGAGTGATAAGATTGATGTGATTATGTCTATGCTTGTGAATGGTAGATCTAATGTTGATCCAAATAATGTTCCTTTAGCTTCATTGGTTGCTCAAGAAGAAAATGTTGATGTGAATTTCATTAAAAATAATAATTTCAACAACAATGCTTATAGGAACAACTCTGGTAATAACTATAGGCCATATCCTTCTGCTAATGGTAATGGTTATGGTAATTCTTATGGGAATTCTTACAATAATAATAGGAGTGTACCCTCTGGTCTTGAAGCCATGCTTAAAGAATTTATTAGTACACAAACTGCTTTTAACAAATCTGTTGAGGAAAAGCTTGATAAAATTGATATTATCGCTTCTAGAGTTGATAGGCTTGCCTCCGATGTTAATCTTTTAAAATTGAAAGTTATGCCTAATAATGATATTGATAATAAGATTACTACTACAGCAAATGCCATCCAAGTTAGAATTAATGAGAATATAAGATTAATGGCTGAGTTGCGTGCTAGGTGGGATAGAGAAGAAAATGAAAAACTAGCTAAAGAGAATAATGTAGCTAAAGTTTGGACTATTACCACCACTAGTAATGCTAATTCATCACATGTTGCTGCACCTCCTACTATCAATGGTAAAATAATTGGTGTTGGCAATGTTTCTACTCCTAGTGCAAAGCGAACAAAACTGCCTGAAATTGCTAAAACTGCTGAAACTGCTTGTGATAAAACTGCTGAAATTTTTTCCAACCTTGGGAACAATGATCCCATTGCTGTAGCTCATAATGATTTAGATTTTGATGATTGCCACATCTCTGAAGTTATAAAGTTCTTACAAAAACTTGCTAAAAGTCCCAATGCTAGTGCTATAAATTTAGCCTTTACAAAACATATTACAAATGCTCTCATAAAAGCTAGAGAAGAAAAATTAAAACTTGAAACTTCTATTCCTAGAAAGTTAGAAGATGGTTGGGAGCCCATCATTAAAATGAAATTCAATGACTTTGAATGTAATGCTTTATGTGATCTTGGTGCAAGTATTTCTGTTATGCCTAAAAAGATTTATGATATGCTTGACTTGCCACCATTGAAAAATTGTTATTTGGATGTTAATCTTGCCGATAATGTTAAAAAGAAACCTTTGGGGAGGATTGATAATGTGCATATTACGGTTAACAATAACCTTGTCCCCGTTGATTTTGTTGTCTTGGATATCGAATGCAATGCATCTTGTCCAATTGTGTTGGGAAGACCTTTTCTTCGAACCGTTGGTGCTGTTATAGATATGAGGGAAGGTAATATTAAATATCAATTTCCTCTCAAGAAAGGTATGGAACACTTCCCTAGAAAGAGAATGAAGTTGCCTTTTGATTCTATTATTAGAACAAGTTATGATGTTGATGCTTCTACTCTCGATGTTACTTGATTTGTACTTTCTGCGCCTAGCTGAAAGGCGTTAAAGAAAAGCGCTTATGGGAGACAACCCATGTTTTTACCTACAGCAATTTTTGTTTTGTTGAGTCTTGGAAGTTGTTTACTACTGTAGCAACCTCTCCTTATCATGTTTTTGTGCCAAGTAAAGTTTCTATGTCAAAGTTGATGTTATATTTGGGATCGCTGCGCAGAAACAGCATTGCTGTCTGTCACGAATCTGGGCACAATTCTCTGTAGAAAATTCGAAAAAATCTGCCAATTTACGAGCATGATCCTCAGGTATGTACGCAACTTTCATTAGTTTTGAGTTTTTCCATTTGAGCAAGTCTGGTGCCATTTCTAAATTCGTCTTTACGGACTGTTCTGTTTTTGACAGATTCTGCCTTTTATTTCGCATTGCCTCTTTTGCTATGTTGGATTTATTTCTTTGATCCATTAATGTCCAGTAGCATTATGCAATGTCCAGAAGTGAAAATAATGATTGTGTCACCTCTGAATGAGTGAATTATTAATTGTGCACTAACCCTCTAATGAGTTTGCTTGAAGTTTGGTGTGAAGGAAGTTTTCAAGGGTCAAGAGAGGAGAATGATATACTATGATCAAGAGGAGTGAAAGCTCTAAGCTTGGGGATGCCCCCGTGGTTCACCCCTGCATATTTTAAGAAGACTCAAGCGTCTAAGCTTGGGGATGCCCAAGGCATCCCCTTCTTCATCGACAACATCATCAGGTTCCTCCCCTGAAACTATATTTTTATTCAATCACATCTTGTGTTCTTTACTTGGAGCGTCGGTTTGTTTTTGTTTTGTTTTTGTTTGAATAAGATGGATCCTAGCATTCACTTTGTGGGAGAGAGACACGCTCCGCTGTTGCATATGGACACATGTGTCCTTAGGCTTTACTCATAATGTTCAAGGCGAAGTTTCTTCTTCGTTAAATTGTTATATGGTTGGAATTGGAAAATGTTACATGTAGTAATTCTAAAAATGTCTTGGATAATGTGATACTTGGCAATTGTTGTGCTCATGTTTAAGCTCTTGCATCATATACTTTGCACCCATTAATGAAGAAATACATAGAGCTTGCTAAAATTTGATTTGCATATTTGGTCTCTCTAAGGTCTAGATAATATCTAGTATCGAGTTTTGAACAACAAGGAAGACAGTGTAGAGTCTTATAATGTTTACAATATGTCTTTTATGTGAGTTTTGCTGCACTTGTTCATCCTT
The DNA here is from genome assembly GCA_030979885.1 of Lolium multiflorum. Lineage (NCBI taxonomy): Eukaryota > Viridiplantae > Streptophyta > Magnoliopsida > Poales > Poaceae > Lolium > Lolium multiflorum. The sequence continues at coordinate 341,742,506 of CM061750.1, read as the reverse complement.
GAGTTTGCTTCAAATAACCTTGCTAGCCTAAACCTTGTATCGAGAGGGAATACTTCTCATGCATCCAAAATCCTTGAGCCAACTACTATGCCATTTGTGTCCACCATACCTACCTACTACATGGTATTTATCCGCCATTCCAAAGTAAATTGCTTGAGTGCTACCTTTAAAATTCCATCATTCACCTTTGCAATATATAGCTCATGGGACAAAATAGCCTTAAAAACTATCGTAGTATTGAATATGTACTTATGCACTTTATATTTTATTAAGTTGCATGTTGTGCGATAACCATGCTTCTGGGGAACGCCATCAACTATTGTTGAATATCATGTGAGTTGCTATGCATGTCCGTCTTGTCTCAAGGATCTATCATTTTAGTGGTTGGAGCATGCAAAATTGTTAGAGAAGAACATTGGGCCGCTAACTAAAGCCATGAACCATGGTGGAAGTTTCAGTTTTGGACATATATCCTCAATCTCATATGAGAATAATAATCTTTGCTACATGCTTATGCATTTAAGAGGAGTCCATTATCTGTTGTCCATGTTGTCCCGGTATGGATGTCTAAGTTGAGAATAATCAAAAGCGAGAAATCCGAAATGCGAGCATTCTCCTTAGACCTTTGTACAGGCGGCATGGAGGTACCCCTTTGTGACACTTGGTTGAAACATGGCATGCAAAGATCCGGTAGTCCAAGCTAAGTAGGACGAGGTGCGGGCACTATTAGTATACTATGCATGAGGCTTGCAACTTATAAGATATAATTTACATAACTCATATGCTTTATTACTACCGTTGACAAAATTGTTTCATGTTTTCAAAATAAAAGCTCTAGCACAAATACAGCAATCGATGCTTTCCTCTTTGAAGGACCATTCTTTTACTTTTATTGTTGAGTCAGTTTACCTATCTCCTTCCACCTTAAGAAGCAAACACTTGTGTGAACTGTGCATTGATTCCTACATATTTGCATATTGCACTTATTATACTACTTTATGTTGACAATATCCATGAGATATACATGTTATAAGTTGAAAGCAACCGCTGAAACTTAATCTTCTTATGTGTTGCTTCAACACCTTTACTTTGATTTATTGCTTTATGAGTTAACTCTTATGCAAGACTTATTGATGCTTTCTTGAAGTACTATTCATGAAAAGTCTTTGCTTTATGATTCGTTGTTTACTCATGTCATTACCTTTGCTTTGATCGCTGCATTCATTACATATGTTTACAAATAGTATGATCAAGATTTTGATGGCATGTCACTTCAGAAATTATCTTTGTTATCGTTTTACCTGCTCGGGACGAGCAGAACTAAACTTGGGGATGCTGATACGTCTCCAACGTATCGATAATTTCTTATGTTCCATGCTACTTTATTGATGATACCTACATGTTTTATGCACATTATATGTCATATTTATGCATTTTCTGGAACTAACCTATTAACAAGATGCCGAAGAGCCAGTTGTTTTTCTGCTGTTTTTGGTTTCAGAAATCCTAGTAAAGAAATATTCTCGGAATTGGACGAAACTTTCGCCCGGGGTCCTATTTTTGCACGAAGCTTCCGGAAGACCGAAGACCTAACGAAGTGGGCCACGAGGCAGCCAGGGGGTGGCCGGGCGCCGGCCCTGGCCGCGCCGACCTATCCCCTGGGCCCCTCGTGTGGCCCCCGCGTTCCTCCTACTTAAAGCTTCCGTCGCGAAACCCCCAGTCCGAGAGCCACGATACGGAAAACCTTCCAGAGACGCCGCCGCCGCTAATCCCATCTCGGGGGACGGAGATCGCCTCCGCACCTCGTCGAGGGGATTCATCTCCGGAGGACTCTACACCGCCATGGTCGCCTCCGGAGTGATGAGTGAGTAGTTCACCCTGGACCATGGGTCCATAGCAGTAGCTAGATGGTCGTCTTCTCCTTGTTGTGCTTCATTGTTGGATCTTGTGAGCTGCCTAACATGATCAAGATCATCTATCTGTAATACTATATGTTGTGTTTGTCGGGATCCGATGGATAGAGAGTACTATGATTATGGTGATTATCAATCTATTGTTTATGTGTTGTTTATGATCTTGCATGCTCTCCGTTATTAGTAGAGGCTCGGCCAAGTTTTTGCTCTTAACTCCAAGAGGGGTTATTTATGCTCGATAGTGGGTTCATGCCTTCATTGAATCTGGGATCGTGACAGTAGGTTCTAAGGTTGTGATGTGTTGTTGCCACTAGGGATAAAACATTGATGCTATGTCTAAGGATGTAGTTGTTGATTACATTACGCACCATACTTAATGCAATTGTCTGTTGCTTTGCAACTTAATACTGGAGGGGTTCGGATGATAACCTGAAGGTGGACTTTTTAGGCATAGATGCAGTTGGATGGCGGTCTATGTACTTTGTCGTAATGCCCGGATTAAATCTCACTATATTTACCATGTCATGTATATGCATTGTTATGCCTTTCTCTATTTGTCAATTGCCCGACTGTAATTTGTTCACCCAACATGCTTTATCTTATGGGAGAGACACCTCTAGTGAACTGTGGACCGGTCCTATTCTTTACATAGCATACAATCCAATTGTTTTACTGTTTTCTTTGCAAACATCTTCCACTCGATACGCTTAATCCTTTGTTACAGCAAGCCGGTGAGATTGACAACCTCACTGTTTCGTTGGGGCAAAGTACTTTGGTTGTGTTGTGCAGGTTCCGCGTTGGCGCCGAATCCCGGTGTTGCGCCGCATCACATTTCGCGACCATCAACCTTCAACGTGCTTCTTGGCTCCTCCTGGTTCGATTAAACCTTGGTTTCTTTCTGAGGGAAAACTTGCTACTGTGCGCATCATACCTTCCTCTTGGGGTTCCCAACGAACGTGTGAGTTACACGCCATCAACCCCCTTTGGCCCCACCCCATCTAAAGCCGGCGCAAGGGAAGGGGGAGCAAACTTCCCCCAAGTCCCTCCCCCCCGTTTTAGGGTTTTCCCTAAACCCTAGGGGGTTGGCCGGCCAGGGCCTTGAGGATTCGTACGCCTAGCCCACCACCTTGGCTCAGGTGGCCCCTCCGGAACCTTCTAGAAACCCTACGGTCATCCACCGGAAAATTCCCGAACTTTTCCGAACCCCGAAAAACAACTTTCCTTATATGAATCTTATTCTCCGAACCATTCCGGACCTCCTCATGATGTCCTGGTTCCCATCCTAGACTCCGAACAATATATGGTCTCAATCTCATATTCCATATCTACTTAAACAACATCGAACCTTAAGTGTGTCAGCCTACGGTTCGCAAACTATGTAAACATGATTGAGACACCTCTCCGATCAATAACCAATAGCGGGACCTGGAGATCCATAATGGTTCCCACGTATTCAATGATGACTTCTTGATAGAAAGAACCATTAACATATGATACCGATTCCCTTTGTCGCATGATACTTTACCTATCCGAGGTTCGATCATCGGTATCTCCATACCTAGTTCAACCTTGTTACCGATAAGTACTCTTTACTCGTACCATGGTATGACATCCCTTGTGACCTAGTCACATGTTTGCAAGCTAATTGGATGACATTCCACCGAGAGGGCCCAGAGTCTATCTATCCGTCATTTGGATGAACAAATCCCACTCTTGATCCATGTGCTTCAACTCATACTTTCAGAATACTTAATGCCACGTTTATAACCACACAATTACGAAGGGGAGTTTGATGTCATCAAAGCATCCATCCGGTGTTGGTGATTAACATGATCTCATGGTCGAAGGATTAGGTCACTATTTTTTTAAATCTTGTAGCAAAACAAACTTAATGACTTGATCTTATGCTATGCTTACTATGGGTGTATGTCCATCACATCATTCTCCTAATGATATGAACTTGTTATTAATAACATACAATGTTCATGATCAGGAAACCATGATTATCTATTAATCAAATAGCTAGTTTAACAAGAGGCTTACTAGGGACTCTTTATGTTTACAAAACACACAAGTATTAATGTTTCTGGTTAATACAATTATAGCATGGGATGGAAACATTTATCATAAACACAAAGATATAATAATAACCACTTTATTATTGCCTCTTGGGCATATCTCCAACAGTCTCCCACTTTCACTAGTGTCAATAATCTAGATTACATGGTAATATACCAAACACCCATGGCGTTCTGGTGTAGGTCATGTTTTGCTCTAGGGAGAAGTTTAGTCAACAGATCTGCCACATTCAGATCTATGTGTACTTTGCAAATATTTATGTCACCATCTTCGATGTACTTGCGAATAGAATGAAAACGTAGCTTGATATGCTTCAGCTTCTTGTGTGACCTTGGCTCCTGCGCATTGGCTATTGCACCCATGTTGTCACAATAGATAGTCATCGGGTCCAACGCACTAGGAACCACACCAAGCTCACTAATGAACTCCTTCATCCATATCGCCTCTGATGAAGCCTCCGAAGCAGCTATGTATTTTGATTCAGTTGAAGATTTCACCACAATGCTTTGCTTGGCACTCCTCCAGCTCACTGCTGCACCATTCAAAATAAATACGTATCCAGATTGTGACTTTGAGTCATCCAGATCAGTGTTCCAACTAGCATCGGTGTAACTGGTTACAACGAGCTCTTGATCACCTCCATAACAAATAGAAATATCCTTAGTCTACTTCAGGATATTTTTGACCGTTGTCCAGTGTTCCATTCCAGGATCACCTTGATATCTTCTGGTCAAACTAACAGCATGTGCGATATCTAGTCTCGTACACAGCATGTCATACATGATAGAGCCTATGGCCGAATTTTAGTCATCCTTTCTCTTTCTTCTGTCGTAGTCGGACTTTGAGTTTTACTCAATGTCTTACCTGGCAACATGGGTGTAACATCCCAAAACTTAGGATAAATGTGGGGTAGATTTAGTAAAGGGTTGTGCATTGCATCGCAAAACGGGGGAAATTTTCACGCTTAATGGCATAACACCTAAGACGGATCGAGGTTTCTCTCAGGTTGCCATTAGGGTTAGGGTGATGAGAGTGCTATGAATTTTGACATGACCTCTTTTGAAACTAGGGTTTTGAGAGAAGTTTGAATTTGCATTTCAAATTTGAATTTTGAATCATAAAGGAATATAAGAAACTAAATACAATTGAACTCATATGTTATAACTCAAACAATTATAAGATTCATACAACAGATTCCAAAATGGGATTATAAATATTACAAAATGCTCATAAGGAAACTTTGAGCTTTATTTATCAATCACACATAGATACATTGTCTTTACATAATATCTAAATTTTACAACATAAATAATTATAAGAAATTGGGAAATGTGAAAGAAATAAAGATTACATAATGAAGCTATTTTCCTAGAATAAATTCTCTCAATTCTTCAATTGATCTTCTCCAAATCTTGATCAATCTTGAAACTTGCAAAAACAGCAAGAAAAGGAACAAAGTGTTGTCCATGAACAGGTGGCAATGCCACTTGGTTAGTAAAAAGAAGTAAAAACCTCAGGCAGGGGATCAAGTCCCAACCAAAGCCTATTCACATGCCACACAGCGCACTCTCCAGTGACTCACCACCATGGTGAACTGAAGAGAAGACACCACAGCATAAGCCAGGCATGTGTTGTCGACCAAGCAAGCCACACTGGCTTGCTATAAATTGTACTCCCTCCGTTCAATTCTATAGTGCCTATAGTTTTTCGGCACGGAAATTAGCACAAGAGTGTTCTTTACACAAGACCCCCTAGATTAACGATTTGAGATCAGAGTAAAATGAGGGAAATCGGTAACTTTCTAAATTAACATAACAAATCCCACAAATCTCTCTGGTTGACTCTCCATATATGTGCACCCAGGTTATATGAAGGAAATAAAAACATTGCTTCCTAAATCTAAGGAATCGTTGGGGTCATGCATTAGGAATCTCAATTAATTGTTTTCTTTTTTGTATGGATTTTTTTCACGCATGTCAGTGTGGGAGCTGACCCAAAATGGGGGATACCGCTATTCATACATGGATGGACGAGGGACTCCGCTGACAACATCAGTAGATGACTTTTCTCGCGGAATGCTATTAACGTTGGAAAAAAACACAGCTCTCAAACTCACCCGGAGGGTGATAGGTAGAAGCATTAGTACCTAACGGAACGGTATCTATGACCGGTAGAGGGGGTAATTGAAAAAGAGCCAAGCTAGCTACAACCTTATATTCTGAAACAAATGCGAAAAATCTATAGGCATTATAGAAAGGAACGGAGGGAGTACAATGCATAGTAGATAGAGATAAACCATCCAGGAACCCCACTGCATCAACAGCAACACAGCTAGAGCAGCACAGTTCATTCCAGTTCATCCATCAAAAACACCACCAAACCAGCAACCATGGTGACATAAGTCAAGAACCAGCTAGGAGCTTGGAGGAGAAGGGTCAGTTGATCAAGATCAACTAGCAAAATCCTATACACCAACATAGTATTTTATCTAGGAGCTGGAGCAAGGTATATTTAATACCTGGAAATGATCCAGATGATCCAATCCATCATAAGCATGCTCAAACACACATATCATGGAGCAGATGCTCCACATGGATTATTCATCACTTGGTATAGACCAAGTGATGCTGGCAAAAGAGAGGCCAAGCAAGAACCAGCAAATCCAGTAAGTGATATATATGCCTAAACAAGCAAGAACACATAGCATATCCCAACTAACCAGATGAGACAAGTCTTGGTAGCCAACTGAATCACCTAGCACCACCTAGCCTTTTAAAACCATCAGAAATTGTTCGTTTTCTTCAAAGGATACCACAGTAGCATTCATTTACATGATCCTCTGCTGTGGATATCTCTATTTTCACCAAAACCAACCAAATATCCAACATCAAAACCAACCAAATGTCCAACAAGCAAGCAATACCAAGTGAACAAATCTTCATTACCTTGTACAGGTTCAGACATGGATTTATTTCCAACAAAGGATGGAAATCAAATTAATATCATTGAATTAAATTGAATCATTACCAGCACATGGTTCATCAATAACAAGTGGCGGTAAATCTCCACAAACCGACAGGGTATAGATGATCCAGTAAGCCATAGAGGCATAGCAACTGATATAAGTAGACAGTAACTAGCACCAACATGCAGTAACAACATAGAAGTGTCACTGGTATAGAACCAGTAGCACCACAGGGTACAATTATAAGTATAGCACACTCCAATTAGCATTATTAGCTCACCAGATGATGATAAGAAAGTAGAGGGAGGCATAGACAATTGTTATTGCTTAAGGCAAGCAACATCAAGCAACATGACAGTATATTAACCACTAGCAATTCAGGCTCCAAATGGAACCTTTGGAGCAGATAGAGCCCAGTACAGCACAACATCAACAATACATACCAATATAGCATGTCAGTGCTAGCAGCTGGTGTTCATATGAAAATCAAATGAAGCAACAGAGTTAGGGGCAAGCTAGAACCCATGGCAAGCATCAGAGACGAACCTAGCAATGCATCCAGAGCAACAGTAGCAGTAAACCTAGTAGCACAAGCAAGAGCATGGCATGGCCAGTGGCCAGAAATGGCGTAGTAGCTGGCCAGGTTGATAGAGAGAGGGCCTAGAGGAAGAAGAAGGAGTAGAGGAGAGAAGAGCAGGGGAGTTGATGGTGTACCTGGAGCAGAAGCAATAGCATCAGAGGCGACAGGGCGGCATGGGGGCACTAGCCAGCCACGACGGCGCCAACCGCAGCCAGGCCAGCGCCAGACGAGCACCACCGCTAGCACCAGCAGGTCGTGGATCTTCACCATTGCATACATGAACGGCGAATCGACGCCAATCCCTCTGGACACCGAAACCCTAATCGACGCTAGGGTGGATTACGAGCAGAGACGGACGGGAGCTTCAAATTGACGTGGATAGAAGTGTGCAGGGATGTCAGGCGCGTCGATTACGACCGATGGCACGGCTTGAGACGGCCGGAGCTGGCCGGGGCACGCCGGTGACTGCGGCGGTGATGCGGTCGCCAGGGGAATCGTGAGAGGATTGGGGTTAGGAACGAGAGAGAGAGAGAGAGAGAGAGAGAGAGAGAGAGAGAGAGAGAGAGAGAGAGAGAGAGAGAGAGAGAGAGAGAGAGAGAGAGAGAGAGAGAGAGAGAGAGAGAGAGAGAGGGGACTAAACCGGCCCTCCAGTCTGGTTAAACCACTGGTGGGCTGACTAGTGGGACCAGGGGCAAATTGGTCTTTTCACCTTTTAAATTAAACCCTTTCACTTTAGAAAATTTGCAAATAAATCCAAATGAACTCCAAAAATTCAAGAAAAATAGGAATAATACATTAGAAATATTCCTTAACCAAAATAAAATAAACAATACAAATTTTGGTTAAGGAAATTTTAAAATGAATTCTAAGTTGGAATTTAAATTTGAAATATTTCCTTGAATACAAAAATCAAGGAAATTCCAAATTACTTAAAATAATTGGTAAAGCAAACATTTTCAAAAAGAAAAAAATTCTAATATTCTATGTCTTTCTCTTTTGAGGAAAATCCTTATTGAAATAATAATTAAATCATCATAAATTATTGTTTAAATAATTAATATTCCAATAAAGCTTTAAATATTCAAATCTTAAGAAATACTCCGGGGAAAGGGATTCAACCAAACGAAACACCATGCATACATCATTTGACTAATCACCAATGCCGTCTAGTGATTCTAGAGTCGTACATATCGCGTTAACCATAAGATCTATAATAGCTCTGGTGAAGTCAGTTGTATCTTCTTCCTTTCGCATATCAACGGATGCCTATTTGCCGTAGCTATGGAGTATTGCTGGTCCCACAGTAAGGTTGAGAGGCCATTAAGCTCTCCGGTCCCAGGTGGACGTCTTGTGCAATAGGGTCTATGAAGGATTGTATCATGGCCGAGGATCAAGCGCTCTAGATAAGTAAGCGATCGAGGGCCCTCTGAATACAAAAGGGTGGGTATGCGGGGTCGCGGAGAAGGCAGTGATTGGCTTGGTTCTTATACTGGGCCTCACACCAAGGAAGTGTGGATGGGAAGGTACGCCCGGTTGGCAACAAGGATAAGTTCTCTTATGGGAAAAGTAACGCACCTCTGCAGAGTGTATCAAAATTTGGCTTGTCACTCCCTGTTCCGGGAATGGAACTATGAACGCGGCAGAAAGGAACTCCGCGAAGTTTTGGTCAACCCGTGAAGAACGGGCATAGTTTTCATAATAAAATAAACCTTTTGAAGAAATGTTTGCGAAACATGCATTGACCTGAGATTTTCTGATCAATGGTCGTAGTTAGTGCATCAAACACCTTTCCTTTTGAACTTGCTGAGTACCTTTGTACTCACATTATTTCTAAACCCTTGCTAGACTGTGACACCGAAGAGGAGGCTTGCACCGGAGCATCTGAAGGCGAATACAAGCTGGTCTACGAGGAGCTAGACTTGTCCGGAGGTGTAGAAGGCGTGGACTCTGGGATAGTCTACGGAACTGATGAAGTGGAGGCGGAGGAGTAGAGACATGCCATAGGCATAGTACAACCGAGCAGCGTAGTGACTTACCTAAATAAGTTGTTGAGCTCTCATCATGTCTACTTAGTAGCTCAAGTTGTAATGCTACCTTAAGTAAGTTAAGCTCTTAGGGTGTTCTCATCGGACCTGTGAGAATACCAAGTGGTTGAGAACCTTATTATGTATTAATAATGTGAAGTGCTTATGACCTGCAATATTTCTATTGTACCACTCTGAGGGATGTGATATTTGTGAAGAAGCCCCTTCATGAGTATCATATCAACGACTTGTATACTACAAAATGAAGTGGTATGCTGGGTCACCGCAATGGGCAAGAACCCTTTCTTGCTTTCATCCATTCTAAACTTCTTGTATGTACTATGTGAAAGCCCTATTAAGCATCCTTATCTATCTCTATAAATCTTGATGCCTAAAATATATGCTGCAACGCCAAGATCCTTCATTGGAAAACTTTTATTAAAATAGCCTTTGACACTTTCAAGAAGTCCTATATCATTCCAAATCAACAATATGTCATCCACATATAGTACCAGGAATTCTACAGAGCTCCCACTCACTTTCTTGTAAATAGAAGCTTCTCCAAAAGTTTGTATAAATCCAAAGTCTTTGATCACCTTATCAAAATGTCGGTTCCAACTCCGGAATGCTTGCTTCAGTCCATAAATGGAGCACTGAAGTTTGCATACCTTGTCTGCATCTTTAGGATCGACAAAACCCTTAGGTTGTACCATATACAACTCTTCCTCAATGTGACCATTAAGGAACGTCGTTTTGGCATCCATCTGCCAAATTTCATAATCGAAAAATACAGCGATTGCTAACAAAATTCTCACAGACTTTAGCATCGCTATCGGTGAGAAAGTCTCATCGTAGTCAACTCCTTGAATTTGTCGGAACCCTTTCGCGACAAGTCGAGCTTTATAGACAGTAACATTACCATCAGCGTCTGTTTTTATTTTGAAAATCCATTTTTTCTTGACAACCTTGCGACCATCAGGTAGGTCCACCAAAGTCCATACTTGGTTTTCATACAAGGACCGCATTTTGGATTTCATGGCTTCTTGCTATTTGTTGGAATTCGGGCTCATCATTGCTTCCTCATACATCGCAGGGTCATCATTGTTGTCCACCAACATGACATTCAAGGCGGGGTCATACCAATCAGGAGTGGTACGAACCCTCGTTGACATGCGAGGTTTAGTAGCAACTTCGTTCAAAGTTTCATGATCATTATCATTAGCTTCCTCTCTTACTGGTGCAGGCGGCACAAGAACATCTTCCGGTGTTGCACTATTCTCAAATCCAAGAGAAGTTTCAATAACCTCGTCGAGTTCTACTTTCCTTCCATTCACCTCTTTCGAGAGAGACTCCTTCTCAACAAAGGATCCGTTCTTCGCAACAAAAACTTTACCTTCGGATCTATGATAGAAGGTATACCTAATTGTTTCTTTCGGGTATCCTATGAAGACGCATTTTTCCGCTTTGGGTTCAAGCTTGTTAGGTTCTAACTTATTTACATAAGCTTTGCCGCCTTAAACTTTAAGGAACGACAACTTAGGTTTCTTACCAAACCAAAATTCATACGGTGTCGTTTCAATGGATTTAGATGGTGCCATATTTAAAGTGAATGCTGCTATCTCTAATGCATAACCCCAAATGATAACGGTAAATCTGTAAGAGACATCATAGACCGAACCATATCTAAGAGAGTTCGATTATGACGTTCGGACACACCACTACGCTATGGTGTTCCCGGCGGTGTCAACTGTGAAATATTCTGCATTTCTTCAAATGCATGCCAAACTCATAACTCAGATATTCACCCCCGCGATCAGAATGAGGAAACTTAATATTTTTGTTACGGCGATTTTCAACTTCACTTTGGACTTTCTTAAACTTCTCGAAAGTTTCGGATTTATGTTTCATAAAGTAGATATACCCATATCTACTCAAAACATCCATGAAAGTTAGAACATAACGATAACCACCGCGCGATGCTACACTCATTGGACCGCACACATCGGTATATATTATTTTCAATAAGTCTGTAGCTCGCTCCATTATACCATAGAATGGAGTCTTTGTCATTTTTCCAATTAGACATGCTTCACATCTTTCAAGTGATTCTAGAAGTCCATCGGAATGGAGTTTCTTCATGTGCTTCACTCCAATGTGACCAAGACGACAGTCACTACAAGAAAAGTTCTGATAGACAACGTCTCAAAATCGTCCGCTAAGGGGTATTTTTCGTCGCCTATGGGCCTAACCCGACGATATGGGTTCTGTTGTGGAAACTGCGTCAGGCAAAGTCCTACGACGATTTTTTGGTCCGTCGCGCGCCTTCCGCCACGGAAAATCGGACCGTTGCCCAAGTGTTTCCGGAGCCCGTTGACTGCGACGTCATGCAACCGACACGTGGGACGCCGTTAACCGGGCAAACGGCGTTAACCGGCTGAAACCCGTGGTAGATGGTAGGCCCACACGAGGCATGCCACGTCTTAAGCGGGCGGGCCAGTGACATAGTTTGACCGGTCAACTATATAGCTGGGCTGGTCCATTAGTTACGTGGGTCGGGCCTAACCTCTAAGGTTGATGGTCAAAACTTAAATGGGCCGCCCATTTAACATGTGGGGTCCACCTTACAAGCGGGCCGCCCAAGAAGCAAGTGGGCGGCCAAAATACGTGGGTCCCACTTTCCGGTTCCGCCCATTTAGTGTGTGGGGTCCACCATATAGCAAGTGGGCGGGCCAAAAACACAGTGGGTCCCACTTTCCGTTAAAGGGTCGGCCCATTTAGTATGTGGGGTCCACCATATAGCAAGTGGGCCGGCCCAACAAGATAGTGGGCCGGGCCAAAACACGGTCCCACTTTCCTATTAAAGGGCCGGCCCATTTGATGTGTGGGGTCCACTATATAGAATTGGGCTGCCCAAGAAAAAGGACCGGCCAAAACACGGTGGGTCCCACTTTCCGCTAAAAGGCCGGCCCATTTAGTATGTGGGGTCCACCATATAGCAAGTGGGCCGGCCCAACAAGATAGTGGGCCAAAAACACAGGTGGGTCCCACCTTCCTGTTAAAGGGCCGGCCCATTTACCATGTGGGACCACCATATAGCAAATGGGCTGGCCCAACAAGATAGTGGGCCGGCCCAATAAGCATGTGGAGCCCACTATCGTGTAACCGGGCCGGCCTACTAAAGAAGTGGGCCGGCCCAAAATGAAAGTGGGTCCCACACTACTGTAAGTGGGCCGGCCCAATCTGTTGTAGGGCCCTACTTGTTTGACTAGTCAACTTGCATTAAATTTCATGAGCCTAAAATCTGATATCAATGATACACACAATTACATACACAAATAAAACAAGTAGGAAAATTACAAGGCAATTAATGTGCCCAAATAAAAAAATTACATAGAATCATTGAGGACTTCTATTAGCATCATCAATAACATGTTGACATTTGGCAATCGCCTTGATTGAATCTTGTGTACTCTTTGTCAACATATCAGCTACAGATCTTAAAGCAGCAATACCATGTCTTTTATAAAGTACAGCCTTGAGATATTTACTGTTTGATGAAAGAAATGGTCTAGGTTGACGGCTATGAGAAGATGCATCAGAAGAAAGATCAGAACTTTTTGTGGGCCTCACTTCTAATGAAGATTGCTTCATCACAACTGCATTCTGATAATAATGCAAAAAGAGTTAAACGATGAACTATGCAAACATTTATTATGCAATGTAGATATAAGATAATAACAAGTTGCATAAATGAGACAATGTATGGAACTTGTACTAAGCACAAACTTACATCATAATGTTGCACAGGGTCGCTACAGATCCTTTTTTGGCGACTATCTTCTAATGATGACTGCTTCATTAAAACTGCATTCTGGTAACATTGCAAACATAGTTACAACAATTAACTATTCAAACATGTATTACGCAATGTAGAGATCAGATAACAGCATGTAGCAGAAATAAGCACAAGATAAGATAAGATGCATGTACTAAGCACATACTGGCTCACTGCAGGTCCTTCTCTTGCGTGCACTAGTCGTGGTCAACATGCCTGTCATTTTAGGTTCAGCCATCAAGTGAAATGCTAATCCTCCTGCTCCATTGTCCTTAATCTGTGTTTAGATATCACATTTAAGACCAAGTCAGCTGGTTTCAAATAACAAAAAACTTGAGCTGCCAAATGAATAAGCCAATATTTACCAGATATCAGATTAAAACCAACTAGATGTTGCTTTGCATGAGATACGAATTTCAGACATTCAGATTTAGAGTAGGGTAATGCCAAGGTTTTCCACATAAAGTAAACTGGCATTAAGAATGACCAAATGTCAGGTTCAAATCACCTTCGTAGTTTCTCCAAGACAAGCATATCAAATAGGCAGAAACATAGTAAAGCATGAATGGCATTGCTATGGCAGGGTTCCAAGTGTTAATCTCTTGCATAAGGAACAATGCATATAGGTTATAGATAATAACGGAAGTAAACTGCCAAAATTACCAACCAAGAACTCAGATTCCAACCTTCCCTAGCGTCCCCGCTGTTAATGTTGGATGTTCTAATAAGTGGTTCGCATGATCAATCCCTAGGAAAAATAACATTGACAAGTCAGTCTACGATAATACAAAGACCAGACATGCACGCAACAATAACTATATAAGCTAAAGACGAGGTATAAGAGCAAGCAGATTGGAAATGCTCATAGCATGATTATAAAAGCAGTGTGAGAATAGCAGACACGAGAAAATAGCTAGCGGCTAGCGGTGAGCTAATGACGTGGTATAAGAACAAGCAGATTGGAAATGCCCATAGCATGACTATAAAAGCAGTGCGACAATAGCATGCAGTACAAAAACAGTTGGCAGCAAATGAATGGGTATAAGGCTATAAATATGTGGATGCACACAGGTGTCAGTAGAATGAACAGGATGGTAGCGACCGGATAATGCTTTTGTACTGTACAATATTTAAACAAACATCATGCGAAGCAACACATCAAGGAAAGTTAACGGCATATGAGATCTGCAAATAACTACACAAAACATGGCTAAAGAAACACCGCGATCTAACGGGCCAGCGTACTAACCAAGCTGCGGCGGGGTGGACGGGGGCGGCAACTTGCATTCCAGCGGCGGCGAACGCGGGAGACGATGAATCGACCCTGTTTCAGTAGAAGCGGGCGTTAGTGAAGCAGATCTGGTTGGCTGGCAAGGGATTCGGTGAAGTTGATACAGCCGCTGCGGCGAGGTAGTCGGTGGCGAGGTCGGCGGAAGCAGATCCGTCGCGGGCGAGGTGAAGCGATCCGTCGGTGGCGAGGTCGAAGCAGATCCTTCGGTGATGAGGGCGGCGGGGGAGCGGATCAGGTGGGTGGACAGCCAACACGATCAAGGCTACGCTGTGGAGGAGTATGCCGGCGGCGAAGCAGATCTAGTACTGTAGAGAGTCAGAGCTTTGGCGTGTGAGAGTATTTTTGAGCTAATGGGGCGAATGGTTGGTGGGTGGGTGTGGGCCTGTGGGGAGGGTTCGGGATCTAGGCAAGATATTTCATTGTTACCGAATGAGCCCTCCATGGTCGGTGGGTTGTAGCTTCCGGACCAGGGTTAAAAGGGTAAAACTGGTCACGGGATTTTCGAATGGATGCGGCGGGATGATTTGGCGCGCGGCCGAAATTTTCAGTTTCAAGCTACGAGCAGAACGACAAAAATAATGTTCTTCCCCAGGGAGCTCTCATTTCTTCCTCTTCTCTTTCTCTCTCGAGTCTCTCCCACTCCCCCGGCTCCTCTCCCCCTTCTCTCCGGCGGCCTCGCCGGCCGGAGACGAGGCCGACTTCTCTCTGTATATTGTACACCCTCCGAACTAAATTAATTGATTCAACTTTCCTTAGACGTGTATGTATCTAGAGTAAAAACATGTGTGGATACATCCATATTTAGATAAGCAAAGTTGAGTCAGCTAATTTGGATCCGAGGGAGTTAGTGTTGTTGTAAGCTTAGATCCAGTGTTTCCCATGAGCAGAATGGCGCAATGGAGTCGGGGATCTCGTCATCGGCTTCAGATCTGGCCTATGGTGAATCTGGCGGATCTTGCCGGCCAAACCCCGATCTGGTGCCATCAATGTGATGGCGCTAACGGTGAGGCTTGCTTTGGTCAGTGCTTCAGATCTGGCCAATGGGGAAGTCAAGCTGCTAAAGTTCACAAGCTCGGGGCATACGACGGCGTCATCCGTCTTGCCCGTGCACATCTTGGCCTTTCAGCGGCCCTTCTCAGAGCCAATATGCCGTTGCTGAGGCCCTTCTTCTCCTTCGTCCTGGCGACTACCGGCGACACCGTCCCAAGTGGTGCGTCCCCGGCGACGGAGTTGCTGGAAAGGATGCGGAGCAGAGATCTGATGTGCGGTCGAGAAGGACTCGATTGATTTTCTTCTATATATTTTGGGGTCCTTTTTGTAAAGTTGCAGGTTCTATTAGTTATTGTCTAGTACTTTTGGTCCTCTATGTAATTTTTTGGACTAGTTTCCATTGGCACCGATAAACTTGAATTTTGACAAGTTCACGGGAAAAAAATTCCTTTGCACATATGGCCTATCATGTATAAACATTCTTGAGATTTAAACTATATGTAATGTGCCATGCATTAACCCTAAACCATATATATGTAACTAACCCTAGCTGATCAAACCCTACTTAATTAAAACAAATAACCCTAAACTATACGCATGCACTTTATGTGCAAAGGCTCGGGTGCCTCTAATAATGTGTGTGCGCACTCGATCGATGATCCCTAAACCTTATACAACCCTGAAACCCTAATCCCTAATCCCTAAACCCTAAACACTAAACCCTATAACCTAAACCCTAACCCTAACCCTAAACCCTAATTAAACCCTATATATAGGCCAACGACACTTAATTGTGCATCAAGCAGGCCAGGGGTGCCTCGCGGTCCTCTAATTAAATTAAATGTGCCATGCATTAACCCTAAATCATATATATGTAACTAACCATAGCTAATCAACCCTACTTAATGAAAACACATAACCCTAAACTATACTAGCTATAACCCGATCTAATAAAAACATGCTCTATATATAGCAGCTAGCTAGCAAACCGTAGATTAACACCAATTAATATATACATGGCCTATATCGATCATGTTGTATAACATATCCCTGAGATTCATTAATTAATTATATAATTATCGTGATAAATTAATTAACTTTAATTTTGACAAGTTCTCTCGAATGAAAACACATTTGATTAAGTTGCCTCATAATATATATATAATTAGTGTGCATGCATGGCTACCATGCATTCGTGCATATATTTTAATGTATATTTGAACATATTCTTGGGGATTTCAATCTCTCTCTCTTGATCATCTATATATCGTTGGTGGCCAAAAAACACACATATATATGCATGCAATTTATGCGTAAAGGCGCGGGTGCCTCTAATAATGTGTGTGCGCACTCGATCGATGATCCCTAAACCTTAAACAACCCTAAAACCTTAAATCCCTAATCGCTAATCCCTAATCCCTAAACCTAAACACCCTAAACACTAAACCCTAGACCCTAAACCCTAACCCTAACCCTAACCCTAAACCCTAGCTAACCCTAAACCCTAATTAAACCCTATGTATAGGCCAACGACACTTAATTGTGCATCGAGCAGCCAGGGGTGCCTCGCGGTCCTCTAATTAAATTAAATGTGCCATTCATTAACCCTAAACCATATATATGTAACTAACCCTAGCTAATCAACCCTACTTAATTAAAACACATAACCCTAAACTATACTAGCTAGCTATAACCCGATCTAATAAAAACATGCTCTATATATAGCAGCTAGCTAGCAAACCGTAGATCAACACCAATTAAAATATACATGGCCTATATCGATCATGTTGTATAACATATCCCTGAGATTCATTAATTAATTATATAATTATCGTGATAAATTAATTAACTTGAATTTTGACAAGTTCTCTCGAATGAAAACACATTTGATGAAGTTGCCTCATAATATATATATATAATTAGTGTGCATGCATGGCCTACAATGCATTCGTGCATATATTTTAATGTATATTTGAACATATTCTTGGCGATTTCAATCTCTCTCTCGATCATCTATATATCGTTGGTGGCCCAAAAAACACACATATATACGCATGCACTTTATGCGTAAAGGCGCGGGTGCCTCTAATAATGTGTGTGCGCACTCGATCGATGATCCCTAAACCTTAAACAACCCTAAAACCCTAAATCCCTAACCCCTAATCCCTAAACCCTAAACAAACCCTAAACACTAAACCCTAAACCCTAGACCCTAAACCCTAACCCTAACCCTCTACCCTAGATAACCCAAAACCCTAATTAAACCCTATGTATAGGCCAACGACACTTAATTGTGCATCGAGCAGCCAGGGGTGCCTCGCGGTCCTCAAATTAAATCAAATGCGCCATGCATTAACCCTAAACCATATATATGTAACTAACCCTAGCTAATCAACCATACTTAATTAAAACACATAAACCTAAACTATACTAGATATAACCCGATCTAATAAAAACATGCTCTATATATAGGAGCTAGCTAGCAAACCGTAGATTAACACCAATTAAAATATACATGGCCTATATCGATCATGTTGTATAACATATCCCTGAGATTCATTAATTAATTATATAATTATCGTGATAAATTAATTAACTTGAATTTTGACAAGTTCTCTCGAATGAAAACACATTTGATTAAGTTGCCTCATAATATATATATAATTAGTGTGCATGCATGGCCTACAATGCATTCGTGCATATATTTTAATGTATATTTGAACATATTCTTGGGGATTTCAATCTCTCTCTCTCTCTCGATCATCTATATATCGTTGGTGGCCCAAAAAACACACATATATACGCATGCACTTTATGCGTAAAGGCGCGGGTGCCTCTAATAATGTGTGTGCGCACTCGATCGATGATCCCTAATCCTTAAACAACCCCTAAAACCTTAAATCCCTAATCCCTAAACCCTAAACACCCTAAACACTAAACCCTAAACCCTAGACCCTAAACCATAACCCTAACCCTAACCCTAACCCTAAACCCTAGCTAACCCTAAACCCTAATTAAACCCTATGTATAGGCCAACGACACTTAATTGTGCATCGAGCAGGCCAGGGGTGCCTCGCGGTCCTCTAATTAAATTAAATGTGCCATGCATTAACCCTAAACCATATATATGTAACTAACCCTAGCTAATCAACCCTACTTAATTAAAACACATAACCCTAAACTATACTAGCTAGCTATAACCCGATCTAATAAAAACATGCTCTATATATAGCAGCTAGCTAGCAAACCGTAGATTAACACCAATTAAAATATACATGGCCTATATCGATCATGTTGTATAACATATCCCTGAGATTTATTAATTAATTATATAATTATCATGATAAATTAATTAACTTGAATTTTGACAAGTTGTCTCGAATGAAAACACATTTTGATTAAGTTGCCTCATAATATATATATAATTAGTGTGCATGCATGGCCTACCATGCATTTGTGCATATATTTTAATGTATATTTGAACATATTCTTGGGGATTTCAATCTCTCTCTCGATCATCTATATATATCGTTGGTGGCCAAAAAAACACACATATATACGCATGCACTTTATGCGTAAAGGCGCGGGTGCCTCTAATAATGTGTGTGCGCACTCGATCGATGATGATCCCTAAACCTTAAACAACCCTAAAACCCTAAATTAATTATCGATCTCCCTGTGATTCATTAACTAATTATATATATAATTATCGATGATAAATTAATTAACTTGAATTTTGACAAGTTCTCTCGTATGAAAACACATTTGATCAAGTTGCCTCATAATATATATATATAATTAGTGTGCATGCATGGCCTACCATGCATTCGTGCATATATTTTAATATATATTTGAACATATTCTAGGGGATTTCAATCTCTCTCTCTCGATCATCTATATATCGTTGTTGGTGGCAAAAAAACACACATATATACGCATGCACTTTATGCGCAAAGGCGCGGGTGCCTCTAATAATGTGTGCATCGATCGATCCCTAAACCCTAAACTAAACCTAAACCCTAAACCCTAAACACTAAACCCTAGACCCTAAACACCCTAAACACTAAACCCTAAACCCTAGACCCTAAACACCGTAAACACTAAACCCTAAACCCTAAACACCCTAAACACTAATTAAACCCTAAACCCTAGACCCTAAACACCCTAAACACTAGACCCTAAACCCTAGACCCTAAACACCCTAAACACTAAACCCTAGACCCTAAACACACCCTAAACGTACCCTAGACCCTAGCTAAACACCCTAAACACTAAACCCTAAACCCTAGCTAACCCTAAACCCTAATTAAACCCTATATATAGGCCAACGACACTTAATTGTGCATCAAGCAGGCCAGGGGTGCCTCGCGGTCCTGTGGTGACCCTGCATACCACTGCATGTTGTAGTATGCCAGTCGTTGATATAACATTCGCGAAGTACCAATCCGCAAATATTACATCCCTCAGAGTAGTACAACAGAACATAGCAGGTCCATAACTCATTCATACATTATTACAAACCATAGGTACATATCATCCTGGAGCTCCTCTTGGGTCCTGAGAGGGTTACTCCTGGGTTCGAGGCGAACCCAACTTAACTTACAATATAGAAGTTTCATGAGACTAAACATTTATTCTCTCGAGCAGCTAAGTATTAAGAGTTCGTGCTGCTCGGCTACTACTACTACTCGATACTTCTAGGCTTGGTCTCCTCCTGAAGCCTCCCCGGTTCCGTAGACTATGAGGTAGTCTACGCCTTCAATACCTCCAGAGGGTCTGGTTCTTCATAGCCGATGATGTCGGCTCCTTCAGGGTTGTCGTTGTCCTCCTCCGGATGGTTCAGACATCTAAGCAGGGGATTTAAGAGTGGTATGAGTACGAGCGTACTCAACAAGTTCATATTAGGAAAGAGGTGTTTAATGCACTAACTACGGTACCAGACCAGAAAGTCTGATACCATGCAGGTTTTGATAACCATTTCTTCAAAAGGTTGTTTTTATTCAAAAGAACTATGTCCGTCAGCCTTCACCGGTTGACTAGAACTTCATGGAGTTCCTTTCCGGCAGCGTTCACAGTTCCAAATCCCGGAACAAGGAGTGACTGGTCACAATTCGTTACACTCTGCAGAGGTGTGTTTCTTTACCCATAAGAGATCTTAACCTTGGTGCCAACCGGGCAGCTTTCCCGTCCACACTTCCTGTGGTGTGAGGCCCGGTATAAGGTCCTAGCCGTTCATATTCCTCCGCTACCTCGCACACCCACCCTTTGTTGCATACCCCGACCCTGGGTCCTCGTCGGTCCTCTTACACCAATTAAGGATGGACCCCGACCACGACAACAGTTTGGGACTCGTTAACCAAACTCCTTCGCCGGTAGCTGCAACCCATCATAGACCACTTACCGTGGGGAATTAGAATGGGATCCCCACCCCACCGCTTGCCCAACCTGGGTCAAGTGTCTACGGTAAGCGCATCCGTTGATGTACGAGAGGTGGAAATACAATTGGCTACTCCGTCCCACTCCAGATCTTATGGTGAACACGGGTTGTACGGCACAAGAATCACTAGACGACATTTGTTGTTTAATCCTAGATGGATATAAACCCTCGCAATGGAACCTCCACCATATCAACACAATCCATGGTTCCATTGCCCACCACATAATCATATTCATAGATATGAAAATAGTGGTTTTGTTTTTTATGCAATGGTGATAAACATAGTACTTTGCAAGTAATTTGGTAAAAATACTCAAATGACATGAGCAAGCGATGAACTTGCCTGAACACTGCAAAGTGTTGCAGTTGGATGGTGTGGACTGACCCTTGTCCTCTGTTGCTGAAAAATAGCATCATTGTCCGATAAGGGCAATGGTTAAAGAAGCAATTATGCATGATTCAGCTTTTAGGGTTGTTTCCCCCCTTTCCGGTGTTTTATTATTTTATGTGGAAGGTTAATACTAAGAACAATTTAGGGATACTCTGTTTAGGGTAAAATACAACCTTGAAATGTTGTCAAGGTGTTTTGAATGTCCAATAATATTTATGGACTTATTTTTAATATTAAAAATATAAAGTGTGGTTTAAATGATTAATTTTAATCATTAAACTAGGGCTTAATCATATTTGTCTTTAAAATTCTGTTTCATATTTTATTATGATAGAGAATTTTATGCTGAGTGATTTTCATATTTTTAATTATTTTTTAGAGCTATACATAATTTTTTATCAAATTTCAAAGTTTCAGGTTTTAATTGGAATTTGTGAAATACCAAATTTACCCCTGGGCCCACCTGTCGGATGCCCCAGTGGGTTTGGTCGAACCGACCGGTCTAACCGGCTCGACCAGCCCCACTCCTCTCCATCGTGCCACCTCCTCGAACCCTAATTCCCCTCCTCTCTCTGGCGATCCGCGTCGCCCACGTCGCCGGCCATCTCCGGCCGTCGCTGCCGGCGAGATCAGGTGGATCTGAACCGCCTCTCGACGGCGCATCCATTGATCCGCGTCGATCTGGTTTTCCTCGCCGCCATCGCTCTTCCCCGACACCTCAGCGACATGGCCATGGTGGTTCGCGGCGACTTCGTCGATGCCGACGAGCCTGGTGCCGTGGCGTGGCCGTGTGCCTCGCCATGGTTGTGCTGGAGCGTCCGCGCCTCGGCGACCGCCTGGCTTGGCCGCTTGGCGCCGCCGTGGGCGGCTGTGCCGCCGTGCCGCCACGGTGACGCCATGGTGCTGCCAGGTTAGTACCCCTGTTCTCCTCCTTTCTCTCCTCCACCTTATCGTCTAGCTCGTTACCGGGTCTCGTTTCCTCATGAAGATGCTGGCTCCCGATGGGCGCCGCCATGCTCGCCAGGTGTTGTCTTGATGCGCTCGGTTGCTGCGCCTAAGCGCCATGGCTGCAAGCTTGTGCTTGTGCTATGGTTGTGTGTGTGCCGCTACGCTCTCTGCTGCTGCCATGAATTGCTAGCTACTGCTGCTCTACTAGCTTTGTTCTATGCACTACTGTGGTATGCTAGACTCCTACTGTGGCCCTCTTGTGATTGCTCATGAGCATCCAGTGATGCTCATGGCTTGCCATAATTCAAGTGTATTCATGTATGCTTCCCTGGCTTGATTGCAGTATGCAATTCTTGCAAATTTGCAAGTGCCAGTGTTTCTGATGGGCTAACCCTTGTGTTGTTGTTTATATAAATGCCCCATTGAGCATGCTTGTTACAAGATATCACCATCCTTGGATGGTTTGCTCCTGTATATGAATGATTTAATTATCTATGATATATTTGTTCATGTCCTGTGGCTGATTAATTCATATTGTTAAGGTGTTGGTGCTAGAATTGATTCTACCATGCTTTAGCATGCTCTTGCAAGCTTCTGGTGGTCATATGATCACCAGTTGCTTGAAGAAACTGCTCTATGTTGTCTGTGCCTCACTGTGGTTCACTCTGTGCTCATCCAGTGCTGTTTGTGCTACATACAGGCTTAGCCTGTGTGTGTTGTTGCTTGCTCAAGCATCAGTGGATGCTTGCAATGATCCTTTGGATCATCTGCAAGACTCTGTGCATATATAGCTTGACTATTTCATTTATCTATGTAGTTTTGATTGCTTAAACAGATAAATGATGTGAACTGTGACACAGTGATGATCATATTAATTTAATTTGCTTGGGCTAGAGGGATGCCAACATTTGTTGGGGACCCTAGCCCACTCTGAACCCTTCTGGGTGATGATGCTTGTGCTGGCTTGGTGGTTTAACTGTTTTGGTTGGTTGAGGTGGCCTCAGTAGCCACTCTTGGCTGCTCAGGAAGCTCCCACCCCATGTTGGCTTGCTGTGGATGAACAACTGCTCTCTGGCTGATCCCTTTTTGTTGGAATAGCCAGTAGCCTTTGCTGTTGAAACAAAATAGACACATATTGTCTATCTGTCTGATGGCACAGATAGCTGTAGGTGCTAAGTGTGTGGGCTAGGCTAGTCTGTGACTTCATTCTTTGCTGGATTTCTTCAGTTATGCACTGATTTGCATAACTGTTGTTCCCATAGGATGATCTCCTAATGTCTTTACCCATATTTGCTTGCACCAAATGGCTTTACAGCCAGATGATGACACAAACAGGGTTCTACCCTTCTTTTGTTTCTGTGACTCATGCACATGAGGGATTTGTATGAGCAAAACTTTGCTTGCTCATGATCTATAGGTATACCTCACTCCAGCTCCTAGAAATGGGGTTGGTGTAGAGGTTTTGCTTCTGGATGCTTTGTTTGGCTTGCCCTGCTCCTCCTGGTGACTTGTGCTTGATCTATTGGTTCATTTGCTGTGGTAGTGAAGATGTGCTGAACAGCAGTGGCTGTTCAAGCTGTTCTTGTGTTCTTGTGTTCTTGAGACTTACCCTGTGAGGCTGCTGTCGATGCAATGGTTAGGGTTTGCTTCAGAGAACCCTATATACTGGCTTTCTCACTTTCCACTATGGTCGACAGCCATGCTGTACTCCTCCCCTGGTCACTGTGTGTGTGGAGAGCA
Organism: Lolium multiflorum; assembly: GCA_030979885.1. Taxonomy (NCBI): domain Eukaryota; kingdom Viridiplantae; phylum Streptophyta; class Magnoliopsida; order Poales; family Poaceae; genus Lolium; species Lolium multiflorum. The sequence goes on along the minus strand of CM061750.1, from coordinate 341,718,313 downwards.
TGCAGCAACCTTGATGTGTTGTTGAGCATGCACACAAGCATTGTGTGCTGCCTGGTTGTGTGTGTGTGCATCCAGCTTGGGACTTGTGCTGTGGAAAGATCAGCTCGGCTGATCTAGATCATATCCTCTCAATTCCATTTCTTTTACTAACCTGCCAAGTGGCAATGCCACTTGGCATAATACTTGTTTTATTGTCTTTGTGTTTGTGTGCAGGGATCCAAATGATGATCAAAATGCCATGAAGATCATCATGCTCAAGATTATTTTGTAGTTTAGGATATATTTTATTTACTTGTAATTTTCTTTTTCTTTTTCTATTTAAGTAATTCATGTAATGTGGTGTAATATTCCTTTATTTTCATTATGAATATTGTAAAGACAATGTATAATGTGTGTTAATCAATAAAGCTCAAGGTTTTCTCTAATGAGCTTTATTATTATTTGTATATCTCATTATGTGTATTATTATTATTTACTTAATGAATTTCCTCACAATTGGATTAAGAGATATTTATTTAATGTTTGTATTTTGAAATTCAAATTCAACTTTGAGTTGAATTCAATCATGCAACTTAACTTTGAACTCAACCATGCAACTTAAGTTTGATGTAATCTCTCCCCCTCTCTTCTCAAAACCCTAAACTAGTTAAGTGAGGTGCAAGTTTGTCGCACTCTCGAAACCCTAACCCTGTAAGGTGTCGAGAGAGAAACTTGTCCCCTTCGATGCAGTTTTTGTTTAAAAGCGCGAAATTTCCCCAGAATTTGCAATGCAATGCACATCCCTTTCTAAAATCTACCCATCGATCGTCTCTAAACCTGGGACATTACAGCCTTTCCCCCTTAAAGAAACTTCGTCCCGAAGTTGTGGTTGTAATACCTGAACAGTTCGGGGTATGTTTTCCTCGGGTCTTCTTGTTTTTCCCAGGTGGCTTCCCTCTCGGGGTGATGCTTCCATTGTATCTTGCAGTACTTTATAGCTTTATTTCTGAGTTGTTTCCAGCTCTCTTCGAGAATCTTCGCTGGCTTCTCGATGTATGTCAAATCTGGTTGTAACTCGAGCTCAGCATGTGATACTGGCTCATCTGGGGTCTTCAAGCATTTCCTGAGTTGCGACACATGAAATACATTGTGAACTTGGGCTAACCTTCCCGGTAGGTCCAATTCAAAAGCTAAACCTCGGTTCTGACTCAGTATCTTGAAAGGTCCGATGTATCTAGGGCTCAACTTTCCCTTTACTCCGAATCTCTGAAGACCTTTCATCGGGCTCACCTTAAGATATACCATATCTCCAACTTGTGGCTCCCAAGTCCTTCTCTTTTGGTCTGCATAGCTCTTTTGTCGACTTTGGGCTATCTTCAGTCTATCTCTTATAATGTCAATGATGTGTTGCTTTTCCTTGACATAATCAGGGTTGAACTCTTTGCTTGATCCAGCTTCATACCAACATATCGGTGATCTACACTTTCTTCCGTAGAGAGCTTCGAATGGTGCCATCTTGATACTACTTTGATAACTATTGTTGTATGAGAATTCTGCTAGTGGCAAGTGTTCCTCCCATGATCCTCCGAAGTCTAGGGCACATGCCCTAAGCATATCCTCTAGGATCTGGTTAGTTCTCTCAGTTTGTCCACCTGTCTGGGGATGATAGGCGGTACTATAGTCCAACTTGGATCCTAAGGCTTCGTGTAGTTGCTTCCAGAATGTTGATGTGAACACTGATCCTCGATCTGACACGATCTTCTTGGGCACTCCATGTTTACTCACGATCTCTTTGATGTAAAGATTGATGAGTTTCTCTCCTTTGTCTTGCTGGTTGACTTCTAAGAAGTGTGCAATTTTCGTTAACCGGTCCACGATTACCCATATCATATCCTTCTTTTTATTAGTCATGGGTAGTCCGGTTATGAAATCCATTCCTATCTCTTCCCATTTCCATTCTGGAATTGGCAAAGGTTGTAATTTCCCTGCTGGACTTTGATGTTTAGCTTTCACTCTTTGGCATGTATGGCATTCTGCTACATATTGGGCTATTTCCCTCTTCATGTTATTCCACCAGAATAACTCCTTGAGATCCATGTACATCTTGGTACTTCCCGGATGTATGGAATATGGTGTTTGATGTGCTTCCCGGAGTATAACTTCCTTGATCTCATCTATGTCCGGGACACAAATCCTTTTTTGGAACCATAATGATCCCATTTCTCCTCGATGAAATTCTGATGGTCTTCCTTCGTCAATCCTCCTCATCTCCTCTACGATGAATGGATCATCTAATTGACCCATGATTATCTCATTCTTGAGGTTGACATTCATCTCATCGGCTACTTGTAAAGCTGATAGTCCTTCATGAGCTTCTTTCTCCCAAAGTTGTATTTGGGCTTGGCTTATTTCCTTCTTCAACCCCGGTGATATTTCTGGTTCTATTCCTCCAGTACTCTTCCTACTCAAGGCATCTGCTACTACATTAGCCTTTCCTGGAGTATAATTGATGGTCAAATCATAGTCCTTGATCAATTCAAGCCATCTTTTCTGTCTCATATTGAGTTCCTTCTGAGTGAAGAAGTACTTGAGACTCTTATGATCCGTATAGAGCTCACACTTGGCTCCATAGAGAAAATGTCTCCAAGTTTTGAGTGCAAAAACAACTGCTGCTAACTCTAAATCATGAGTTGGATAGTTTACTTCATGAGGTCTGAGTTGCCTCGATCCATATGATATTACTTTCCGATCTTGCATGAGTACACATCCCAATCCATGTTTGGATGCGTCGCAGTACACGGTGTAATCCTTGCCATCTTCCGGAACTGCTAACACCGGTGCTGTGGTGAGTTTCTCTTTCAGAGTCTGAAAACTCTTCTCACACTCATCAGACCACACGAATGGTGTGTTCTTCCTTAACAGCTTGGTCATTGGTCCTGCTATCTTGGAGAATCCTTCAATGAATCTCCTATAGTATCCTGCCATTCCCAAGAATCCTCGGATTTCCTTGACGTTCTTGGGTGCTTCCCAGTCCAAAACTGATGCTACTTTACTTGGGTTTACTGCTATCCCATCCTTGCTAATGACATGACCAAGAAATTCTACTTGATCAAGCCAAAACTCACACTTACTGAACTTGGCGTACAGTTGGTGTTCCCTTAGTGTTTGCAACACTATCCTAAGATGTTCAGCATGTTCAGCTTTGTCCTTGGAATATATCAAGATATCATCGATGAATACGATGACAAACTTGTCTAAACATGGCATGAAGATCTTATTCATGAGATTCATGAATATTGCTGGGGCATTGGTTAGTCCAAAAGGTACTACGAGATACTCATGATGTCCGTACCTCGAGACAAAGGCTGTTTTCGGAACGTCTTCCTTCTTGATCTTTATCTGGTGATAACCGGATCTTAGATCAATCTTGGAAAAGACTCCCGCGCCTCTAACTTGATCAAAAAGATCTTGAATTCTAGGAAGTGGGTACTTGTTCTTGATTGTAACATTGTTCAGATTCCTGTAGTCTCCGCACATCCGTCGACCTCCATCTCTTTTATCCACGAAAATCACAGGTGATCCCCATGGTGAGATACTCTCCTGTATGAATCCTTTCTGTTCCAGGTCATCCAATTGTTCCTTGAGTTCTTTCAACTCCTTAGGCCCCATCTTGTATGGTGCTTTAGCAATCGGAGCTGTTCCTGGAATTAGGTCGATAGTAAATTCTATCTCCCTATCTGGTGGCATTCCAGGTAATTCCTTAGGAAATACATCTTGGAATTCGTTGACAACTGGAATGTCCTCGAGTTTCACCTCCTTCATACTATTCAACTTCAACTCAACTTCAATCTGAGTATGCTTATCTCCTTGGTATATGATTCTATCTCCACCTGGGCTTTTCAAAGACACTGTCTTATGGGTACAATCTATAAGTGCTCCATTTTCCTCTAACCAGTTCATACCAAGAATGACATCAATGTCCTTCATCGGTAAAATGAACAGGTCTGCGTCAAACGCACACTTATTGATCATAATGACTTGTCCAGGTTTAGTGTGGGTTACTAATATCGTTCCCCCCGCAGAAAGTATGGTTATAGGTTTATCTAACTTAGTGCATCTAATCCCATGTTTGATGATGAATTGCTGGGAAATGAATGATGTAGTTGCACCAGTATCAAAAAGTACTTTGCCAGGATGAGTGAGTATCTGAAGCGTACCTATTACTGCTTGATCGGAGTTAATCACCTCCTCCAAGCTGGTACAGTTCAACTTGCCGAAGGGTTTCTTGTTCTTCCAATTCCCTCCGGTGTTTCCTCCTCGGCTTCCACCTCCTCCTGACTGACCTCCTCCGTCATTTCTTCTCTTGGGGCAGTCTTTCAGCATATGCCCCTCCTGACGACACCCAAAGCATATTATCTTGGGCTTCTTGCAATCTTTAGCGACATGTCCTTTAAATCCACAGTTATGGCAAATGATCTGGTTTGCCGCTTGGAACCCTTGATTCCTCCTGTTGTTGTTGTTGTTGTTGTTGTTGTTGTTGTTGTTGTACCTTGGTTTGAAACTCAAGCCAGTACTAGGCTTGTTGATGACATACCTCTTAGGCTCATATTTGGCCTTCTTCCTCTTCTCCTCCTGTAGTTGCTTGAAGTCATCTTCCAGGGTGATGGCTGCATCCACCAACTCCTGGAACTCTGTCGCTCTCATCATTCTGAGCTGCACTTTGAACTGGGGACTTAATCCCCGTAAGAACCTCTTCTTCTTTTTGTCCTCGGTATTAACCTCCTCAACGGCATACCGAGACAACTTCGAGAATTCCCTGACATAAGTCAGAATAGCATTGTCTTTCTGCTCGAGACTCTCAAATTCTCGACGCTTCAGTTCCACTATGCTTTCAGGGACATTAGATTCCCTGAACTTCCTCTTAAACTCCTCCCAAGTGAATACCTTCCTAGCCGGATAAACGGCTACTATGTTATCCCACCATGATGCGGCGGGTCCACTCAACAAATGTGTTGCATACCTGACCTTTTCCAGGTCGTTACATCCAACGGTATTGAGCTTGCGCTCGGTGTCCATCAACCAATCCTCCGCGTCCATTGGTTCGGGCGCGTATGCAAAAGATATTGGCTTTGTGTTCTGGAAGTCTGACAAAGTGACTCCCTGATTCTCGGTTCTCTCAACTCTGTTCTGTTGCAGCAGCTCCTGGAAGAATTTATTCTGCTGCTCCAACGTTACACGTTGTCTCTCTGCATGTACTGGACAAAGTTCTGCTGCGTCATGGGTGGTGGTGGTGGTGGAAACTGAGTCCTGGCTGCTTCATCAGCCTCAGCCTTCTGTCTGGCCTCGCGCTCGATGCGCTGCTCTTCACTCTCCTCACTCGGCGCTCCCGACATATCCCCCTAGTTCTGCAACACAAAGTGGTACTCATAGTTACTCCATGCGCAAGTTTTCTGAGCTCAACTTTGTGCACAGAACTAGTCACACAATGGAAATCAAGAAGCAAATGCAAATCATACAAAACATATACCCTGTATATACATACATAAGTGGTCTTATTACAATACTCAGTAGCGATGTGAGTATGCAAACTCACTTATTGAAGTATATGTACAAATTTATACAAATATTACATACTACAATACATGTGGTACAACTGTATTGTAGTCTCGCCTCCCATGGTGGTCTCTAGTCGTGCTTCACTCCCGATACATCCCAGGCTTCCATCCGGTCGAACGTGAAGTCCTCCTGACAGAATCTGGAACATAGGGTCTTCCCGTAGGCTTGTAGTCGGAATCGGATGATGTTCCGAGGGCAAAATCTGTGTTCATGAACTGGTCATTCAGTGCATCATAGTCCACCCATCGGGTGTACTCCCCGGTGACTCCGCCAAAGGTATCTCCACCTTCAGTATCAGACTCAATCAGCATCGGATACCCCTCAATATCTCCTCTATTATACTGATCGTTCTGAAACTGGGTTGTGGCATCATCATTCATCTCAGGATTATACCTAACCGAATCACTAGGGTTTCCAGTATCTGACCCCCAACGCCAACCTGTTGAGTTTTCTATAGGAGTCACGGAACGCTGATGGTTTCCGGATTCCTCACCACCTTCATATCCTCCATAGGAGTTACTAGGAAAGTACCTAGGTGTAATAGGTGTGGTTTGCTGTTCTGGATGGTCAATGCTAATGTAATCACCAGCTGAGTAAACTGGTGTATGAACCACTCCCTCCATGGGTTCCTTTCCTTTTGTCTCCTCCTTGGGCTCGGTGAACTCTTCTAGCATTGTATCAATTGCTCCCGTCAAATGACGGTTCAACTGAAATAACAATGATAGTAAGTTACGGCTATTGTCCATGTATTTTGCAGCTTCAGCTGGTTTGCGTTTGGCATATTTAAAGTGGTTCAGCATGGGATCATCCTCTTCCTCCATATGAGGAATGTGGGTGAATTCGGAACCCATAAGCTCTTTCGTCTTATGCTCCCGGATATCGGTTATGGCTCTCATAACAGCTATATGGTAGGCTGTGTTGATGGTTCTGGCTTCTCCTGCTGGCATAACTACGCTCATTCCCAAAGATTCGGGAAGTCGTAGCCCTACTCTACACTTTGCCAATACAGTACCATCATAGTACATGTATTTCTTTACTTGAATCTGGGGATCACACCCAAATTCAAGTAACATGGCACGAAGAATATCTGCGAGTCCTCCTTCATATTCACTCAGTGTGGAATCCATCACTTTCACGTTTCGTCCCGGACGTGAACTTGCCATTGTTGGCTGTAGAAATAGAAAGAATATAAGATTAGTAATAATGCATCATAATAGAGATAATAAAGAATTATCGCACTAAAAGATATGATTGTTTTATTCTCAAGTGAATATACACCATATTTTTAGAGAATTCTTTACTAATCCTATTTGACTCCTAACGTTTTCGTCCCATTTACTAGGTTCCAACCTAAGGTCAAAGCTTTTGCTCTGATACCAACTGTGGTGACCCTGCATACCACTGCATGTTGTAGTATGCCAGTCGTTGATATAACATTCGCGAAGTACCAATCCGCAAATATTACATCCCTCAGAGTAGTACAACAGAACATAGCAGGTCCATAACTCATTCATACATTATTACAAACCATAGGTACATATCATCCTGGAGCTCCTCTTGGGTCCTGAGAGGGTTACTCCTGGGTTCGAGGCGAACCCAACTTAACTTACAATATAGAAGTTTCATGAGACTAAACATTTATTCTCTCGAGCAGCTAAGTATTAAGAGTTCGTGCTGCTCGGCTACTACTACTACTCGATACTTCTAGGCTTGGTCTCCTCCTGAAGCCTCCCCGGTTCCGTAGACTATGAGGTAGTCTACGCCTTCAATACCTCCAGAGAGGTCTGGTTCTTCATAGCCGATGATGTCGGCTCCTTCAGGGTTGTCGTTGTCCTCCTCCAGATGGTTCCACAGTCTAAGCAGGGGATTTAAGAGTGGTATGAGTACGAGCGTACTCAACAAGTTCATATTAGGAAAGAGGTGTTTAATGCACTAACTACGATACCAGACCAGAAAGTCTGATACCATGCAGGTTTTGATAACCATTTCTTCAAAAGGTTGTTTTTATTCAAAAGAACTATGTCCGTCAGCCTTCACCGGTTGACTAGAACTTCATGGAGTTCCTTTCCGGCAGCGTTCGCAGTTCCAAATCCCGGAACAAGGAGTGACTGGTCACAATTCGTTACACTCTGCAGAGGTGTGTTTCTTTACCCATAAGAGATCTTAACCTTGGTGCCAACCGGGCAGCTTTCCCGTCCACACTTCCTGTGGTGTGAGGCCCGGTATAAGGTCCTAGCCGTTCATATTCCTCCGCTACCTCGCACACCCACCCTTTGTTGCATACCCCGACCCTGGGTCCTCGTCGGTCCTCTTACACCAATTAAGGATGGACCACGACAACAGTTTGGGACTCGTTAACCAAACTCCTTCGCCGGTAGCTGCAACCCATCATAGACCACTTACCGTGGGGAATTAGAATGGGATCCCCACCCCACCGCTTGCCCAACCTGGGTCAAGTGTCTACGGTAAGCGCATCCGTTGATGTACGAGAGGTGGAAATACAATTGGCTACTCCGTCCCACTCCAGATCTTATGGTGAACACGGGTTTTACGGCACAAGAATCACTGGACGACATTTGTTGTTTAATCCTAGATGGATATAAACCCTCGCAATGGAACCTCCACCATATCAACACAATCCATGGTTCCATTGCCCACCACATAGTCATATTCATAGTTATGAAAATAGTGGTTTTGTTTTTTATGCAATGGTGATAAACATAGTACTTTGCAAGTAATTTGGTAAAAATACTCAAATGACATGAGCAAGCGATTAACTTGCTTGAACACTGCAAAGTGTTGCAGTTGGATGGTGTGGACTGACCCTTGTCCTCTGTTGCTGAAAAATAGCATCATTGTTCGATAAGGGCAATGGTTAAAGAAGCAATTATGCATGATTCAGCTTTTAGGGTTGTTCCCCCCTTTCCGGTGTTTTATTATTTTATGTGGAAGGTTAATACTAAGAACAATTTAGGGATACTCTGTTTAGGGTAAAATACAACCTTGAAATGTTGTCAAGGTGTTTTGAATGTCCAATAATATTTATGGACTTATTTTTAATATTAAAAATATAAAGTGTGGTTTAAATGATTAATTTTAATCATTAAACTAGGGCTTAATCATATTTGTCTTTAAAATTCTGTTTCATATTTTATTATGATAGAGAATTTTATGCTGAGTGATTTTCATATTTTTAATTATTTTTTAGAGCTATACATAATTTTTTATCAAATTTCAAAGTTTCAGGTTTTAATTGGAATTTGTGAAATACCAAATTTGCCCCTGGGCCCACCTGTCAGGATGGCCCAGTGGGTTTGGTTAGACCAGCTCGGGTCTAACCGACCCGAGCGGTCGCTCACTCCACCTCTCCATCGTGCCGCCTCCTCGAACCCTAATTCCCCTTCTCTCTCTGGCGATCCGCGTCGCCCACGTCGTCGCCGAGTTACGCCGGCCATCTCCGGCCGTCGCTGCCGGCGAGATCAGGTGGATCTGAACCGCCTCTCGACGGTGCATCCATTGATCCGCGTCGATCTGGTTTTCCTCGCCGCCATCGCTCTTCCCCGACACCTCAGCGACATGGCCATGGTGGTTCGCGGCGACTTCGTCGATGCCGACGAGCCTAGTGCCGTGGCGTGGCCGTGTGCCTCGCCATGGTTGTGTGGAGCCTCCGCGCCTCGGCGACCGCCGGCTTGGCCTGGCTTGGCGCTGCCGTGGCCGGCTGTGCCGCCGTGCCGCCACGGTGACGCCGTGGTGCTGCTCCAGGTTAGTACCCCCGTTCTCCTCCTTTCTCCTCCACCTTATCGTCTAGCTCGGTTCTGGTCTGCTTTCCTCATGGAGATGCTGCCCGCTGGCGCCGCGCCATGCTCGCCCAGGTGTTGTCTTGATGCGCTGGCTGCTGCTGCCTACAAGCGCCATGGCTGCAAGTGTTGTGCTTGTGCTATGGTGTGTGTGTGCCGCTACGCTCTGCTGTTGCCATGAATTGCTAGCTACTCTGCTCTACTAGCTTTGTTCTATGCACTACTGTGGTATGTTAGACTCCTACTGTGGCCCTCTTGTGATTGCTCATGATCCAGTGATGCTCATGGCTTGCCATAATTCAAGTGTATTCATGTATGCTTCCCTGGCTTGATTGCAGTATGCAATTCTTGCAAATTTGCAAGTGCCAGTGCCGATGGGCTAACCCTTGTGTTGTTGTTTATATAAATGCCCTATTGAGCATGCTTGTTACAAGATATCACCATCCTTGGATGGTTTGCTCCTGTATATGACTGATTTAATTATCTGTGATATATTTGTTCATGTCGTGTGGCTGATTAATTCATATTGTTAAGGTGTTGGTGCTAGAATTTATTCTAGCATGCTTTAGCATGCTCTTGCAAGCTTCTGGTGGTCATATGATCACCAGTTGCTTGAAGAAACTGCTCTATGTTTTCTGTGCCTCACTGTGGTTCACTCTGTGCTCATCCAGTGCTGTTTGTGCTACATACAGGCTTAGCATGTGTGTGTTGTTGCTTGCTCAAGCATCAGTGGATGCTTGCAATGATCCTTTGGATCATCTGCAAGACTTTGTGCATATATAGCTTGACTATTTCATTTATCTGTGTAGTTCTGATTGCTTAACAGATAAATGATGTGAACTGTGACACAGTGATGATCATATTAATTTAATTTGCTTGGGCTAGAGGGATGCCAACATTTGTTGGGGACCCTAGCCCACTCTGAACCCTTCTGGGTGATGATGCTTGTGCTGGCTTGGTGGTTTAACTGTTTTGGTTGGTTGAGGTGGCCTCAGTAGCCACTCTTGGCTGCTCAGGAAGCTCCCACCCCATGTTGGCTTGCTGTGGATGAACAACTGCTCTCTGGCTGATCCCTTTTTGTTGGAATAGCCAGTAGCCTTTGCTGTTGAAACAAAATAGACACATATTGTCTATCTGTCTGATGGTAGTAGCTGTAGGTGCTAAGTATGTGGCCTAGGCTAGTCTGTGACTTCATTCTTTGCTGGATTTCTTCAGTTATGCACTGATTTGCATAACTGTTGTTCCCATAGGATGATCTCCTAATGTCTTTACCCATATTTGCTTGCACCAAATGGCTTTACAGCCAGATGATGACACAAACAGGGTTCTACCCTTCTTTTGTTTCTGTGACTCATGCACATGAGGGATTTGTATGAGCAAAACTTTGCTTGCTCATGATCTATAGGTATACCTCACTCCAGCTCCTAGAAATGGGGTTGGTGTAGAGGTTTTGCTTCTGGATGCTTTGTTTGGCTTGCCCTGCTCCTCCTGGTGACTTGTGCTTGATCTATTGGTTCATTTGCGTGGTAGTGAAGATGTGTTGAACAGCAGTGGCTGTTCAAGCTGTTCTTGTGTTCTTGTGTTCTTGAGACTTACCCTATGAGGCTGCTGTCGATGCAATGGTTAGGGTTTGCTTCAGAAAACCCTATATACTGGCTTTCTCACTTTCCACTATGGTCGATGACAAAGGATTAACTTGTCAATGCCTACGTATTGTAGACTAGGGTTTTGCTGGAAGTAGAGGGCAAGTAGATCTCGAAGGTTTCAGCCGAAAAGTACTCGACGATTATGAAAACTAGGGTTATGTTGACAGTAGATTCGATCTTTCTTTGTCCCTCGACTCCCCCTTATATAGGAGGCGGAGCCGAGGGTTTCGTAGTACACAAGTTACAGAGTTCGGGAGGGTTTCGTACCCAACCCGTACACTACAAGAAATCTGCCATAATATGACGTTTTTTTTATGACTGGAAATCAAAATGTCATAGCTTTATGACGTTCCTAGCTTTGACCGTCCTTGGCCACTCCGGGGGGCAAAACCCTAGAAAATCGTGACGTTATTGGGCAAAAACGTCATTGGCAATTTAGGTCAAAACGTCATTAGCAAAATTAAGTGGCCTACGACGTTTTCCCGATGCCGATTGCGACAAATCAATAGCGTCATTGGCATTTGGCTCAATACAATGGTATGTGTTTGGCTGCCATGTCATCCATTTTGCCTATGTGTCCCTTTTCGGGTCCCACGCGCCTCACACGTGTCACTGGAAGCAACTGGCTTGAACTAACTGACATGTAGGACCAACTGATACTTGTGGGACAAAGGCGTCTTGTTATTTTTTTTCTCTGTGCCGTCCACCATTTTGGGCTGCTGGCTGCTGGCCTACCCCACGACGGCCCATCCGGTGGTTGAATTGCTGGCCCGACGGCCCATCCGGGGGTTGAATTGCTGGCCCGACGGCCCATCCGGGGTTGGAGTGGCTCCCGATGGAAATAACTGGCAAAAATTGCGTTTGCGGGGACTCGAACCCTCGACCTGGCGCTGCCGCACTACCACTCCCTACCGCTTTGCTACAATAGTGTTGTTGACAAAAGTATGGTTGTCCATGTATATAGACATGATAGACTAATCAGTTGTCTTCAAAATCCCTCCACCTCGACCAAAATCCCTCCGACCAGGTGCATCTAGCTAGGGTTCCTCCTCCGACCAAAATCCCTCCGACCAGGTGCATCTGTTGCATGGCGGCGCAGTTCCCAGCCTGCTCGGGCAGTTCTTCTAGGTCAGGAGCGTCGTCGCGTCGCCGGCGGCGGCCGGGCACGCCCATTCCGTATCGGCAGCGGCCATTCGATTATGAGCCCGCCGACGTATGTGACTGTGGCGAGAAGATGCCGCAATGGATTTCTTGGAGTGATCCGAATCCTGGGAGAAGATACCGGAACTGCAAAATTCGCTCGGTTAGTCTTCGAGCACGCCCCCCCGCCCCCATTCTGAATTTCCTGGAGCCCGCCGTCTTCTGAAGTTTCTTTTCTACTATGCCTTACTTATCCTCTTTTGTTCTTCATCTGTCAGATTGCTGGTGGAATAGGGTGTAAAGTGTTTAAGTGGATTGATGATCCGCTGGATGCACGTCACAAAGAGTTAGTTCGTGATCTGCGTGATGCTGTTTGGGATCGAGATGAAGAAATTGAGAGGCTCCAGGTAGAAATTGAGAGGCTCCAGGAAGAAAAGTTTCTGCTTGCTGCAAGGAAACAGAGCAACCCTGAACCAAAGAAAATGAGAGGCTTCATGGTTTGGGTGCTATCTGTAGCTTTTGTCATCTGTTGTACCTGGGTGATGTGTACGAACTGAAATTAGGGTGAATTCAGTGATCTGTTGGTCAGGAGGAGAAGAAGCTAGAGTATATGCTAGAGTTATTGTGTTGTAATTCCAAACATTTGTCTGTTCGTGCCACAATGTTTAGTTCCTGAATTTGAACCATGTCTATGTATGTGTGCAATTCTGTTCAGTTGAAAATGTGTTCTGTTGAAAATGAGTTCTGTTGAAAATGTGTACGGCGGCGCCGCCCATATATGGTCGCCGGCGTCAGCCATGCACGGCGGCGCCGCCCATATATGGTCGCCGGCGTCAGCCATGTATTGAAAAAATTGGGCATGGATTCCCCTAAAAATTGGGCATGGATTCCCCAAAAAATTGGGCACAAATTCTGGGAACAAAAAGCTGACATATTCAACATAAATTCTGGGGAAAACAAGCTGGCATGTTCAACATAAATTCTGGGCCAAACAACCTGACACATAATCTGAAATAAACTGACATTACACAAACTACAGATTCAAACTGCTATTCATCCATTACACAAACTACAGATTCAAACTGCTATTCATCTTCTTCGGAAACTGGACGATTCCTAGTCCTATTTCCTCCATCATCACCATCATCACTGCAATATTGGTACATTGTCTGATCAACCTCCTCGATTTCTTCAGGCACAACCTCCTTGCTCCGTTTCTTCAGTTTGTCCACAATGACTTTTTCAAGTAGCACACGTTCCTGGTCACTTCTCGTCCTACTCCGTGCAGTGCCTTCTTTTTCTTGCACAGGAACTTGACTGGAATCTTCATCTTGATATGATAGTACAGCAACACCGGGTCCCTGTTCATTTTCTTTTACACTCCATAGATGTCTATGGTGAAATTTCTGCACAACTTGCCATTTTCCTTTCAACTTAGTGTCTGGCACATAAAAGACCTTGGTTGCTTGTGATGTCAGAATGAAAGGATCAGTCTTGTACCAAAACTTTTCTGTGTTAACACTCTTGAAGTGTCCATCATCGTCGAATCCGGGTTTCCTACCACCAAGGTCAAACCAGTCACACCGGAAGAGGACAACTGACCGATGGACGCCACCGCTGGAGTTGTATTGCAATCTGATGATGGATTTCAGCTGACCAAAGAAGTCAATGCTGTTGCCATCATGATCTCCCTCAGAAACGATTCCACTATTTTGTGTCTTTCTGTTCTTCTCGCGGTCAACAGTATGGTACCGAACACTGTCAACAACACATGCCGAATATAGTCTCACTCTAAAATCTGGTTTGCACGCCAAAGCATAGAGATCAGGACAGACATCATTTCGCATTTTTCCAATCTGCAAAAAATCAACCAGGGGGTGAGTAACACACACAGAAAATTTATATCATGAACTTTTCCAATCTTCAGAAATAAACCAGCTAAAGATCTCACATGAGTCTGAAACCATCTAGCAAAGTTCTTGGCAAGCCATCTATCAACATTGATCTGACCACCTCGTTGGTTCAACTCTTGTTTGCACAGGCTGGAATGGCAACAGAAAATAGATCCTAATTATTATTTGGACATGCTGCAATAACCTATCTATATATGGGGATGAAGAGAAACGTACTCGATGTATGGATCAACCTCAGGGCAACTTCGGAGCACATACCACACCATGTTGTCATAGTCCTCACCTGCATACACATATTGAGAGGCTCCAATAAATTTCACACCGTGTTTGAAAACAGACAGATCACCAATATGTGAATCATCCCGCTCCGGATTTCTACTTGGACGGTTGAATCTTGTTTCAACATCGTCGAAGTATCTCGAGCAAAATGTCAGGCACTCATCAACAATATATGCTTCGGCAATCGATCCCTCCGGCCTGGCATTGTTCCGGACATAACGCTTCAATGTTAGCAACCTTCTTTCGACTGGGTACATCCAACCGTAATGCACTGGGCCTCTAAGCCTTGCCTCTTTTGGTAAATGGATGGCCAAATGCACCATCACGTCGAAGAAAGATGGGGGGAAGATCTTCTCAAGTTTGCAAAGAATAACTACGATTTCCTTTTCAAGTCTGTCCAGAACGTCTCTCTTCAGTGTTTTGCAGCACAGCTCTCTGAAGAAATTTCCAAGCTCAGCAACCGCTTCATATATGTCTTCATGGATTGTTCCTCGAAGGCCAGCCGGTAAGATCCTTTGAAGCAATATATGACAGTCATGGGTCTTCAGCCCTTGAAGCTTGCACTTATCAGAAGCAACACACTTGGATATGTTAGACGCGTACCCATCTGGAAACCTCACAGCTTTTATGAATTCACAAAAAGCAATTTTTTCTTGTTTACTCATTGTATACCACGCCTGTGGCATCTCAAAAGAGTCAGCTGAAACAGGCTGCAAATGCAAGTCACGTCTTATGCCCATGTCTTCCAAATCAAGCCTTGAATTGACAGTGTCTTTGGTCTTGCCTTGTATGTTCATGAAAGTACCAATCAAATTGTCACAGATGTTTTTCTCGATGTGCATTACATCGAGATTATGCCTCAGCTTTAGATCTTCCCAGTATGGCAAGTCCCACAAACATGATCTACGGCTCCAACACTGACCGTCCTCACGTTTCCTTTTCTTCTGAAGCTTGCCTGGTATCACATCTCTAACCCTATCAAGCTGTTGCTTCAGCTCTTCTGGAGTGAATTCCGCTGGCTTCTCACGGCTTTCAGAAGCACCATCGAATTCTTTGCTATTTCTCCAAGGATGGTGCCGAGGTAGCCAACGGCGGTGCCCAATAAAGCAGATTTTGTTCCTTAATTTCTTGGAGCAATTCTCTTTGTCACAACGCACACATGCCTGGTAACCAGCTGTGGCCCTCCCTGACAATGTGTGCAGTGCCGGATAATCATGAATACACCATAAGATTGCAGCACGGAGATCAAACTTGTCTGGACTATTGGCATCATACGATTTTACACCTTTCCAGAGCTCCTGCAGCTCTTCCATCAAAGGCTCCATGAAGACATCAAAATCTTTTCCTGGAGAGGATGGACCAGGGATTAGCAATGCAAGCATGAAGTTGGACTGATCCATACATGCCCACGGCGGAAGGTTGTATGGCACCACGAATACAGGCCACATGCTGTAGGAGTTGCTCATATTCCCGTAGGGATTAAAACCATCCGTGGCAAGTCCAAGCCTTATGTTCCTGGCATCAGCGGCAAAGTCTTTATGAATATTGTCAAAATCCTTCCATGCATCCCCGTCTGCTGGATGACTGAGATCATTCTCCACGTCTTGCCGCTTCAGTTTGTGCCACTGTACTTCCTTTGATTGCTCCTTTGAAAGAAACATTCTTTGCAGCCTTGGAATCAATGGGAAGTGCCTCAGCACCTTCTCTGGGATCTGTCTCCTACCATCAGCATCTTTCCATCTGGAGGCTTTGCACTTGGGGCAATTATTCTCCTTGGCATAATCCTTCCGGAACAATACACAGTTATTCGGGCACACATGGATACTATCATAACCAAGTCCCAACCTGCCGATTATGCTAAGTGCCTCCTCGTATGACTTTGGTATTGAGCTAGTAGGGTATTGCAAGGCCAAAATCAGGAGTATCGCGTTGAATGCAACGTTGCTAATCCGGTAGTACGACTTGGCCTGAAGTAACTTGACTGTGAGTGAAAACCTTGACATTGTACCCCCATCGCTGGCTGCGCGCTTGGCTTCCTCTATCAACTCAGCAAATATAGTGTCCTTTCCAGCACCTTGCGGTTCTGACTTGTACAAATCAGCAAGCAGATCAGGAATTCTATCATCTTCGTAACCATCTTCCTCTTGCAAACCAAAATAGTGTGCCTCTGCATCACCTCCACCAACATGGTGTGCCCCTGCATCACCTCCATGTCCAGCCTCAGGTTCACCTCCATGTCCAGCCTCAGGTTCACCTCCATGTCCATGTCCGGCTTCAGGTGCACCTCCTTGTCCTCCATGTCCAGCTTCAGGTACAGGATGTAATGGTTCTCCATGGAAGACCCATCGGTCATAAGTGCTTGCCATCCCAAAAAGAAGCAAATGAGCCTCTACTACATCTAGAGGTTTTGTGCACCGGTTAAGACAGCTACGACATGGGCACAGCACCTGATCATCATTGGCAGCACTCAAGCGAACAAACTGCATAAACTCTGCCACTCCCTTTGTGTGTTCAGGGGAAAGCCTTCTAATTCTTGTTGTAATCCAGCGTCTGTCCATCTGCGGAAGAACAAAATGATGCAATTAGCACACACCTAACTGCACAGCAGTTCCAATTTCAAGCAATGCACAGCAGTTCAATTCGATTTTGTGAACTGATGAAGAAGAACAGATCGAGAGGGGAGAGATGAGAGGGGTGCAGACCGGGAGATGCGGAGGGGCTCGTCGTGGGAGAGGGCCGGGGCTCGTCCTGGAGAGGGACGGGGCTCGTCCTGGAGAGGGCGAGGGGCTCGTCCTGGAGAGGGCGAGGGGCTCGTCGTCGGCGAGGGCGAGGGGCTCGTCGTCGGCGAGGGCGAGGGGCTCGTCGTCGGCGAGCCAGATGGACAGCAGATCCCTTGCTCGGACGCAGCGCTGGCACACCCACCACCGCCGTCACCTCGGATCACAGAGATTCGATATTGTGAACTGACGAAGAAGAACAGATCGAGAGGGGAGAGATGAGAGGGGTGCAGACCGGGAGATGCCCCACCAGAGGGCTCGTCGTCGGAGAGGGCCGGGGCTCGTCGTCGGAGAGGGACCGCCGGTGACCACCGCCACCGCCGCCGCCGAGTTGCGGAGGGAGTTGGATTCGAATTTCTGCTAGGTTATCGGAGGGAGTTGGATTCGGAAGGGATATTTGGGCCTCTCCTGGGCGCCAAAAAAAATCAAAAAGTGTGAGGGCTGGGAGTCGAACCCAGCACCTCTAGATGTGTCAACGTGCCAGTTAACCAGTGGAGCTATTGGAGAGATCTTGTCAGCTTACCATCCTTTATCCTTTACATAGTGGAACTAAGGCAACTTCTTTTTTTTATAGTTATGGATATGATCTTGTTACATAATCTATCAGAGGGGATACTGATTTAGGACAACAGTTAATTTGTACAGGAGCATTAGCTAAGCAACAGGCTAATATATGACTAATAATTAATTACGGCTAGCAAACTATATATATCTATATATACTCCAGCATATATAGACCACCAAAAGCACATTATATTACACATATATAGTGCAGCCTTGAGCTCAATAACATAGTACCAAAAGGACACGTTAATTATAGATACTACCGAGGAGGTTCAACGCTCATTTACTTGAGCACATTACATCGACCAACAGGCCATTAGATAGTACCAGATCGATCGATAAGAGGTTCAACGCTCATATTACTTGAGCTCATACACACATATATATAGTACTACTAGCTTAATTAGAGAGGTTCAGCCTGCTAGCTCATTTCTCGAGCTTCCTGACATACAACTTGAGACCGCCCCGGGCGCGAATGCGGAACCAAAACACAAAGATATCATTTGCCTTCATCTTGCTCTTCCGCACCACAGCACTCCAGTTTGTTGTGATCACTGCACCGTCACACTTCCCTTTGCCCTGGAAAATCCTCACTTTCACACCATGTCTCTCACTGTAAGAGACAAGAAAGTCATTGTCTGGAAGCTGCATATTCGTCGAGATGTACTGCTGGGTAAACTTCCGGTTGAAGTACTGCAGATTATAAGATGCAAAACTTCGTTCAGATGAAGTAATTGTCAACATATAAAGATGCAAAAACATCCTTGAGATGGAGTAATTATTTACCATTCTGGAGGAACTGCCTTCCACGGAACTTGCACTCTTTATAGTGCACACATAAAAAGGAATTGCGGGGCGCTTTTGGTCAACAAGATATCTCAGGGTTTCAACTTGTGTAGGATTCATTTCCACTAGATTGGGATACATGCAAAAGTCATCCCATTCCTCACCTGCCTCTATCCTGGGACCTACATATAAAGAAACCAGGGAATAAGGCCTAGTTTAAAGTTTTCCTAAAACTGAAGTATATATCAAACCAACAGTATTTATAGAAACTGAAGTATTCCTTGAATGCTACAAATTGACTAGCTATTATGCCAAACCGAGACTAATTAAGCATTTGACCTATATCCTGCATCTATAACTACTATATATATATTTTACCTCGACGAGTCAGATGGACATCAGCAGCAGGAGGAGGAGCAACTTCCTCATGATCAGCTGCACAATCCATTGCTGCAGCATCATCAGCTTTCTCTTGCTTGACATGAACCCTATCTAGAGCACCATCCTCACCTTCGGAGGATGAGCTGATGTCGATGGTCTCCACGGCCTTCTTGGATGGGACCAAAATGGCAACTTCATAGTCATAGGGGTCCATGGTGTCGACCTAATAACAAGCAGTGATCAATTTGAGAACTATGAAACTATTAATTACACATTAATTAAAACTAAGTTGGGATGTTTAGTTTCAGATTGACATTCGCACTAGCAGCACTACACATGTTTTGAATCAATCTAAACCAGGAAAATCTACTCTAGCACTAGAATCTACTTTGAATCGATCAAACCCTAGGAAAATCGCCGCTCGGACAAAAAAACCCAATTAAAATCCCCCGAGATTAAGTACGGCTAACCCTAGAAAATCCCCCGCTCATCCCCCAAATTAACCTGAGCTTCGGCCGACGGATCGAGGCAGTGGAGCTTCGGCCGACGGAGCTTGACGGAGCTGCTTGACGGAGCTTCGGCCGACGGAGTTGGGAGAGGAAGAGGCGGCAGTGGCGGCTGGGTTGGGAGAGAGAGAGAGTGAGACAGGGGAGAAAGTTGCTTTTGGTAATTTTATGGGGACATTTTGGGGTGGGTGGGGCAAAATGGCACCCACTGACGTGTGGGGCCATCTAGCAGTAGATACCACTGGGTTGGGCC
Organism: Lolium multiflorum; assembly: GCA_030979885.1. Classification (NCBI taxonomy): domain Eukaryota; kingdom Viridiplantae; phylum Streptophyta; class Magnoliopsida; order Poales; family Poaceae; genus Lolium; species Lolium multiflorum. The sequence goes on along the minus strand of CM061750.1, from coordinate 341,698,676 downwards.
ATTTCGGGTAATTTTATGTGGATTAGGGGCCAGCAGGTAAAATGGAACCCTCATTCTCTGTTTTTACTAATTATAATAAATCAGAAATTCCCTCCTCCGCCTCTCCGCTTCTTGACGGTTCCACTCCGCTTCCACTACTCCCACTACACGAAAAACCCTCCTCCGCGCCAAGACGCTTCTGCCTCGCCGCTTCTGCCTCCTCCGCCGCTTCCTCCTCCGCCGCTTCCTCCTCCGCCGCTTCTGCCTCCTCCGCGCCATGGACGCTGCTTCTTCTTCCTCTTCCTCTGTTCCGCTGCAGCCCATTACTCAGATCAGGACCTTCACCGTCCATGGCGGCAAGGAGATCGAAGTGGTCTACACAAACGAGGAGGAGACGATGAGCAAGTACCTGAAGATGTACGCGCAGTGGTATGCGGAAGAAGAAGAGAACAAATTTGTAGGATTGGATCTCGAGTACACTCGGGAGGACCCCAATCACGAAGTAGACAACTACCTCGCCGTCGCTCAGCTGTGCATGAGGAACCACGTCCTCGTCTGCCACTTTTCCTGGTTTGTAGACCTTAATCTTGCTCTGATTTACTTAATCTTGCTCTGATTTTGTTAATCTTGCTCAGATTTTAGTTAATCGCTAGTGCATGATGAACCAAGTCACCCTCGAGTGCTCTGTTTTAGTTAATCTTGATCTGTTTTAGTTAATCTCGAGTGCTCTGGTTTCTCTGTTTGAGAGAAAATTGCAACTCACATGCACCATAATTCGCAAGGCAGTTTCAAGAATATGGGATTGTGCATTTTATTGAAAGAAATTGTGGAGAGGGGAATTCTTGTGTTAATGAACCGTGTACTTAGCTATATGATGTTGAATTGTGAATTTAGTTTCAGACCGAGTCATATTTCTGTGTTTTCTAACTGGGAATTCGTGCAACAGCAAGTTACAAATTGGTTCATTGGGCTAGGTGCAACAAATTAAACTACAAACCGTGCTAGCTGCAAAACTAGTTTTGTTTCTGTGTTTTGTGTAACAAAAGCCACAAAGCATGGTGTCCTGATCTTGCAGATTGAATCTATCCATATGCTCATCTAGCATGTACTGGATTTCATTATACCAAATTAATTATCACAAAGCAAATTTCCGGAGTCCTGATCTTGCATTTAATAGACTTTTGTTAGTTTCAAAATTATATGATGCAAAATGATATTTCAATGACTAAAAAATTTGCACTTGCACATTTCATAAAAGTGTTGGTCATGCATTCTTTTAGTACCAAATGGATTATGACTAGATAATTTTCAGACTCTTGATCATGCACTTACTAAACTTATGTCAATTTTATTCAAGTTATGAGATTGCATAGACTAAACATTCGTATTCCCAAATTTTATTCAAGTGTTGATCTCGCAAGTACTAAATTTTTGCATCAAATTGAATCTATCCATATGCTCATCTAGCATGTACTGGATTTCATTATACCAAATTAATTATCACAAGCAAATTTCCGGAGTCTTGATCTTGCATTTAATAGAATTTTGTTAGTTTCAAAATTATATGATGCAAAATGAAATTTCAATGACTAAACAATTGCACTTACACATTTCATAAAAGTGTTGTTCATGCATTCTATTAGTACCAAATGAATTATGACTAGATAATATTCAGACTGTTGATCATGAACTTACTAAACTTATGTAGTTTCAAATTTTATATTCAAGCTATGAGATTGCATATAGACTAGCTTCGTAGTCCCAAATTTTATTCAAGTGTTGATCTCGCAAGTACTAAATTTTTGTTTTCAGGACCAACGGGGAATGTCCGGCGCTGCGCTCATTCCTTCAAAATCAAGAAATTGTGTTCTGCAGCGTTGACAAGAGAACAGATTTTATAAAGTTATATTACGAGAAGATTATAATTCCTAGGGAGAACTGGATCGATATCCAGGAAATTGTCAACGTCAAAGGTCTCAACGAGAGAGGAAAATTAATGAGGGATGGAATGGCTAGTCTTGCAACTAGCATCTTGGACGAGTCGTACAGCGAGATGAAGAGCAAATTCCCTCGAGACAGGCACAATTACTGGGAAGAGCAGCCGTTGTCTGATTTAAACCTGGAGTATGCAGCTAAAGATGCTTACGTGAGCTACCAGCTCTACGTTAAGATATGGTTCTTCCTGCGTTACCTTGTGTTTTGCCCCGGTTGCAAGAAGGAAGACAAGCTGAGGGGACGTCTGTGTCGCAAATGCAATGCAGCAGAGATCGAAGCTGAACATGCACAGAGAAATGCTGCAGCTGAAATAGCAAGGTTAAATGCTGAACTTGCTAGCGCGCAGGCTGAACTAGCAATCTTGAAGGCACCAGCTTCCAGCGACAACACCCAGCAGACAAGTCCCCTTCATGGCAAACGGACGAAGATGAATGATGAGCAGTGGCTGGAGGGTAGTGATGCGCCGAAGAGTAGTGATTATTGGCAGGACCTGAGGAAGAAGTCGTGGACTGGTGCTGATCAGTGGAGTGATGATCCGTGGACGACGGAGAGTGATCAGCAGAGCCCGAAGAGTGATAATCCGTGGCTGACGAAGCCAGGCAATTACTGACGACTTCTCCAAGATCCATGCCTAGTTAATTATTTGTATTTGCTTGTTAAGAAACTTTGCTTCTATCGTCTCTTTGTTTATGAGGCACAGCTCGGGGTAGACTTGTATAGGATCTCCCCATTAGGTAGGATCATAGGATCAACTTAGAGAAATCATACTTTTGCTGATGTGAATAGTGTCAGATCTGGTTGAATATTTCACACCCAGATTTTGGCATTGCATATATAACATAGATGTGTGTTGTCATTTTTTCAGGCTTCGGAAATTCAATTCGGCTCCCGGGTGCGTATGCTCCCTCTACCAACAAAACGTATTTCGAAGTGTGGAAAGATTTTGACAAAAAAAATTACATGTACATCTCCATAATATACGTTCCGCTGTTTTGGGGGAAGGAGGGGGAGAACGACCGCCGGAGCACCGGAACCCCACCAAATCTTGCATGTGGACCTATGATATGTGTCAAAGTGTGGTGCAAGGTCTAATGGTGCAAAAGTAGCTCCCCTAAACCCTAAACCCCAAACTGGGGAGGCTTCGAGCACTAAAACCCCTCTAAAACCCTAAACCACGACACCGGAGCTGCAGAACCATGCATCATAAACCCTAACCCTAACCCTATACCCTAAACATATATCTAACCATAAATACTTACCTTTAACCTAAACCCTAGCCCTACCCCCTAAACCCTAGCCCTAACCCTACACCAAACCCTAACCAGTAGATCAGGCACACCCTCGATCGTGTGATAATGGCTCTAGCTGCGGGTATATGTGCCAAAGGGTCCCAATCTTGGTTCTCCATGTGTATATGTCCTAAACAAACCTAAAAGAATGAAAAGTTACATTGGTGCACCCTCGCGCGGAGAAATCTAGGGGGTAGACCCGCCGGGGCACACGTTCCGCTGTTTTGGGGGAAGGAGGGGAGAACGACCGCCGGAGCACCGGAACCCCACCAAATCTTGAATGTGGACCTATGATATGTGTCAAAGTGTGGTGCAAGGTCTAATGGTGCAAAAGTAGCTCCCCTAAACCCTAAACCCTAAACTGGGGAGGCTTCGAGCACTAAAACCCCTCTAAAACCCTAAACCACGACACCGGAGCTGCAGAACCATGCATCATAAACCCTAACCCTAACCCTATACCCTAAACATATACCTAACCATAAATACTTACCTTTAACCTAAACCCTAGCCCTACCCCCTAAACCCTAGCCCTAACCCTACACCAAACCCTAACCAGTAGATCAGGCACACCCTCGATCGTGTGATAATGGCTCTAGCTGCGGGTATATGTGCCAAAGGGTCCCAATCTTGGTTCTCCATGTGTATATGTCCTAAACAAACCTAAAAGAATGAAAAGTTACATTGGTGCACCCTCGCGCGGAGAAATCTAGGGGGTAGACCCGCCGGGGCACACGTTCCGCTGTTTTGGGGGAAGCAGGGGAGAACGACCGCCGGAGCACCGGAACCCCACCAAATCTTGCATGTGGACCTATGATATGTGTCAAAGTGTGGTGCAAGGTCTAATGGTGCAAAAGTAGCTCCCCTAAACCCTAAACCCTAAACCGGGGAGGCTTCGAGCACTAAAACCCCTCTAAAACCCTAAACCACGACACCGGAGCTGCAGAACCATGCATCATAAACCCTAACCCTAACCCTATACCCTAAACATATACCTAACCATAAATACTTACCTTTAACCTAAACCCTAGCCCTACCCCCTAAACCCTAGCCCTAACCCTACACCAAACCCTAACCAGTAGATCAGGCACACCCTCGATCGTGTGATAATGGCTCTAGCTGCGGGTATATGTGCCAAAGGGTCCCAATCTTGGTTCTCCATGTGTATATGTCCTAAACAAACCTAAAAGAATGAAAAGTTACATTGGTGCACCCTCGCACGGAGAAATCTAGGGGGTAGACCCGCCGGGGCACACGTTCCGCTGTTTTGGGGGAAGGAGGGGGAGAACGACCGCCGGAGCACCGGAACCCCACCAAATCTTGCATGTGGACCTATGATATGTGTCAAAGTGTGGTGCAAGGTCTAATGGTGCAAAAGTAGCTCCCCTAAACCCTAAACCCTAAACTGGGGAGGCTTCGAGCACTAAAACCCCTCTAAAACCCTAAACCACGACACCGGAGCTGCAGAACCATGCATCATAAACCCTAACCCTAACCCTATACCCTAAACATATACCTAACCATAAATACTTACCTTTAACCTAAACCCTAGCCCTACCCCATAAACCCTAGCCCTAACCCTACACCAAACCCTAACCAGTAGATCAGGCACACCCTCGATCGTGTGATAATGGCTCTAGCTGCGGGTATATGTGCCAAAGGGTCCCAATCTTGGTTCTCCATGTGTATATGTCCTAAACAAACCTAAAAGAATGAAAAGTTACATTGGTGCACCCTCGCGCGGAGAAATCTAGGGGGTAGACCCGCCGGGGCACACGTTCCGCTGTTTTGGGGGAAGGAGGGGGAGAACGACCGCCGGAGCACCGGAACCCCACCAAATCTTGCATGTGGACCTATGATATGTGTCAAAGTGTGGTGCAAGGTCTAATGGTGCAAAAGTAGCTCCCCTAAACCCTAAACTGGGGAGGCTTCGAGCACTAAAACCCCTCTAAAACCCTAAACCACGACACCGGAGCTGCAGAACCATGCATCATAAACCCTAACCCTAACCCTATACCCTAAACATATACCTAACCATAAATACTTACCTTTAACCTAAACCCTAGCCCTACCCCCTAAACCCTAGCCCTAACCCTACACCAAACCCTAACCAGTAGATCAGGCACACCCTCGATCGTGTGATAATGGCTCTAGCTGCGGGTATATGTGCCAAAGGGTCCCAATCTTGGTTCTCCATGTGTATATGTCCTAAAAAACCTAAAAGAATGAAAAGTTACATTGCTGCACCCTCGCACGGAGAAATCTAGGGGGGTAGACCCGCCGGGGCACACGTTCCGCTGTTTTGGGGGAATTGGAGGGGCAGAACGACCGCCGGAGCACCGGAACCCCACCAAATCTTTCATGTGGGCCTATGATATGTGTCAAAGTGTGGTGCAAGGTCTAATGGTGCAAAAGTAGCTCCCCTAAACCCTAAACCCTAAACTGGGGAGGCTTCGAGCACTAAAACCCCTCTAAAACCCTAAACCACGACACCGGAGCTGCAGAACCATGCATCATAAACCCTAACCCTAACCCTATACCCTAAACATATACCTAACCATAAATACTTACCTTTAACCTAAACCCTAGCCCTACCCCTAAACCCTAGCCCTAACCCTACACCAAACCCTAACCAGTAGATCAGGCACACCCTCGATCGTGTGATAATGGCTCTAGCTGCGGGTATATGTGCCAAAGGGTCCCAATCTTGGTTCTCCATGTGTATATGTCCTAAACAAACCTAAAAGAATGAAAAGTTACATTGGTGCACCCTCGCGCGGAGAAATCTAGGGGGTAGACCCGCCGGGGCACACGTTCCGCTGTTTTGGGGGAAGGAGGGGGAGAACGACCGCCGGAGCACCGGAACCCCACCAAATCTTGCATGTGGACCTATGATATGTGTCAAAGTGTGGTGCAAGGTCTAATGGTGCAAAAGTAGCTCCCCTAAACCCTAAACCCTAAACTGGGGAGGCTTCGAGCACTAAAACCCCTCTAAAACCCTAAACCACGACACCGGAGCTGCAGAACCATGCATCATAAACCCTAACCCTAACCCTATACCCTAAACATATACCTACCCATAAATACTTACCTTTAACCTAAACCCTAGCCCTACCCCATAAACCCTAGCCCTAACCCTACACCAAACCCTAACCAGTAGATCAGGCACACCCTCGATCGTGTGATAATGGCTCTAGCTGCGGGTATATGTGCCAAAGGGTCCCAATCTTGGTTCTCCATGTGTATATGTCCTAAACAAACCTAAAAGAATGAAAAGTTACATTGGTGCACCCGCGCGGAGAAATCTAGGGGGTAGACCCGCCGGGGCACACGTTCCGCTGTTTTGGGGGAAGGAGGGGGAGAACGACCGCCGGAGCACCGGAACCCCACCAAATCTTGCATGTGGACCTATGATATGTGTCAAAGTGTGGTGCAAGGTCTAATGGTGCAAAAGTAGCTCCCCTAAACCCTAAACTGGGGAGGCTTCGAGCACTAAAACCCCTCTAAAACCCTAAACCACGACACCGGAGCTGCAGAACCATGCATCATAAACCCTAACCCTAACCCTATACCCTAAACATATACCTAACCATAAATACTTACCTTTAACCTAAACCCTAGCCCTACCCCCTAAACCCTAGCCCTAACCCTACACCAAACCCTAACCAGTAGATCAGGCACACCCTCGATCGTGTGATAATGGCTCTAGCTGCGGGTATATGTGCCAAAGGGTCCCAATCTTGGTTCTCCATGTGTATATGTCCTAAAAAACCTAAAAGAATGAAAAGTTACATTGGTGCACCCTCGCACGGAGAAATCTAGGGGGTAGACCCGCCGGGGCACACGTTCCGCTGTTGGGGGAAGGAGGGGAGAACGACCGCCGGAGCACCGGAACCCCACCAAATCTTTCATGTGGGCCTATGATATGTGTCAAAGTGTGGTGCAAGGTCTAATGGTGCAAAAGTAGCTCCCCTAAACCCTAAACCCTAAACTGGGGAGGCTTCGAGCACTAAAACCCCTCTAAAACCCTAAACCACACACCGGAGCTGCAGAACCATGCATCATAAACCCTAACCCTAACCCTATACCCTAAACATATACCTAACCATAAATACTTACCTTTAACCTAAACCCTAGCCCTACCCCATAAACCCTAGCCCTAACCCTACACCAAACCCTAACCAGTAGATCAGCACACCCTCGATCGTGTGATAATGGCTCTAGCTGCGGGTATATGTGCCAAAGGGTCCCAATCTTGGTTCTCCATGTGTATATGTCCTAAACAAACCTAAAAGAATGAAAAGTTACATTGGTGCACCCTCGCGCGGAGAAATCTAGGGGGTAGACCCGCCGGGGCACACGTTCCGCTGTTTTGGGGAAGGAGGGGGAGAACGACCGCCGGAGCACCGGAACCCCACCAAATCTTGCATGTGGACCTATGATATGTGTCAAAGTGTGGTGCAAGGTCTAATGGTGCAAAAATAGCTCCCCTAAACCCTAAACCCTAAACTGGGGAGGCTTCGAGCACTAAAACCCCTCTAAAACCCTAAACCACGACACCGGAGCTGCAGAACCATGCATCATAAACCCTAACCCTAACCCTATACCCTAAACATATACCTAACCATAAATACTTACCTTTAACCTAAACCCTAGCCCTACCCCCTAAACCCTAGCCCTAACCCTACACCAAACCCTAACCAGTAGATCGCACACCCTCGATCGTGTGATAATGGCTCTAGCTGCGGGTATATGTGCCAAAGGGTCCCAATCTTGGTTCTCCATGTGTATATGTCCTAAACAAACCTAAAAGAATGAAAAGTTACATTGCTGCACCCTCGCACGGAGAAATCTAGGGGGGTAGACCCCGGGGCACACGTTCCGCTGTTTTGGGGGAAGGAGGGGGAGCCGGAGCACCGGAACCCCACCAAATCTTGCATGTGGACCTATGATATGTGTCAAAGTGTGGTGCAAGGTCTAATGGTGCAAAAGTAGCTCCCCTAAACCCTAAACCCTAAACTGGGGAGGCTTCGAGCACTAAAACCCCTCTAAAACCCTAAACCACGACACCGGAGCTGCAGAACCATGCATCATAAACCCTAACCCTAACCCTATACCCTAAACATATACCTACCCATAAATACTTACCTTTAACCTAAACCCTAGCCCTACCCCATAAACCCTAGCCCTAACCCTACACCAAACCCTAACCAGTAGGCACACCCTCGATCGTGTGATAATGGCTCTAGTGCGGGTATATGTGCCAAAGGGTCCCAATCTTGGTTCTCCATGTGTATATGTCCTAAACAAACCTAAAAGAATGAAAAGTTACATTGGTGCACCCTCGCGCGGAGAAATCTAGGGGTAGACCCGCCGGGGCACACGTTCCGCTGTTTTGGGGGAAGGAGGGGAGAACGACCGCCGGAGCACCGGAACCCCACCAAATCTTGCATGTGGACCTATGATATGTGTCAAAGTGTGGTGCAAGGTCTAATGGTGCAAAAGTAGCTCCCCTAAACCCTAAACTGGGGAGGCTTCGAGCACTAAAACCCCTCTAAAACCCTAAACCACGACACCGGAGCTGCAGAACCATGCATCATAAACCCTAACCCTAACCCTATACCCTAAACATATACCTAACCATAAATACTTACCTTTAACCTAAACCCTAGCCCTACCCCCTAAACCCTAGCCCTAACCCTACACCAAACCCTAACCAGTAGATCAGGCACACCCTCGATCGTGTGATAATGGCTCTAGCTGCGGGTATATGTGCCAAAGGGTCCCAATCTTGGTTCTCCATGTGTATATGTCCTAAAAAACCTAAAAGAATGAAAAGTTACATTGCTGCACCCTCGCACGGAGAAATCTAGGGGGTAGACTCGGGGCACACGTTCCGCTGTTTTGGGGGAAGGAGGGGGAGAACGACCGCCGGAGCACCGGAACCCCACCAAATCTTGCATGTGGGCCTATGATATGTGTCAAAGTGTGGTGCAAGGTCTAATGGTGCAAAAGTAGCTCCCCTAAACCCTAAACCCTAAACTGGGGAGGCTTCGAGCACTAAACCCCTCTAAAACCCTAAACCACGACACCGGAGCTGCAGAACCATGCATCATAAACCCTAACCCTAACCCTATACCCTAAACATATACCTAACCATAAATACTTACCTTTAACCTAAACCCTAGCCCTACCCCATAAACCCTAGCCCTAACCCTACACCAAACCCTAACCAGTAGATCAGGCACACCCTCGATCGTGTGATAATGGCTCTAGCTGCGGGTATATGTGCCAAAGGGTCCCAATCTTGGTTCTCCATGTGTATATGTCCTAAACAAACCTAAAAGAATGAAAAGTTACATTGGTGCACCCTCGCGGGAGAAATCTAGGGGTAGACCCGCCGGGCACACGTTCCGCTATTTGGGGGAAGGAGGGGGAGAACGACCGCCGGAGCACCGAACCCCACCAAATCTTGCATGTGGACCTATGATATGTGTCAAAGTGTGGTGCAAGGTCTAATGGTGCAAAAATAGCTCCCCTAAACCCTAAACCCTAAACTGGGGAGGCTTCGAGCACTAAAACCCCTCTAAAACCCTAAACCACGACACCGGATCCACTGGGAATCCCTCCCGCTTCCGGCGGTGTCCCGCCGAATCCGCTGGAAACTGACCGGATTTGAACTGGGGCCACACTTTCCTTGGCTCAATAAATGGAGGGAAAATGTTTTTAGGTCTAGGATGCGTCATTTTATGTGCTAAATGTTTTCCGTTTCGCGCGTTGGCGGACGGGTGCACGCGCGCGCCCGGTACGGCCATACCGCATGTCCGGCGGCCCCGTTTTGCGCAGTTGGCAAATTAAACGGAGCCAAAAAATCGAGCGGAGCCGCGTGGCATCATTTTATGTGTCCTAGTAACCACTTCAAAAGACGGAATTGGGATACGGCAATTATCTTGAAAAACCCTTCGCGAATAGGGCTATCACGTCCGGAGTTCTATGGCTTTTAGGGGAAATGAGTAGGAAACGGCCCGTTTCACCACATAGTTTGTCGGAACGAGGCCATATTTGGCACGTGCGTGGACCTTAGGATGTGAAGCAAGGCCCCTGTCGCGGATTTCCAATCCGAACCACGGGCGACGGTTTTTCCATTTTCGGGGTGCCGGAAGGGCTTTTTTTGTGAAGGAGCTACATGGTGCGCATTTTAGTATTGCGCGAGACCTCCGCGCAGCGGCAGGATACCTCCTACGCACCACCTATCACATGCCGTATGCACGCGGTAGCCATCTGGGAATCCCTCCCGCTTCCGGCGGTGTCCCGCCGAATCCGCTGGAAACTGACCGGATTTGAACTGGGGCCACACTTTCCTTGGCTCAATAAATGGAGGGAAAAATGTTTTTAGGTCTAGGACGCGTCATTTTATGTGCTAAATGTTTTCCGTTTCGCGCGGCGGACGGGTGCACGCGCGCGCCCGGTACGGCCATACCGCATGTCCCGGCGGCCCCGTTTTGCGCAGTTGGCAAATTAAACGGAGCCAAAAAATCGAGCGGAGCCGCGTGGCGTCATTTTATGTGTCCTAGTAACCACTTCAAAAGACGGAATTGGGATACGGCAATTATCTTGAAAAACCCTTCACGAGTAGGGCTATCACGTCCGGAGTTCTATGGCTTTTAGGGGAAATGAGTAGGAAACGGCCCGTTTCACCACATAGTTTGTCGGAACGAGGCCATATTTGGCACGTGCGTGCACCTTAGGATGGGAAGCAAGGCCCCTGTCGCGGATTTCCAATCCGAACCACGGGCGACGGTTTTTCCATTTTCGGGGTGCCGGAAGGGCTTTTTTGTGAAGGAGCTACATGGTGCGCATTTTAGTATTGCGCGAGACCTCCGCGCAGCGGCAGGATACCTCCTACGCACCACCTATCACATGCCGTATGCGCGCGGTAGCCATCTGGGAATCCCTCCCGCTTCCTGCGGTGTCCCGCCGAATCCGCTGGAAACTGACCGGATTTGAACTGGGGCCACACTTTCCTTGGCTCAATAAATGGAGGGAAAAATGTTTTTAGGTCTAGGACGCGTCATTTTATGTGCTAAATGTTTTCCGTTCGCGCGTTGACGGACGGGTGCACGCGCGCGCCCGGTACGGCCATACCGCATGTCCCGGCGGCCCCGTTTTGCGCAGTTGGCAAATTAAACGGAGCCAAAAAATCGAGCGGAGCCGCGTGGCGTCATTTTATGTGTCCTAGTAACCACTTCAAAAGACGGAATTGGGATACGGCAATTATCTTGAAAAACCCTTCGCGAATAGGGCTATCACGTCCGGAGTTCTATGGCTTTTAGGGGAAATGAGTAGGAAACGGCCCGTTTCACCACATAGTTTGTCGGAACGAGGCCATATTTGGCACGTGCGTGGACCTTAGGATGTGAAGCAAGGCCCCTGTCGCGGATTTCCAATCCGAACCATGGGCGACGGTTTTTCCATTTTCGGGGTGCCGGAAGGGCTTTTTGTGAAGGAGCTACATGGTGCGCATTTTAGTATTGCGCGAGACCTCCGCGCAGCGGCAGGATACCTCCTACGCACCACCTATCACATGCCGTATGCACGCGGTAGCCATCTGGGAATCCCTCCCGCTTCCGGCGGTGTCCCGCCGAATCCGCTGGAAACTGACCGGATTTGAACTGGGGCCACACTTTCCTTGGCTCAATAAATGGAGGGGAAAATGTTTTTAGGTCTAGGACGCGTCATTTTATGTGCTAAATGTTTTCCGTTTCGCGCGTTGGCGGACGGGTGCACGCGCGCGCCCGGTACGGCCATACCGCATGTCCCGGCGGCCCCGTTTTGCGCAGTTGGCAAATTAAACGGAGCCAAAAAATCGAGCGGAGCCGCGTGGCGTCATTTTATGTGTCCTAGTAACCACTTCAAAAGACGGAATTGGGATACGGCAATTATCTTGAAAAACCCTTCACGAATAGGGCTATCACGTCCGGAGTTCTATGGCTTTTAGGGGAAATGAGTAGGAAACGGCCCGTTTCACCACATAGTTTGTCGGAACGAGGCCATATTTGGCACGTGCGTGGACCTTAGGATGTGAAGCAAGGCCCCGTCGCGGATTTCCAATCCGAACCACGGGCGACGGTTTTTCCATTTTCGGGGTGCCGGAAGGGCTTTTTTTGTGAAGGAGCTACATGGTGCGCATTTTAGTATTGCGCGAGACCTCCGCGCAGCGGCAGGATACCTCCTACGCACCACCTATCACATGCCGTATGCGCGCGGTAGCCATCTGGGAATCCCTCCCGCTTCCGGCGGTGTCCCGCCGAACTGGAAACTGACCAGATTTGAACTGGGGCCACACTTTCCTTGGCTCAATAAATGGAGGGGAAAATGTTTTTAGGTCTAGGACGCGTCATTTTATGTGCTAAATGTTTTCCGTTTCGCGCGTTGGCGGACGGGTGCACACGTGCGCCCGGTACGGCCATACCGCATGTCCCGGCGGCCCCGTTTTGCGCAGTTGGCAAATTAAACGGAGCCAAAAAATCGAGCGGAGCCGCGTGGCGTCATTTTATGTGTCCTAGTAACCACTTCAAAAGACGGAATTGGGATACGGCAATTATCTTGAAAAACCCTTCACGAGTAGGGCTATCACGTCCGGAGTTCTATGGCTTTTAGGGGAAATGAGTAGGAAACGCCCGTTTCACCACATAGTTTGTCGGAACGAGGCCATATTTGGCACGTGCGTGCACCTTAGGATGGGAAGCAAGGCCCCTGTCGCGGATTTCCAATCCGAACCACGGGCGACGGTTTTTCCATTTTCGGGGTGCCGGAAGGGCTTTTTTTGTGAAGGAGCTACATGGTGCGCATTTTAGTATTGCGCGAGACCTCCGCGCAGCGGCAGGATACCTCCTACGCACCACCTATCACATGTCGTATGCGCGCGGTAGCCATCTGGGAATCCCTCCGGCTTCCTGCGGTGTCCCGCCGAATCCGCTGGAAACTGACCGGATTTGAACTGGGGCCACACTTTCCTTGGCTCAATAAATGGAGGGGAAAATGTTTTTAGGTCTAGGACGCGTCATTTTATGTGCTAAATGTTTTCCGTTTCGCGCGTTGGCGGACGGGTGCACGCGCGCGCCCGGTACGGCCATACCGCATGTCCCGGCGGCCCCGTTTTGTGCAGTTGGCAAATTAAACGGAGCCAAAAAAATCGAGCGGAGCCGCGTGGCGTCATTTTATGTGTCCTAGTGACCACTTCAAAAGACGGAATTGGGATACGGCAATTATCTTGAAAAACCCTTCGCGAATAGGGCTATCACGTCCGGAGTTCTATGGCTTTTAGGGGAAATGAGTAGGAAACGGCCCGTTTCACCACATAGTTTGTCGGAACGAGGCCATATTTGGCACGTGCGTGGACCTTAGGATGTGAAGCAAGGCCCCTGTCGCGGATTTCCAATCCGAACCACGGGCGACGGTTTTTCCATTTTCGGGGTGCCGGAAGGGCTTTTTTGTGAAGGAGCTACATGGTGCGCATTTTAGTATTGCGCGAGACCTCCGCGCAGCGGCAGGATACCTCCTACGCACCACCTATCACATGCCGTATGCACGCGGTAGCCATCTGGGAATCCCTCCCGCTTCCGGCGGTGTCCCGCCGAATCCGCTGGAAACTGACCGGATTTGAACTGGGGCCACACTTTCCTTGGCTCAATAAATGGAGGGGAAAATGTTTTTAGGTCTAGGACGCGTCATTTTATGTGCTAAATGTTTTCCGTTTCGCGCGGACGGGTGCACCGCGCGCCCGGTACGGCCATACCGCATGTCCCGGCGGCCCCGTTTTGCGCAGTTGGCAAATTAAACGGAGCCAAAAAATCGAGCGGAGCCGCGTGGCGTCATTTTATGTGTCCTAGTAACCACTTCAAAAGACGGAATTGGGATACGGCAATTATCTTGAAAAACCCTTCGCGAATAGGGCTATCACGTCCGGAGTTCTATGGCTTTTAGGGGAAATGAGTAGGAAACGGCCCGTTTCACCACATAGTTTGTCGGAACGAGGCCATATTTGGCACGTGCGTGGAACTTAGGATGTGAAGCAAGGCCCCTGTCGCGGATTTCCAATCCGAACCACGGGCGACGGTTTTTCCATTTTCGGGGTGCCGGAAGGGCTTTTTTGTGAAGGAGCTACATGGTGCGCATTTTAGTATTGCGCGAGACCTCCGCGCAGCGGCAGGATACCTCCTACGCACCACCTATCACATGTCGTATGCACGCGGTAGCCATCTGGGAATCCCTCCCGCTTCCTGCGGTGTCCCGCCGAATCCGCTGGAAACTGACCGGATTTGAACTGGGGCCACACTTTCCTTGGCTCAATAAATGGAGGGGAAAATGTTTTTAGGTCTAGGACGCGTCATTTTATGTGCTAAATGTTTTCCGTTTCGCGCTTGGCGACGGGTGCACGCGCGCGCCCGGTACGGCCATACCGCATGTCCCGGCGGCCCCGTTTTGCGCAGTTGGCAAATTAAACGGAGCCAAAAAATCGAGCGGAGCCGCGTGGCGTCATTTTATGTGTCCTAGTAACCACTTCAAAAGACGGAATTGGGATACGGCAATTATCTTGAAAAACCCTTCGCGAATAGGGCTATCACGTCCGGAGTTCTATGGCTTTTAGGGGAAATGAGTAGGAAACGGCCCGTTTCACCACATAGTTTGTCGGAACGAGGCCATATTTGGCACGTGCGTGGACCTTAGGATGTGAAGCAAGGCCCCTGTCGCGGATTTCCAATCCGAACCACGGGCGACGGTTTTTCCATTTTCGGGGTGCCGGAAGGGCTTTTTTGTGAAGGAGCTACATGGTGCGCATTTTAGTATTGCGCGAGACCTCCGCGCAGCGGCAGGATACCTCCTACGCACCACCTATCACATGCCGTATGCACGCGGTAGCCATCTGGGAATCCCTCCCGCTTCCGGCGGTGTCCCGCCGAATCCGCTGGAAACTGACCGGATTTGAACTGGGGCCACACTTTCCTTGGCTCAATAAATGGAGGGGAAAATGTTTTTAGGTCTAGGACGCGTCATTTTATGTGCTAAATGTTTTCCGTTTCGCGCGTTGGCGGACGGGTGCACGCGCGCGCCCGGTACGGCCATACCGCATGTCCCGGCGGCCCCGTTTTGCGCAGTTGGCAAATTAAACGGAGCCAAAAAATCGAGCGGAGCCGCGTGGCGTCATTTTATGTGTCCTAGTAACCACTTCAAAAGACGGAATTGGGATACGGCAATTATCTTGAAAAACCCTTCGCGAATAGGGCTATCACGTCCGGAGTTCTATGGCTTTTAGGGGAAATGAGTAGGAAACGGCCCGTTTCACCACATAGTTTGTCGGAACGAGGCCATATTTGGCACGTGCGTGGACCTTAGGATGTGAAGCAAGGCCCCTGTCGCGGATTTCCAATCCGAACCACGGGCGACGGTTTTTCCATTTTCGGGGTGCCGGAAGGGCTTTTTTTGTGAAGGAGCTACATGGTGCGCATTTTAGTATTGCGCGAGACCTCCGCGCAGCGGCAGGATACCTCCTACGCACCACCTATCACATGCCGTATGCACGCGGTAGCCATCTGGGAATCCCTCCCGCTTCCGGCGGTGTCCCGCCGAATCCGCTGGAAACTGACCGGATTTGAACTGGGGCCACACTTTCCTTGGCTCAATAAATGGAGGGGAAAATGTTTTTAGGTCTAGGACGCGTCATTTTATGTGCTAAATGTTTTCCGTTTCGCGCGTTGGCGGACGGGTGCACGCGCGCGCCCGGTACGGCCATACCGCATGTCCCGGCGGCCCCGTTTTGCGCAGTTGGCAAATTAAACGGAGCCAAAAAATCGAGCGGAGCCGCGTGGCGTCATTTTATGTGTCCTAGTAACCACTTCAAAAGACGGAATTGGGATACGGCAATTATCTTGAAAAACCCTTCACGAGTAGGGCTATCACGTCCGGAGTTCTATGGCTTTTAGGGGAAATGAGTAGGAAACGGCCCGTTTCACCACATAGTTTGTCGGAACGAGGCCATATTTGGCACGTGCGTGCACCTTAGGATGGGAAGCAAGGCCCCTGTCGCGGATTTCCAATCCGAACCACGGGCGACGGTTTTTCCATTTTCGGGGTGCCGGAAGGGCTTTTTTTGTGAAGGAGCTACATGGTGCGCATTTTAGTATTGCGCGAGACCTCCGCGCAGCGGCAGGATACCTCCTACGCACCACCTATCACATGTCGTATGCGCGCGGTAGCCATCTGGGAATCCCTCCGGCTTCCTGCGGTGTCCCGCCGAATCCGCTGGAAACTGACCGGATTTGAACTGGGGCCACACTTTCCTTGGCTCAATAAATGGAGGGGAAAATGTTTTTAGGTCTAGGACGCGTCATTTTATGTGCTAAATGTTTTCCGTTTCGCGCATGGACGGGTGCACGCGCGCGCCCGGTACGGCATACCGCATGTCCCGGCGGCCCCGTTTTGTGCAGTTGGCAAATTAAACGGAGCCAAAAAATCGAGCGGAGCCGCGTGGCGTCATTTTATGTGTCCTAGTGACCACTCAAAAGACGGAATTGGGATACGGCAATTATCTTGAAAAACCCTTCGCGAATAGGGCTATCACGTCCGGAGTTCTATGGCTTTTAGGGAAATGAGTAGGAAACGGCCCGTTTCACCACATAGTTTGTCGGAACGAGGCCATATTTGGCACGTGCGTGGACCTTAGGATGTGAAGCAAGGCCCCTGTCGCGGATTTCCAATCCGAACCACGGGCGACGGTTTTTCCATTTTCGGGGTGCCGGAAGGGCTTTTTTGTGAAGGAGCTACATGGTGCGCATTTTAGTATTGCGCGAGACCTCCGCGCAGCGGCAGGATACCTCCTACGCACCACCTATCACATGCCGTATGCACGCGGTAGCCATCTGGGAATCCCTCCCGCTTCCGGCGGTGTCCCGCCGAATCCGCTGGAAACTGACCGGATTTGAACTGGGGCCACACTTTCCTTGGCTCAATAAATGGAGGGGAAAATGTTTTTAGGTCTAGGACGCGTCATTTTATGTGCTAAATGTTTTCCGTTTCGCGCGTTGGCGGACGGGTGCACGCGCGCGCCCGGTACGGCCATACCGCATGTCCCGGCGGCCCCGTTTTGCGCAGTTGGCAAATTAAACGGAGCCAAAAAATCGAGCGGAGCCGCGTGGCGTCATTTTATGTGTCCTAGTAACCACTTCAAAAGACGGAATTGGGATACGGCAATTATCTTGAAAAACCCTTCGCGAATAGGGCTATCACGTCCGGAGTTCTATGGCTTTTAGGGGAAATGAGTAGGAAACGGCCCGTTTCACCACATAGTTTGTCGGAACGAGGCCATATTTGGCACGTGCGTGGACCTTAGGATGGGAAGCAAGGCCCCGTCGCGGATTTCCAATCCGAACCACGGGCGACGGTTTTTCCATTTTCGGGGTGCCGGAAGGGCTTTTTTGTGAAGGAGCTACATGGTGCGCATTTTAGTATTGCGCGAGACCTCCGCGCAGCGGCAGGATACCTCCTACGCACCACCTATCACATGCCGTATGCACGCGGTAGCCATCTGGGAATCCCTCCCGCTTCCGGCGGTGTCCCGCCGAATCCGCTGGAAACTAACCGGATTTGAACTGGGGCCACACTTTCCTTGGCTCAATAAATGGAGGGGAAAATGTTTTTAGGTCTAGGACGCGTCATTTTATGTGCTAAATGTTTTCCGTTTCGCGCGATGGGTGCACGCGCGCGCCCGGTACGGCCATACCGCATGTCCCGGCGGCCCCGTTTTGCGCAGTTGGCAAATTAAACGGAGCCAAAAAATCGAGCGGAGCCGCGTGGCGTCATTTTATGTGTCCTAGTAACCACTTCAAAAGACGGAATTGGGATACGGCAATTATCTTGAAAAACCCTTCGCGAATAGGGCTATCACGTCCGGAGTTCTATGGCTTTTAGGGGAAATGAGTAGGAAACGGCCCGTTTCACCACATAGTTTGTCGGAACGAGGCCATATTTGGCACGTGCGTGGACCTTAGGATGGGAAGCAAGGCCCCTGTCGCGGATTTCCAATCCGAACCACGGGCGACGGTTTTTCCATTTTCGGGGTGCCGGAAGGGCTTTTTTTGTGAAGGAGCTACATGGTGCGCATTTTAGTATTGCGCGAGTCCTCCGCGCAGCGGTACGATACCTCCTACGCACCACCTATCACATGCCGTATGCGCGCGGTAGCCATCTGGGAATCCCTCCCGCTTCCTGCGGTGTCCCGCCGAATCCGCTGGAAACTGACCGGATTTGAACTGGGGCCACACTTTCCTTGGCTCAATAAATGGAGTGAAAAATGTTTTTAGGTCTAGGACGCGTCATTTTATGTGCTAAATGTTTTCCGTTTCGCGCGTTGGCGGATGGGTGCACGCGCGCGCCCGGTACGGCCATACCGCATGTCCCGGCGGCCCCTTTTTGCGCAGTTGGCAAATTAAACGGAGCCAAAAAGTCGAGCGGAGACGACGTACATTCTAGCTAGGAGCTAGAATCCTTCACGATCGAACTGCCACGTTCGGAATCTTGATGTATATAGAATGGGATAAAGCTTGCATATGCCTTATGATAACATATAATTAGTGTGTGCAAGAGACATATATTATTTGACCTAATTAACCAAACATTTTCTGATTTTTTTAAATAATTTAATTATTAAGGATTCTAGGAGTTTCATATATCCCTATATTATTATCATTAAAGGAATGAAGGTGACACACGTTTAATTACATGATATTATGTTTTTAAAAATATTTTAATCTACACCAAATTATATGCATTATTGCGCATTTAATTATTATTGTTTTGCACAAAAAAGCCCCAAAAATTCCCTCCAAAACCCCAAAACCCCAAAACCCTCCAAAACCCCAAAACTCTCCCGCCCAGCTTCTCCCGCCAGCTCCAGCGAAATGTTTTGAATCCGCCCGCCACTAACCTAAGCTGGAAAGGAGGGCAAATGTCCGAAACGCCACTAACCTAAGCTGGAAAGGAGGGACATTTCAGTCAAATCCCGTACGAGCTCCCTCAATTCCCCAATTCCCCTCCCACTCCGGTGCAATACGAACCCCAATTCCCCTCCCACTCCGCTCATCCCCACCCGCCGACGGCCACCGACGAGCGGCGCTCCGACGAGCGGACGAGCGGAGAGCTACCCGCCGACGACGGCCGCGCGTGCGTAGACGCTCGCCACAAGATCTTCAGGCGAGTTCCCTCCTCAACCCGACCCCTCCCCCCTCTTCGATCTATGGCCTTTTCTTGGCCTGCTTAGGGTTTCGTCGGCCATGGCTAGGGTTACGGTTTGCTTGGCATGGCATGGTTAGGGTTAGGGATTTCGTGGCATGGCTTGTTTCCTTGGCTTGTCCAGGGTCAGGGTTGCTCGGCCTGTCATGGTTCTTGCTGCAACCAGTCCATGGTTGCTTCGGATCTTGCTTTTCATGTTCTTGCAGCAACCAGTCGATGATTGCTGCGGATCTTGCCTGGCTCAGGCTCTGTAGATTTTAGATTTGGTTTTCTGCAGTCCCTATATGATTACCTGCTGCCGATCTTGCTTGCTATATGCAAGCAGTCCATGGTTGCTTCGGATCTTGATTGGCATGTGTCTTGCTGCAACCAGTCGATGATTGCTGCGGATCTTGCTTGGCTCAGGCTCTGTAGAATTTAGATCTGGTTTACTGCAGTCCCTATATGATTACCTGCTGCCGATCTTGCTTGCTGTATCCAACCAGTCAATTAGTGATGCAGATCTTGCCTGGCGTGGGTCTCGCTGCAACCAGTCCGTGATTGTTGGGGGATTTTACTTGGCTTGGGCTCTGTAGATTGTACATCTAGTTTACTGCAGTCCATATATGATTAGCTTCTACAGATCTTTCTTGCTGCAACTAGTACATAATATGATTACCTGCTGCGGATCTTGCTTGGTACAGATCTTTACCAAGGCATTCCCTTTTATATTTCGTCGATGAACATTTATATTGCCCTTCTATCCTGTGTTGATGAAACTTCTCCCAAACAAAGTTTGGGAGCCCTGTTTATCTGTACATGCCTACAGCTTTTTCTGTGTACATGTCTACTGTTGCATCCCATCCACGATGCACCAATGCCTAATACAGTGGGATGGAGATGAAGTGGAAGTCGTCCACGCCGATGATTCAGCCGAGATTTCAACAGCCGGCATGGGCATTTGGGAGACATCAGGTCAAGAACCACTCTCGGGCATCAATTTGGACGACTGCGAACGCATCGATGTGACAAAGAACGGGGTAAGGCTGGTTCTATCCACCGGACTGACCGTGTAACAAGAACAACATCGATGGACAAATGTGGTGAGGCTGATCCTTGTGATCGGCCCCAAAAATTTGTGGAGGAACATTACAAAACCTTCATCGAACAGGCAACGTGGAGGCCGATTCCAGCAATCGGTCAAAAGTATCCTCACCATCCACTCTACCTGGGATCGACGTTTGACCCAACAGGGACTACCTAAAGAGCCGATACCATCAATTCTCTTGACAGAATCGGCTCGGGGGGCACCTAGATGGATAGAACACGAGGATACAGAGTGTGAAGCAGTTCAAGATGTACTCTCTGATAAAGTGGGGGCCGATACATAAGCAAATCGGCTGTAAAAATTGAAAATTTTTGAGAACAGCCGATGCGCAGACATCGACTTAAGGATACGAAAAAGCCGATGCATGGCCATCGACTCAAGGAATACAACTGTTGCAAATGGAAGCCCAGGGCCACTTTAGTTGGCAGGTTCGGTAGGGTGAGCAGGAACATCAGTGTTGGCGTCCAGGGCCACTTTTGGTTCATTAGAGCCACTAGTAGTTTGCAAGACGAAGGACCGCAGCCCCGGCCAGCAACAAGAACAACGTGAACATGCAGATCGGGCTAGGATCATGAGAACAGCCAATGATCAACCAATTGGCTGCGGAACTCTCATCAGGGCAACGATCAGCCAATGATCAGGGCGACAATTTCATCAACACTCTCGTCAAAGAGCTCCCGCATTGAACCAAAGAAGCTCGGGGGGCAACTCACCCTGAAGGTTCGCTGCTCTTAAAAGCCGATCTGGTTAGAATCGGTTGATTGCTGCATTACAACTTGGGGACTCACAAAAGAGTTGGAGAGCCACTACATTTGGGGCTTCTTAGTTCAAGGGGGGGTTGATCTTTCTAAGCCTTGTTTGGTGCATCGGCTCTTTGGGTAGAAGTTTTTTCTGCTACATTGATAAAGCTGAAGAAGCTCGGGGGCAGCTTGCCCTGGAATATCCCTACCATGAGAAGCCGATTTCATTGGAATCGGCTGGTTCTGCAGTATAACGTGGAAGCCAATGCTGACGTATCTGGTTGGTTCATTACTATTCTCGCCTTGACTGAGGCTCGGGGGGCAGCTCGCCCTTAAGGGTTTTCGTTCTGAGGAGCCAATCTTGTTGGAATCGGCTGTATCACAGTTTGGTTAAAGGTGGCGAATTCTTGCAGAATAGAACCACTAATTCGAAGAGAAAGCCGTCATAATTGACAGGCTTTGGACCAGTTTGTTGCTGCAAAGAACAGAGCGTCGCAAGAAAAGTCGTAAGCGGTCAAGATTTGCAGCAGTGGTCCTAAAATTCTCCTGAAGGCGTTGACTCTGGAGTCTTGCCGATTTAAGCTAACATTAAGCTCAGGGGGTTTGGATCTCTGAGGTTTAAGGTTTGCGCGACTACGGTTTGGTCCTGTTCGACGGGAATCTTGGGTCTGAATTGATCTATCTCGAAATTTCTCATAAGAGTCCGGTGCGTTGCCATCGGCTCATGGAGCATGGATCAGGATAGCAGTCGGCAAAGCTAGATGAGGAAGAACTGGCTAAATTAGCATACAAGGAATCGGCAAGATCAAATTAAGGAGAGTTCTTCATTGATAGCCAGATTCTTACATAAAGAGCTAAAATTGCTCTCAAAAGGAGTTGCTAGGGGATACAGTGCCCTATCTACTACTGCTGATCCTAGTCTAAGGATCCCATCTACGGGCCATTGCTGCCCTCATCGTCGCCGTCATCACCGCTGTCGGCGCTGCTCCCTGCCGGCTCTTCGTCGCTGCTCCAGCGGTCGCCGGCGGGGCCTTCGTTGTCTTCATCCTCCTCGTCAGCGTCGTCGTCGCTGTCGAAGTCGCTAAGGTTCCCCGGCCAGGGGCAAAATCGCTTGGCCGGGGGCTCGTCGGAGGAGCTGTTCTCCTCCTCCTCCTCCTCGGAGGTGGTGAAGTCCGCCCAGGAAAGGCGATCGTCGTCGCTCTCCTCCTCCGGGTCCCCGTCAGCAAGGAGGAGGGGGTCACTCTCCCCGTCGGTCAGGGATTTGTCATCCTCTGACCAGACAGAGAAGTCGTGGTCCTCTTGGTCCCACGCCGTTGGGGCAAGAATGTCGTACGCCGCCAGCGTACCCCACTCAGGCGTCGACTCTCGGATGGGAGAGGACACATAGGAAGGATCCGATGAGGAGGAAGACGAAGAAGACGAAGACATGGTGGCAGAGGAGGGTTTTTTGAAGGCTAATGCGAAGGGGATGAGGAAGAGAACTGTTTGATGCGGTTAAATAAAGGGGATATCTTGGAGATTTAATGCTCAAACAGTTTCCGAGGACGTGGTGCCGAAACTGTCAAATCGTGCAGAGGGGTTGGGAAGGCAAGTTGTCATGATGAAGGACTCTGCGACGGTTCTGCTCTGCCACGACATGACCCGATGAAGGAAAAGCGTAATGATTTTGGAAATGTCATTTCCAAAACCAGGGGGGCATGTGTTATCACCAGAATTTGACCAAGCCAGAGGTGGGCCGCGATCAAGACGGATTTGAAGATATACATATAGAAGAGATATGTGAATCGGCCTTGTTTACCAAGTTTGGGCTAGTTAGCCCGTGTATCTTTATAGTAGGTTATGTAGAAGTTAGAATTTATCTCGTGCACGGTTTGGTGCACGCCCACGTTAGAAAGTCCGCTGGACTATAAATATGTATCTAGGGTTTATGGAATAAACAACAACCAACGTTCAACACAAACCAATCTCGGCGCATCGCCAACCCCTTCGTCTCGAGGGTTTCTCCGGTAAGCACCATGCTGCCTAGATCGCATCTGCGATCTAGGCAGCACGAGCCTGCCTACGTTGTTCATGCGTTGCTCGTGCTGAAGCCTTTTTGATGGCGAGCAACGTAGTTATCATAGATGTGTTAGGGTTAGCATTGTTCTTAGTATCATATGCTGTCGTAGTGCAACCCTTGCGCATCTAGCCGTCCTTGTACCTCATCATGGGTGCAGGGGCGGCACCCCGCTTGATCATTATTTAGTAGATCTGATCCGTTACGGTTGCTCCTTGATTCATCAAGGATTAGTTTAACATCTGCAATAGTTAGGCCTTACAAAGGGTTGGAGGATCCAGCGGCGTGTAGGGTGTAGTTTGCTCCCAGAGGACGTTCCGAGGATCAACCTCGTGTTGGTTTTTAGGCCTTGTCTAGGATTGGCTTACGATCACCGTGCGCGAGCGCGAGGCCCAATCGTGAGTAGGATGATCCGATTATGCGGTGAAAACCCTAAATCGTGGATCTCATATGCTTTATCTTGATCAAGCAGGACCACCATATATTCGGCCACCTTGGACGAATCATGGGTGGATCCTCCCGAGCCATTCACAGGATAACCCAGAGCCGATCGAGGCTCGTATTTAACGTGTACGTGTGTGCCCTGCAGAAACTAAGCGAGGCATCATCCACACCTTCCCGACTGTGTATAGGTCAGGTGGCACGCCTTGCAATTTGCATCGGCGCGCGATAGGAGGCTTTGCGGGCCGTCGCTCCGAGGGGGGCCAGCCGCAGCCCTAGTTGTTCCCGGCTCTACGGTGTTGAGAGAAGGCCCGCCGGGACAATGATGCGGAACAACCGTGTCTTACAATCCCTGGGTATCCCCGCCGTAGTGTCAATTTTTAGGAAGTCACATGGTGGTCGAGGTGGAGGTCGTTCCACACTTTCAAATGATGAGTCATCTGCCATAACACAAGGCGACAGCTCAGATTATCATCCGAGCAATGACCAATTGGTTGACCAGGAGGATGGGGAGGTTGAAGGGAGTATAGGGGAACACATTGAGAAGGTGCATTCTGCTTATCATCTTTGGAGGGCTGGCATTACTTGTATCTGTTTTCTTATTTATGTTTTGCTATAACCTGTGATGTAATGCCATTTTGTTTTGCTATTTTTGCGAGGCATTGAAGGATCCCAAGAGTAGAAAGAAAAAGGCTTCTGTTAGAAAGACAAGCCCAGGGAGGAGGAGTAAGAGGTTGCAAAAGGAACAAAGTTCAATGCCTCCTGTTAGAGTGTTTGCTGATGCTCCAGGAGGGAGAAAGAGGCATCTGGAACCTGTTGCTGAAGCTCCTTCCAAAAGAGCCACCAGGAGGACATCAAGTGAAGCGTCTGCAACCAACAATGAAGATACTCCGCCCCGCAACAATCGCAGTAGCTCACCGCAGATTGATGAAAGGATCGATGAAGCAAGCACTGTTCGCAGGGACACAGGTCCTACTGCATCTGATGTCATGGTCCATCAGCACTTTGATTCTGATGGTTTTCTTGATCCTGAGGATGATGAAGGCAAGTTTTTGTTGGACAGCTGTCCACACTATCTACTGCCTTTTTTGTTTATCTTTATAAACTCTTTTGGTTGTGGGTGCTGCTTTCTGACATGATCTTTGTATGTATGCTATTCAGGTGGAACCACTGCTGCAGGTGGCCGTAAAAGGAAGGGCACCGGGCTGGAGCAGATTTGCAAGGGGATGGGAGTCAAGCTTACCATTGAGATTCCTCCAGGGCTGAAACGTCCTGAGAAGCCTTTGCCTGCTGCCAAGTTTGCATCGGAGGGTGGAATGCTTGCAAGAGGCCAGATGCCGCTCCTTCCGCATTTCAAGTTGTACAAGAGGGATGAGAATTTGTTGGCCGACTTTGTTGGAAAGATGGGGGTAATCTTCTTCATCACCAGTTCATTTGTTAGATGATAGGAGTGCTTGCTTGATTGTTCATAGTTCATGATAACTAACCTCGTCCTTGCCCTTGTTTGCTTTGTAGGCAAATTTCAACATGGACACAGAGTCGGAAGTCATCCAGAAGGCTTGCTATGACGTACTGCGGAAAGTGTCGAAGAACAGGCGCTACATCCTGAAAAGGGACTACTTCGACAAAGTACCAGCAAATGAAGTCAGCATCAAGTCCCCTGTTAAGGATGTCTCAGATGAAGAATGGGAAGCTCTAACTGCTCTGTGGGTAACCCCAAGACACAGGGTATGTTCTTTGCTTCAGTTGCAGTCATTAGTGCTTGCATGGTAGACATGATGCTCATCGTTATAGTGTGCACATTACTGAATATCATGATTGTGCCCTTCTGCAGAACACATGTACCAAGAACAAGGACAGTCGTGCTGCGGTCAAATTTGGCCAAAAGACTGGCTCTCGTAGCTATGCTGCTCATCTGTATGCAACTGTAAGAACACTCTTACAGAATTTCCTTTTGCATCTTACTCTTGTCTCCACAAGCTTATGTTCTGATTCTTGGTGAACATCATTTCCAGAGGGAGGAGCGCAGAGGTGAAGAGCTAGATGCAGTCGACATCTTTAAGGCGACCCATCACAGCAAGAAGGATGGTTTCTCTGAGGAAGCTCTAGCTGCAATAGTAAGTGACTTGTTCATTTCACTTTTGTGAACCATTCTTGGACCTGTGCGTTTCCTGAATTGATGAATCTTTTGGAAATGGATCTCCAGGCTGATATGGAAGCTGAGTTGGCTATTCCTGTGCCAGAAGGTGCACCGCCAAGGTCTGCAGTCGCTGTTGTTGCAAAGGTTCTTAGCAAGGAAGCCAAGCACAGCACTTTCCTGAAGAATGCTGGACTTCAGCCCAGTTCCACTGTCAAGCTCAACAAGCCCACCGCAGCTGCTGTATCGGCGCATGTTCATGACCTGGAAGCACAGCTGAAGAGGTCCCAGGAGGAAGCTGAACAGATGAAGCAGCAGTTTGCTGCCATCATGGAAGAAGCAGCTGCCCAGAAGGAGAAGCAAGCGGCAAATGAAGCCGCACAAGCTCAGCGTGACAAGGACTACATGGAGCTCCTCAAGCGGACTGAGGAAAGTGATAGGAGGCTTGCTCACATGATGTCCATCTTCGGAGCATCTGCGAATTAGCTCCTGCTGCTGGTCGCATCCCTTTTTTGTGTCCCGCCATGGAACTTGGTCATATCCTGGCAGCGTGACAATAACTTGGTCATATCTGTGAACTTCTTACTGTGAATCTGTGAACTTTCTTGACATGTTGGTGAATCTGTGAACCTGGTCATGTTGCTGCTGTCACTCTGCTGTGAAATTTGCAGATTTGAAATGTTGTCTTTTATATTTTGCTGTTGAATTTCTTAGTTTAATATATGCACTGTTGGGCTATTGTGGGGTCTTAAAAGGCCAAGGCCCAAAGTAGCCTAGAAATATATGGGCTCTTAAAAGGCTAGAGCCCAACAAATAATTAATTGCATTTTCGAAAAATGGGAGTTGAAAAGGCAAAAAAGGCCGAAGCCCAAAAAACTTGCAGGACAGTAAAAAGGCCAAAGCCCATAACTTTTATGGACCCAAAAAGGCCAAGGCCCAATATCTTTATGGACCCCAAAAAGGCTGAGGCCCAAAACCTTTGTGGACCCTATAAAGGCTTAGGCCCAAAATCTTAATGGACCCTAAAAGGCCAAGGCCCAAAACCATAATGGACCCTAAAAAGGCCAAGGCCCAAAAGTGTAATGGGTCCTAAAAAGGGCACGGCCCAAAACTGTAATGGGTCCTAAAAAGGCCACGGCCCAAAAGTGTAATGGGTCCTAAAAAGGCCACGGCCCAATGAAAATTGGCCCAGGCCCAGTAAGTACAGCAGCTAAAAAGGCCGTTGAAAAAAAATAAGCTAAAAAGGCTGAGGTAATTGGGCCAGTTACGGGCCAAGGCCCAACAAAGCCGAAAAAAATAATCAGAACTAATGGGCTCAGCCCACATAAGAAGCTGAATGGACCGGGCTGAATTCAGATAACGACGTTTCTAATTCGTCACAATTTTGCCACGTCGGATTGCCACGCTGGACTCGGGGACAGGTGCCCATGACGTTTTGGGAACGTCATGCCGTCAGTGACATTTTAAAACGTCACAAAGCTTTACGACGTTTTCAAGTGAAACGTCTTAAGCACTCACTGCTGACTCCCAGCTTTCGACGTTTTGAAAAGCGTCACGGTAACGTCACAAGCAGCCATCAGTGACGTTTCAGTGACACCTTATTTTTGTCAACTTATGGCAGATTTCTTGTAGTGGTAAGATTACAAATCTCTATCTTTCCTAATACAAACTATCTTTCCTTAACACTAAATGGGCTTCTAAGTCTTCTTATTCTTCGAGTCTTGGGCTTTGATTAAATCCGGGTACCATCTTTGGCAGGCCCATTGGGGATGCCTATGTCAGTAGCCCCCGAGATTTTTCTTGAATCGAAGAATCAGGGAAAATCTCCAATTTTACTCATTACATAATCTTTCGATATGCAAACACTATTTTGTACAGGGATAACGGTAATTGGGGCTAGTTCATCTGACGGATCAGGTACTAGTTAACTGCTCTAGTGGCAATCCGCAAAAACCTACTTCAAAATCACATCCTGGACATGATCTCGGGATACTGGTGTAAACTTCGACAGGTGCCGCTTAAGGTCTTACCATTCTGTCGAGTCCCAGTCATATTTTATCGGGTACCTAACGCGTCCGTTAGGATTTTTCTTCGTATCTGTTGATACGGAAAATAGTAGCAATCGCCGTCAGACGGCCACGCCACTCAGAACGGATCTGGGGTCTTACCTTCGCAGTTTTGCGGCATTCAGAGATTTATTCGCGACTTTTAGCGCTCTGAGAATATTTTGTCGAGTGCTTTTCGGCTGTTGGAATAGCACATTTTATCGAGTCATATTTGATGACTTATTTTGTCTTCCCGATGGGAGTATATGTAGAGTTATCTGTAACTCGAAATATACTCACTCCTACTTCTTTCTTTTAATGAAAATTCATCGGGCACGCGAACAGCGTTCCCGATGGGAGTAGCCCCCGAGGCTACAGCCAAGGACTTGTGCTTGGGTGTAGGCTCCACATATTAGTATCCTTTGCCGCTATATTTATAATCCTTCTCGATATTTTTCTATTTATCGGGTGCGCGACCAGCGCTCCCGATGGGAGTAGCCCCCGAGGCTATGAACAAGTGCTTGCATTTGGTCATAGGCTCTCTTCAATTCTATCTTGTCATACTCGAAATTTTCTCTTTTCCAGAGTAGCCCCCGAGCGTTTGGGCAAAAACTTGTATTTGATCAAAGGCTCCCGAAATAATCTTGCGTTGTCGATAAACTTTCCAAGCTTCATAGTCGAGCTTTTCTTTTACCTTGATGACGTCGTTGCTGATGATAGCCACGATTTCTGTTTTGGAAATATGCGATGACCGCTTCTCTCACTGCCTTGTGGGTCCTAAGTAACCATTATCTTGACACGTCGTTCTAGTGGGGGACACACGTCCTCCGCTTTTTCTGGCGCACGTACCGTAACTTCTCAATGTTAAAATACTGTTTTACCCTCGTCTCCACGTGGTTATCATCTGCCGCATACTTTTTCCATCCAACGGTCCGCCGCTTCACCGCACCTCTATATAAGATCTCCTTCTTCTACCTCGAGCACTTCCGCTCGCGCCGTTCCCCTGCTTCTACCTGCAAAACTTCCTCCTGCGCCCCACAACTCTCAGAGCTCATCCCTTCGCAGCTGCATTCCTCCGCCATTGTTGATGCCACCGCGTCGCTTGACCAGGCACACCACGCCGGAATCATCAATGGCTGCCGCGGATCTAGGAACCGCGGAGTGGGAAAGGTCCAAGATCACGAACCAGGACATGAATCTCTTGAAGAAGCTGGGGATTAGCAAGAAACCCAAAGCGGTGTGCTTCCCCAGTGAAGAAAGCTACCCAACCCCTCCAATGGGGTATCGGGTAAGTTTTGTTGATCATCTCATCCGCGGTCTTTCCGCCCCCATTCATCCTTTTCTTCGAGGATTGCTTTTTGTTTACGGTCTCCAACTTCACCACCTCACGCCCAACTCAATCCTTCATATTTCCATCTTCATCACCCTCTGCGAAGCCTTCCTTGGTGTCCAGCCTAACTGGGCATTATGGAAGCGCATTTTCTTCTGTCGCCGTAATGGCTCTTCCAATGTCGCCTATAATATAGGCGGCGTTGTTATTTCCGTTCGCTCCTCTGTCAATTACTTCGACGTCAAACTCCCTGACTCCGTTCAAGGATGGCGCAAGAAGTGGTTGTATATTCAGGAAGAAAACCATGGATGCGCTGAAGACAATATCCCTCCTTTTGATGGTGCCGAAAAAATCCTTCGCCGCCGTTCTTGGGATGCAGAGGCTACCGAAGAGGAAAAAGCTTCGACAGAGGCCTTGATGACTCGCATCCATGAGTTGCAGAATACTCGTGGCAAAGAACTGTCTGGTATCCAAATTACAGCGTATTTTCTTAGAGCCAGAGTGCAGCCTCTTCAGGCCCGCAAAAACCCTCTCTGGAATTATGCTGGCGATGAAGATACAGATCGTTTGTCGACAAATCTGGAAGTCAAGGATTTGGATAGGCTTGTCCGAAAAATCTCATCTCTCAACAAGAAAGATTCCATCCCTTCCTCTTGTCGTGTAAAACCATACAGCGCCACCAATGCGCTTCCTAAGGTAAACATTGTCGCTTAATTTGTTATTGCCGTGCTATTTTTATTGTTACTTCTTTTTTGACATCCTTCCCTATTTTTATACAGGACCATCCAAATCTTGTTTCGCTTCCTCCCCTTCCTGAAGGTGGAGAAGTCGAAGAAAGGGCGGTTATTGCCGATGATAACCAAGATGCCCCCTCTTTTGTGACTGAACCCGCAGATTCTCGAAAATCTGCGGGATCTGATGAAAAGGAGGGTGCCTCTGAAGCCACTGCGTCGGCACAATCTCCTCCTCCTGCTGTTTCTCCAAAGAACAAAAGGAAAAGGAATGATGCCGAAGATTCCGGCACCTCCAAGCCCGAAGAAGCTGTTCCTTCACGCCAGAAGGCAGCTTATGATCCATATCTCGAGACCCTCATCAGTTCGTAAGTCCCTCTTTTCTCTCTTTTTTTTTACTTGAAGATTTTTGTCTATATTGCTTTTTATATTGCCGACATTTAATTCGTAGTGATGATGAGGAAGTAGTACCAGCTTCCAATGTGGCGGCTCGAACGAGCACGTCACATACTCTAGTCGCCTCAGAGACGCCAGTTGAAGGAGAGGAAACTTCGCCTCCTCAACAAAACGTCGGCGCTGCTACTCCTCCTTCAAGCCCCCTTGTCCCTTCACCAAAAAGGGCAAGGGTTGACACAATCCCGGAGCCTACTCTCCAAATAAGTAGCTCCTCTAGCCCTCTCTTGGATGATGTAAGTTCTTAATTTGCTTTGTCATTATCTATATTTCCTTCGTTTGCTTCTGTATGCCATCATTTTCACCATACCGATATTTTCTTTCTTTGTCCTTCCTTGATAGCCTGTGATCAAAGAGCTTCTTCGCATTGGTGCCCAATTCATTGGGTACCGTGATTATGCCAGTAAAACTGAAGGTAGTGCCTTGTTGCTTCTTTTTGCTTTTGCTTTCTTGCTCCTTTGTTGTCGACGTTTTTAACTAATTTTAACTTTCTTTGCAGAAAAACTGGCAGAGGTCAACGAGCGTGCCGATACACTTGCTCAAAAATTAGAGCAAAGTGAAGAGGCTCGTAAGAAGGCCGAGTCAGATGCCGTTCAAGCTAGGCGAGAAGCTGACAAAGCCAAGGCTGATGCTGCTGGTGTCGAAGATCTTCGGAAACGTCTGCACGATGCCGAGACTTCGTTAAGCGAGCACATAACTGCACAAATCGCTCGTGAAGAAGCGATTACTAAACGTCTAAGGACGCAAAATCGTCGCTTTGTCAGTAAGTATCTGAACCACTTCATATCCTTTGGATTTTTCTTTTCTGCACTCATTTGTTGATCGGATTTTTTTTATTTTGACAGATAAGACCTCTCAAGAATTTGAACTTGAAGATCCCGACAATGATCCTCTTCTTGACGCCGTTTCATTCCTGGAATTTCATGGGACAGAAGCGCGTGAGGGCATTGATGAAGCCAGGACAGGGCTGTCGCGGCTTTTCCCCTACTTCTTCCCGAAGAAAGAGGAACCCGCAACTTTCCTTGCTCTTGCCAAGTGCTTTAATCCTCCCGAAGATCTTGGGCTGAAGATGCGCCATGAAAATATGAAGGTTGCCGTTGAAAGCACTGTTGCCTTGGTTGCTGATAGTCAACAGACCATTGACTGGGCGAAAGTGGGCAACACGGAGCAGATAGAGCAAGCAAAATGGCGATCATTGATCAAGGCGGCAAAGCTGAATACGAAGA
This sequence comes from Lolium multiflorum, assembly GCA_030979885.1. NCBI lineage: Eukaryota > Viridiplantae > Streptophyta > Magnoliopsida > Poales > Poaceae > Lolium > Lolium multiflorum. The sequence continues at coordinate 341,666,883 of CM061750.1, read as the reverse complement.
AAATCCTGGCCTATCTCGGGATCAAACCATCTTCAACTCCTAGCTCGTCAAGGCCGGAGGTCTAATTGAATGCCTTTGCCTTTTCTATATTTTGCTTTCTTTATTTCTTTTGCTGTTGTCGCCATTCTAGCCTTGGCGACAATTACCCTGTTAGTCCCTTTGGAGAACTTCTTTTGTAATGACCGTGTAAACTTTCTAGAAAGCAATGAAATTCCTCTTGGTACTATCATTGATCCTGGGATTTTCTTTTCCAGTTAATATTTGATAATTATTCAACCAATCCTTGCTCTCCCGATGCTGCGCCTGCGTCTTCCTTCTCGAAGAAAGTAAAAGCCGATGATAATCTCCTTGAAGGTTCTTCAAGCAAACCTTTGTCGGAAGATTTACAAGAACTTCGACAACAACTTCAATCCATGAAGAAACAAACTCTGGCAATGATGGAACAATCTCGGAAAGCGTCTGAACAAGAACAACTTGCTCTTCAACAAGCCGAAGAGGCTATGGTTGCCAAGGATGCTGCTGTATTGGAAGCAAAAGGAGCTACTACCCGAGAAAATAGCATGCTCGAGCTAATGTTGGAAGCTAGCACGGATATGTTAGGTATGTATCTCCAACCTCATGATGCCTCCTCTTTATTTTGCTGTGCCTTCTTCCAAGTTTCTTGCCTTGTTGCCTAATAGGCTCGGTTCTTGATGCTGCCGCCGAAGATCGAAGAGTGAACGAGAGAACGAATCTTCTTGTCAATCTTTCCCTTAACCATGGCTGTTTATTTTGGGCCACCCCTGAACGAACCCAGCAGATTGTCAGGTTCCAAGATCGTGCTTGCCAAGTGCGCGAATTTCTCAATTTTTGCACGACAACATTAACCCTTGTTTTCAAGACTTTGTTTCCTCGAAATGATGTTCCTACAACTCTTCCTGAATTGCTGGAGACCTTCAGAGATGCTCCTCGTATTCATAATTTTGTGCGAGCTCAATTGACTGCTGGAGCAAGATTTGCCATGATTATGATACATATTTGCCATCCAAAGTTAGACCTGACGAAGATTGTCGTTGATTGCCTGGCGAAAAAATCGCGGCGGAAGAATAATATTGACACAATCAATGAAATGGTGACTCCTGTGGCCGAGTCGATGATAGATGAGCTTCTTCGGATGGACTCAGAATTCTTCGTCAAGGGATCTTATGCTGAGCATAAAACAACCAGAGGCTTGTCAATAGATACTATTTTAGGTTCTGACTGATTTGTTCCATATTGCAAAACCTTGTCAAAGAAATTTGTTGTATATCACAAAGTGCTCTATATTGTTGGAGCCCCCGAGCCTTTTGGCTAGAATTTGTACTATTTTTCCCTTTCAAAGATTTCTCCTTTTGTTGTAATAAAACATCTTGATGGACTGCAGGCCCTCGAGTATCTTAGTGTCGAAGTTCTATATTTCTGTTGCCAGGTTCTTGGACCAAAGCAATGAGATTTTTGACGTGTATACTATATTTAACATTACCAGCTTCCGATTTATGTATTTGGCGAGGTATTATTGTACCAAGGCGAAATATTTCGGTAAGTCGAGTTTGTCTGTTTTGTACGTATTTTGAGGCTTGAAGGTGTAGAGCCCCCGAGTGTGTCGACGAATAAGAAGTATATCTTTACTATTTTTATTATATTGCAGCACCGCGAGCCCGCCTCATTAAAAACTTGTCAATGCCTACGTATTGTAGACTAGGGTTTTGCTGGAAGTAGAGGGCAAGTAGATCTCGAAGGTTTCAGCCGAAAAGTACTCGACGATTATGAAAACTAGGGTTATGTTGACAGTAGATTCGATCCTTTCTTTGTCCCTCGACTCCCCCTTATATAGGAGGCGGAGCCGAGGGTTTCGTAGTACACAAGTTACAGAGTTCGGGAGGGTTTCGTACCCAACCCGTAAGATTACAAATCTCTATCTTTCCTAATACAAACTATCTTTCCTTAACACTAAATGGGCTTCTAAGTCTTCTTATTCTTCGAGTCTTGGGCTTTGATTAAACCCCGGGTACCATCTTTGGCAGGCCCATTGGGGATGCCTATGTCAGTCGACAACCATGCTGTACACCTCCCCTGGTCACTATGTGTGTGGAGAGCATGCAGCAACCTTGATGTGTTGTTGAGCATGCACACAAGCATTGTGTGCTGCCTGGTTGTGTGTGTGTGCATCCAGCTTGGGACTTGTGCTGTGGAAAGATCAGCTCGGCTGATCTAGATCATATCCTCTCAATTCCATTTCTTTTACTAACCTGCCAAGTGGCAATGCCACTTGGCATAATACTTGTTTTATTGTCTTTGTGTTTGTGTGCAGGGATCCAAATGATGATCAAAATGCCATGAAGATCATCATGCTCAAGATTATTTTGTAGTTTAGGATATATTTTATTTACTTGTAATTTTCTTTTTCTTTTTCTTTTAAGTAATTCATGTAATGTGGTGTAATATTCATTTATTTTCATTATGAATATTGTAAAGACAATGTATAATGTGTGTTAATCAATAAAGCTCAAGGTTTTCTCTAATGAGCTTTATTATTATTTGTATATCTCATTATGTGTATTATTATTATTTACTTAATGAATTTCCTCACAATTGGATTAAGATATATTTATTTAATGTTTGATTTTGAAATTCAAATTCAACTTTGAGTTGAATTCAATCATGCAACTTAACTTTGAATTCAACCATGCAACTTAAGTTTGATGTAATCTCTCCCCTCTCTTCTCAAAACCCTAAACTAAATAAGGAACAAGTTTGTCGCACTCTCGAAACCCTAACCCTGTAAGGTGTCGAGAGAGAAACTTGTCCCCCTTCGATGCAGTTTTTGTTTAAAAGCGCGAAATTTCCCCAGAATTTGCAATGCAATGCACATCCCTTTCTAAAATCTACCCCTCGATCGTCTCTAAACCTGGGACATTACCTCTAGTTAAATTAAATGTGCCATGCATTAACCCAAAACCATATATATATAACTAACCCCTAGCTAATCAAACCCTAGTTAATTAAAACACATAACCCTAAACTATACTAGCTAGCTATAACCCGATCTAATAAAAACATGCTCTCTATATAGCAGCTAGCTAGCAAATTAAACAGTAGATTAACCCCAATTAATATATACATGGCCTATATCGATCATATGTTGTATAACATCTCCCTGAGATTCATTAATTAATTATATAATTATCGATGATAAATTAGTTAACTTGAATTTTGACAAGTTCTCTCGAATGAAAACACATTTGATTAAGTTTCCTCATAATATATATATAATTAGTGCGCATGCATGGCCTACCATGCATGCATTCGTGCATATATTTTAATATATATTTGAACATATTCTTGGGGATTTCAATCTCTCTCTCTCTCGATCTCTCGATCATCTATATATCGTTGGTGGCCAAAAAACACACACACATATACGCATGCACTTTATGCGCAAAGGCGCGTGTGCCTCTAATAATGTGTGTGTGCGCACTCGATCGATGATCCCTAAACCTTAAACCCTAAATAAACCCTAATCCCTAAATCCCTAAACCCTAAACACCATAAACATTAAACCCTAAACCCTAGACCCTAAACCCTAACCTCCTAACCCTAAACCCCAAACCCTAATTAAACCCTATATATAGGCCAATGACACTTAATTGTGCATCAAGCAGGCCAGGGGTGCCTCGTGGTCCTCTAATTAAATTAAATGTGCCATGCATATATATATGTGTTTAATTTGTCTCTCTCTCTCTCTCGTTAATTGGTGGCCAACAACACACACATGCACTTTGTGCGCAAAGGCATGCGCCTCTAATAATGTGTGCGCAGTCGATCGATCTAGTTTTGATTAATCATAGCACACAAATAAAGAAGTTGTATTTGAATCCACACAACCTAATCTAAAACACATAACCCCTAATATGGCCTAATTAATTAACCCCTTCTCTCTACCTAATTAGTGGAAATTGCACAAAATCAAAAGGGGTCCCTCACCAATTATGCATATCTGCTAGATTGTGATAAACTTTTGCCCCATATATATTTGGTGGATGGGTGCATCTTGGCATGTAAAACAATTAGTGTTTGCAAATGGCGTTGTCAAAATTTATGTACAAATGATTTCTTTCCATCCAAAGTGCATAAAATGGGAGTTTTAATGAAGAAAGTACAAATAAAACAGCTCAACATGCTTCCACACCCCGATTTTCACACGAAGTAGAGCATATTTAAAGGATAATTCCAGAGTTTTACTATTTTTCAAGCAACTTTGCTAATTTTCCCCCACTCACATGACTTTATGTCGATTTAACGAAAATATGGCGAATTTAAACTACATGGGCGGGATAGTTTGAATTGTGCGCGCGGCAAAGGGAACCGCCTAATCCTCAACCTTGTGCACGGCAAATTACACACGCAACTCCATTAAACGCCACCTACCGACCTTAATTATCACCCCGGCGGCCCGGCCGCATGACCCCCCACCCACCCCTACACAACTTATCCCCGTCCGTGCGAAGAGCTTCCCCTCCCCGTCCCGTCCGTGCGAAGAAGAAGCTTCCCCTCCCCTCGTTCTTCTCGAGACGCACCGGCGGTCAAGTTGATCCACGGTAGGGCTGCTATCTCTAGCTCAATCATGTATCGGGCAAGACGGCCTAACGATTTATATTTTCTTGATGCTGCTAAAAAAATTCGTCAGTATGCTCGAACTAATTGGCACTTTATAGTTTTCCGCTCGATTTGTCATCGATCAATTTGTTCATTTGCGTGGGCATATAGAGTCAGTTCTGCACTCGATCCGTTAATTTGCTGAAATGCCATGGCAGAGTTTTGTACACGATCTGTTTGCTAAAATGTCGATGGGCATTTTTTGTTTTGTACTCGACATGATTGCTGAAATGCATAATCATGTAGTATAGTTTTGTACTCGATGGATATACATTTCCTACTTCGCCTTAAATTAATCACCAACCACTGTATCTCATAATTAAACAGATGGACAGAACTTGGATACTGCATGGACACTTATGTTCCCCTTCATATATAAATGGTGTTCAACCCTTTATGGGGTTTATTAGAGCTCATGAAGGTCACAACCTGGACGTGTATTGCCCGCGCTGCACATGTATGAATGGTGAGAAGAGGCCTCACCCTGTAGTGGCAGATCATTTACACATTTTTGGGATGGACCGCACATATGTTAGGCGGGTTTAGCATGGTGAACCATATAATGATCCTTTAGCAGGAGAATCAGATCTTGCTCACACTGTATGTGTGCTGGCATATGTAGTTAATTATTTATATTGATGCTGCCGCTGTTTCAATCAATAGTTTGCATTGCTGTGCAAGGTTCTGTACTCAAATTTAACTTGTTGCAGATGGATGGACGGGAAGGAGAGAAAAAGCGCTTGCTTCAGGAAACGGGTTTCAGCTCTGGGACATGTGCTGTGCCAGATGAGAAGGTAAATATGTAAAACGGCATTTGTTCAGGTTGCATCCCTTAGATGTTTGTCTAATCGGTTGATGTACTAATTGCAGAAGCATAGAGTTGAAGAGGTCTCTCAGTTTGATGGGAGATTTGAAGATGAATCTCAGTTTGATGCACCTGTGGATGGTACTGATGACGAGCCTTTCATAGACGAAGGTCCTGCACCTGAGATTATCCAGCCTACAGAAGGAGGCCGTGGACCGAGTACACAGCTTTGCGTTGAAGTGGATGCATGCCCGGAGATCATCAGGGACGTCCGGGTAGTCTCAAGACCACCCAGCCCTGATGCACCTGTGGATGGTACTGATGACGAGCCTCTCATAGACGAAGGTCCTGCACCTGAGATTATCCAGCCTACAGAAGGAGGCCGTGGACCGAGTACACAGCTTTGCGTTGAAGAGGATGCACACCCGGAGATCATCAGGGGCGTCCCGGTAGTCTCAGGACCACCCAGCCCTGATGCAAAATGTTGAGCTACTTTATGATTCGTACTCTTATGTTCTGGTGCTATAGTATGTTATGATTTGTACGCCTTTGGCGCTAGATTAAGCATTCAGTGGATGATCGCGTTGCAAAATTCGACACCCACACAATCAGTTCATCGTATGAGTAGTAGCACAATTACTTCTACAGCGATTCCTGCCAGCGCATTAGTTGGTAGCATGAAACACTTTCAGGTACTCCCCTCTGATTCATATTAATTGACTCAATTCTATCTAGATATGGATGTATCTAGATGCATTTGTTAACTAGACTAACAAACTTGAGTCAGTTAATATGAATCCGTGTAAACCCCCAGTCCTCGAGCAGCTAGTTTATTGACTCTGGACTCCAAGCCTCTCGCGGCAAGCCATCGACGAAGCTTTGACCAGATCTTGGCCCGCAATTTTTTTGTGTGGCGAATAGCAAAGCTTTGACCAGTTCCTCTCGGGATACAGCACGCCGGTGAGCTTGCACGGTTGCCATGAGCACTTTCCGGCGGGGGGTCCGCATCGTCCGGGAACGATCTCCAGCGGGTTAACGAGGACATGCATGGCGGCCAGGGATTTGTTTTTTTTTTGGTTTGAGCTTGGGATTTGGGGTTTTTCGGATAGGGGAGGAGGAACCGAGGAAGAGGAAGGAACAGCCGCGTGCTTGGCGCGTGGCGGTGTGCTTGAATTTCGAATTTTTGTGAAATGTTTCATTTCCCCGCTACAATTCGGGGGTTTCTTGACGCGCCAATGCGTCCCGCCGGGCAGCTTCAAGTGAATTTGGGGTGCCACGCTAGATGCACACGTCCGTTGGGAACCCCAAGTGGAAGGTATGATGCGTATAGAAGCAAGTTTCCCTCAGTATGAAACCAAGGTTTAATCGAACCAGTAGGAGCCAAGAAGCACGTTGAAGGTTGATGGTCGCGAAATGTGATGCGGCGCAACACCAGGGATTCCGGCGCCAACTAGGAACCTGCACAACACAACCAAAGTACTTTGCCCCAACGAAACAGTGAGGTTGTCAATCTCACCGGCTTGCTGTAACAAAGGATTAAACGTATCGAGTGGAAGATGTTTGCAAAGAAAACAGTAAAACAAGTAGATTGTATGCTATGTAAAGAATAGGACCGGGGTCCACAGTTCACTAGAGGTGTCTCTCCCATAAGATAAAAGCATGTTGGGTGAACAAATTACAGTCGGGCAATTGACAAATAGAGAAAGGCATAACAATGCATATACATGACATGGTAAATATAGTGAGATTTAATTGGGCATTACGACAAAGTACATAGACCGCCATCCAACTGCATCTATGCCTAAAAAGTCCACCTTCAGGTTATCGTCCGAACCCCCTCCAGTATTAAGTTGCAAAGCAACAGACAATTGCATTAAGTATTGTGCGTAATGTAATCAATAACTACATCCTTAGACATAGCATCAATGTTTTATCCCTAGTGGCAACAGCACATCACAACCTTAGAACTTTCTGTCACTGTCCCAGGTATCAATGAAGGCATGAACCCACTATCGAGCATAATTACTCCCTCTTGGAGTTAAGAGTAAAAACTTGGCCAGAGCCTCTACTAATAACGGAGAGCATGCAAGATCATAAACAACACATGAACAATAGATTGATAATCACCATAATCATAGTACTCTCTATCCATCGGATCCCGACAAACACAACATATAGAATTACATATAGATGATCTTGATCATGTTAGGCAGCTCACAAGATCTAACAATGAAGCACAACAAGGAGAAGACGACCATCTAACTACTGCTATGGACCCATGGTCCAGGGGTGAACTACTCACTCATCACTCCGGAGGCGACCATGGCGGTGTAGAGTCCTCCGGGAGATGAATCCCCTCTCGGCAGGGTGCCGGAGGCGATCTCCGAATCCCCGAGATGGGATTCGCGGCGGCGGCGTCTGTAAGGTTTTCCGTATCGTGGCTCTCTGTTTGGGGGTTTCGCGACGGGAGCTTTAAGTAGGCGGAAGGTCAACGCGAGGGGCCACACGAGGGGCCCAGGGGCAGGTCGGCGCGGCCGGGGCCGGCCGCGCCCGCCTAGCCTCGGCCACCTCGTGGCCCCACTTCGTTAGGTCTTCGGTCTTCTGGAAGCTTCGTGCAAAAATAGGACCCTGGGCGAAAGTCCAATTCCGAGAATATTTCTTTACTAGGATTTCTGAAACCAAACAGCAAAACAACAACTGGCTCTTCGGCATCTTGTTAATAGGTTAGTTCAGAAAATGCATAAATATGACATATAATGTGCATAAAACATGTAGGTATCATCAATAAAGTAGCATGGAACATAAGAAATTATCGATACGTTGGAGACGTATCAGCATCCCCAAGCTTAGTTCTGCTCGTCCCGAGCAGGTAAAACGATAACAAAGATAATTTCTAAAGTGACATGCCATCAAAATCTTGATCATACTATTTGTAAACATATGTAATGAATGCAGCGATCAAAGCAATGGTAATGACATGAGTAAACAACTGAATCATATAGCAAAGACTTTTCATGAATAGTACTTCAAGACAAGCATCAATAAGTCTTGCATAAGAGTTAACTCATAAAGCAATAAATCAAAGTAAAGGTGTTGAAGCAACACATAAGAAGATTAAGTTTCAGCGGTTGCTTTCAACTTGTAACATGTATATCTCATGGATATTGTCAACATAAAGTAATATAACAAGTGCAATATGCAAGTATGTAGGAATCAATGCACAGTTCACACAAGTGTTTGCTTCTTAAGGTGGAAGGAGATAGGTAAACTGACTCAACAATAAAAGTAAAAGAATGGTCCTTCGCAGAGGAAAGCATCGATTGCTGTATTTGTGCTAGAGCTTTTATTTTGAAAACATGAAACAATTTTGTCAACGGTAGTAATAAAGCATATGAATTATGTAAATTATATCTTACAAGTTGCAAGCCTCACGCATAGTATACTAATAGTGCCCGCACCTCGTCCTACTTAACTTGGACTACCGGATCTTTGCATGCCATGTTTCAACCAAGTGTCACAAAGGGGTACCTCCATGCCGCCTGTACAAAGGTCCAAGGAGAATGCTCGCATTTCGGATTTCTCGCTTTTGATTATTCTCAACTTAGACATCCATACCGGGACAACATGGACAACAGATAATGGACTCCTCTTTAATGCATAAGCATGTAGCAAAGTTATTATTCTCATATGAGATTGAGGATATATGTCCAAAACTGAAACTTCCACCATGATTCATGGCTTTAGTTAGCGGCCCAATGTTCTTCTCTAACAATTTTGCATGCTCCAACCACTAAAATGATAGACCTTCAGACAAGACGGACATGCATAGCAACTCACATGATATTCAACAATAGTTGATGGCGTTCCCCAGAAGCATGGTTATCGCACAACAAGCAACTTAATAAAATATAAAGTGCATAAGTACATATTCAATACTACGATAGTTTTTAAGGCTATTTTGTCCCATGAGCTATATATTGCAAAGGTGAATGATGGAATTTTAAAGGTAGCACTCAAGCAATTTACTTTGGAATGGCGGGTAAATACCATGTAGTAGGTAGGTATGGTGGACACAAATGGCATAGTGGTTGGCTCAAGGATTTTGGATGCATGAGAAGTATTCCCTCTCGATACAAGGTTTAGGCTAGCAAGGTTATTTGAAGCAAACTCAAGGATGAACAAGTGCAGCAAGACTCACATAAAAGACATATTGTAAACATTATAAGACTCTACACTGTCTTCCTTGTTGTTCAAAACTCAATACTAGATATTATCTAGACCTTAGAGAAACCAAATATGCAAATCAAATTTTAGCAAGCTCTATGTATTTCTTCTTAATGGGTGCAAAGCATATGATGCAAGAGCTTAAACATGAGCACAACAATTGCCAAGTATCACATTATCCAAGACATTTTTAGAATTACTACATGTAGCATTTTCCAATTCCAACCATATAACAAATTAACGAAGAAGAAACTTCGCCTTGAACATTATGAGTAAAGCCTAAGGACACATGTGTCCATATGCAACAGCGGAGCGTGTCTCTCTCCCACAAAGTGAATGCTAGGATCCATCTTATTCAAACAAAAACAAAAACGAAAACAAACCGACGCTCCAAGTAAAGAACACAAGATGTGACTGAATAAAAATATAGTTTCAGGGGAGGAACCTGATGATGTTGTCGATGAAGAAGGGGATGCCTTGGGCATCCCCAAGCTTAGACGCTTGAGTCTTCTTAAAATATGCAGGGATGAACCACGGGGGCATCCCCAAGCTTAGAGCTTTCACTCCTCTTGATCTTAGTATATCATTCTCCTCTCTTGACCCTTGAAAACTTCCTTCACACCAAACTTCAAGCAAACTCATTAGAGGGTTAGTGCATCATTAATAATTCACACATTCAGAGGTGACACAATCATTCTTTTCACTTCTGGACATTGCATAATGCTACTGGACATTAATGGATCAAAGAAATAAATCCAACATAGCAAAAGAGGCAATGCGAAATAAAAGGCAGAATCTGTCAAAAACAGAACAGTCCGTAAAGACGAATTTATAAATGGCACCAGACTTGCTCAAATGGAAAAACTCAAAACTAATGAAAGTTGCGTACATATCTGAGGATCACGCTCGTAAATTGGCAGATTTTTTCGAATTTTCTACAGAGAATTATGCCCAGATTCGTGACAGACAGCAATGCTGTTTCTGCGCAGCGATCCCAAATATAACATCAACTTTGACATAGAAACTTTACTTGGCACAAAAACATGATAAGGAGAGGTTGCTACAGTAGTAAACAACTTCCAAGACTCAATAAAACAAAAAATTGCTGTAGGTAAAAACATGGGTTGTCTCCCATAAGCGCTTTTCTTTAACGCCTTTCAGCTAGGCGCAGAAAGTGCAAATCAAGTAACATCGAGAGTAGAAGCATCAACATCATAGCTTGTTCTAATAATAGAATCAAAAGGCAACTTCATTCTCTTTCTAGGGAAGTGTTCCATACCTTTCTTGAGAGGAAATTGATATTTAATATTACCTTCCCTCATATCAATAACAGCACCAACAGTTCGAAGAAAAGGTCTTCCCAACACAATTGGACAAGATGCATTGCATTCGATATCCAAGACAACAAAATCAACGGGGACAAGGTTATTGTTAACCGTAATATGCACATTATCAATCCTCCCCAAAGGTTTCTTTTTAACATTATCGGCGAGATTAACATCCAAATAACAATTCTTTAATGGTGGCAAGTCAAGCATATCATAAATCTTTTTAGGCATAACAGAAATACTTGCACCAAGATCACATAAGGCATTACATTCAAAGTCATTGAATTTCATTTTAATGATGGGCTCCCAACCATCTTCTAACTTTCTAGGAATAGAAGTTTCAAGTTTTAGTTTCTCTTCTCTAGCTTTTATGAGAGCATTTGTAATATGTTTTGTAAAGGCTAAATTTATAGCACTAGCATTAGGACTTTTAGCAAGTTTTTGTAAGAACTTTATAACTTCAGAGATGTGGCAATCATCAAAATCTAAATCATTATGAGCTACAGCAATGGGATCATTATTCCCAAGGTTGGAAAAAATTTCAGCAGTTTTATCACAAGCAGTTTCAGCAGTTTTAGCAATTTCAGGCAGTTTTGTACGCTTTGCACTAGGAGTAGAAACATTGCCAACACCAATTATTTTACCATTGATAGTAGGAGGTGCAGCAACATGTGAGGAATTAGCATTACTAGTGGTGGTAATAGTCCAAACTTTAGCTACATTATTCTCTTTAGCTAGTTTTTCATTTTCTTCTCTATCCCACCTAGCACGCAGTTCAGCCATTAATCTTATATTCTCATTAATTCTAACTTGGATGGCATTTGCTGTAGTAGTAATCTTATTATCAAGATCATTATTAGGCATAACTTTCAACTTTAAAAGATTAACATCAGAGGCAAGCCTATCAACTCTAGAAGCGATAGTATCAATTTTATCAAGCTTTTCCTCAACAGATTTGTTAAAAGCAGTTTGTGTACTAATAAATTCTTTAAGCATGGCTTCAAGACCAGAGGGTACACTTCTATTATTGTTGTAAGAATTCCCATAAGAATTACCATAACCATTACCATTAGCAGAAGGATATGGCCTATAGTTATTACCAGAGTTGTTCCTATAAGCATTGTTGTTGAAATTATTATTTTTAATGAAATTCACATCAACATTTTCTTCTTGAGCAACCAATGAAGCTAAAGGAACATTATTTGGATCAACATTAGATCTACCATTCACAAGCATAGACATAATCACATCAATCTTATCACTCAAGGAAGAGGTTTCTTCAACGAATTTACCTTCTTACCTTGTGGAGCTCTTTCCGTGTGCCATTCAGAGTAATTCACCATCATATCATCAAGAAGTTTTGTAGCCGCCCCCAATGTGATAGACATAAAGGTACCTCCAGCAGCTGAATCCAATAAATTCCGCGAAGAAAAATTTAGTCCTGCATAGAAGGTTTGGATGATCATCCAAGTAGTCAGTCCATGGGTTGGGCAATTCTTTACCAAAGTTTTCATTCTCTCCCAAGCTTGAGCAACATGTTCAGTATCTAATTGTTTAAAATTCATTATGCTACTTCTCAAAGAAATAATTTTAGCGGGAGGATAATATCTACCAATAAAAGCATCCTTGCATTTAGTCCATGAATCAATACTATTCTTAGGCAAAGATAGCAACCAATCTTTAGCTCTTCCTCTTAATGAGAAAGGAAACACTTTCAATTTAATAATATCACCATCTACATCTTTATACTTTTGCATTTCACAAAGTTCAACAAAATTATTGAGATGGGCAGCAGCATCATCTAGCACCAGAAAATTGTTCTCTCATGACTAGATTTAGTAAAGCAGGTTTAATTTCAAAGAATTCTGCTGTAGTAGCAGGTGGAGCAATAGGTGTGCATAGGAAATCATTATTATTTGCATTTGTGAAGTCACACAACTTAGTATTTTCAGGGTTGGCCATTTTAGCAACAGTAAATAAAGCAAACTAGATAAAGTAAATGCGAGTAACTAATTTTTGTGTGTTTTTGATATAGCAAACAAGATAGCAAATAAAGTAAAACTAGCAACTAATTTTTTTGTATTTTGATTTAGTGCAGCAAACAAAGTAGTAAATAAAATAAAGCAAGACAAAAACAAAGTAAAGAGATTGAGAAGTGGAGACTCCCCTTGCAGCGTGTCTTGATCTCCCCGGCAACGGCGCCAGAAATTTAGCTTGATACGCGTAGATGCACACGTCCGTTGGGAACCCCAAGTGGAAGGTATGATGCGTATAGAAGCAAGTTTCCCTCAGTATGAAACCAAGGTTTAATCGAACCAGTAGGAGCCAAGAAGCACGTTGAAGGTTGATGGTCGCGAAATGTGATGCGGCGCAACACCAGGGATTCCGGCGCCAACTAGGAACCTGCACAACACAACCAAAGTACTTTGCCCCAACGAAACAGTGAGGTTGTCAATCTCACCGGCTTGCTGTAACAAAGGATTAAACGTATCGAGTGGAAGATGTTTGCAAAGAAAACAGTAAAACAAGTAGATTGTATGCTATGTAAAGAATAGGACCGGGGTCCACAGTTCACTAGAGGTGTCTCTCCCATAAGATAAAAGCATGTTGGGTGAACAAATTACAGTCGGGCAATTGACAAATAGAGAAAGGCATAACAATGCATATACATGACATGGTAAATATAGTGAGATTTAATTGGGCATTACGACAAAGTACATAGACCGCCATCCAACTGCATCTATGCCTAAAAAGTCCACCTTCAGGTTATCGTCCGAACCCCCTCCAGTATTAAGTTGCAAAGCAACAGACAATTGCATTAAGTATTGTGCGTAATGTAATCAATAACTACATCCTTAGACATAGCATCAATGTTTTATCCCTAGTGGCAACAGCACATCACAACCTTAGAACTTTCTGTCACTGTCCCAGGTATCAATGAAGGCATGAACCCACTATCGAGCATAATTACTCCCTCTTGGAGTTAAGAGTAAAAACTTGGCCAGAGCCTCTACTAATAACGGAGAGCATGCAAGATCATAAACAACACATGAACAATAGATTGATAATCACCATAATCATAGTACTCTCTATCCATCGGATCCCGACAAACACAACATATAGAATTACATATAGATGATCTTGATCATGTTAGGCAGCTCACAAGATCTAACAATGAAGCACAACAAGGAGAAGACGACCATCTAACTACTGCTATGGACCCATGGTCCAGGGGTGAACTACTCACTCATCACTCCGGAGGCGACCATGGCGGTGTAGAGTCCTCGGGAGATGAATCCCCTCTCCGGCAGGGTGCCGGAGGCGATCTCCGAATCCCCCGAGATGGGATTCGCGGCGGCGGCGTCTCTGTAAGGTTTTCCGTATCGTGGCTCGGTACTGGGGGTTTCGCGACGGAGCTTTAAGTAGGCGGAAGGTCAACGCGAGGGGGCCACACGGGGCAGCAGGTCGCGGCCGGGGCCTGGGCCGCGCCGGCCTAGCCTCCGGCCACCTCGTGGCCCCACTTCGTTAGGTCTTCGGTCTTCTGGAAGCTTCGTGCAAAAATAGGACCCTGGGCGAAAGTTTCGTCCAATTCCGAGAATATTTCTTTACTAGGATTTCTGAAACCAAAAACGCAGAAAAAGAACTGGCTCTTCGGCATCTTGTTAATAGGTTAGTTCAGAAAATGCATAAATATGACATATAATGTGCATAAAACATGTAGGTATCATCAATAAAGTAGCATGGAACATAAGAAATTATCGATACGTTGGAGACGTATCAGCCACACTATGGGCCCTAGTTTCAGTGAGACATGTAATGACTAGTCACATCAGTAAGTTCACTGTGTAATAAAATATGTTACCCCTCCCCTTTATGTAGCACCCCTTCTCTCCCGATCGAGTGCCGATTGCCGACGGATGCAAGCCGCTAGCTCGATCCCCTCCTTTCGCCTCCACCGTCCAGGCATCCAGCTTGGAGGGGCAAGCTGCATCTAGACCAAGCGGATTAGGTAGGACTAGTAATGTTCTTTCCTTTCTCGAGATCGGTTCTTTTTTCCTCTCCTCGATATCTTGCGCATCTCTTTCCTATTCTGGGCGAAGGGGTGTCTTTCTGGTCACCCTCGAGCTGGGAGTGATTGATGGGGGTGGGGGGCGGGGGCTACCTTTGCTTGGATTGGGGTGTTCTTCCTTTATTTGTCGACATTTGCAACCTTTGTAGTTTCTGCTGATCCTCACTGTATCTTTTGTCAGCTTGTACAGGAAAGGTAAGACCTCGGCGGTGGGGGCAATGGAGCGTAAGGCCACCACGCATGTGGGCAGTTGGCTGAGCCTGAGCTGCGTCCCCAGCCCCGCGAAGCAGGTACTCCGTTTGCTTATCCACTCTTTACCTTTTAAGTGTCTCTCTGCATCCTCAATCTGTTCCTGTTCTGGAATATGCTTAAAGTAGCACATGTCTTCAGCTGTTTGTGCGTAAAGCCTCTGTGACACCATGCTCTATATTCTCTGTATCAGGTTGGTACCTCCAGGTTCCGTGCTGAGGCTATGGGGAACGAGAATAGCGCCCCACCTGCTGCAGGAGCATGGCCCGATCTGCAGCACAAGAAGCGAAATGCCACTGCCGAGCTGGGCAGGGACCGCCCAGGGGTAATTTTTTTTAACCAACTTACCATGATGTAGTCTGAATCTGATACTCCCTCAGATCCAAATTAATTGACTCAACTATCTGTAGATACGGATGTATCTAGATGTGTTTTAGCTCTAGATACTACTGCCTCCATCCCAAAGCTTTGGGCTTATATTATTTTTAGAAAGTCAAACTATACCATGTTTGACTAAGCTTTTACCAAAAATCAGTAACATGCAAAATACAAAATTAATATCATTAAATAGATAATAAAATATATTTTCCTACGGTATCTACACAGTATTATATTTGTTGATAGAATGTTCTAAAATTTTGGTCAAACTTTGCTTGTTTTGATTTCTCAAAAATAAATAAGGCTTAAGCTTTTGGATGGTGGTAGTACATTCATATCTAGACAAAGCTGAGTTAACTAGTTTTTTTGTCTGTCCATAGCTAGTGTTCACGCTGCAAAAGGCTAAGAGCATCCACTATATGCATTAGTCTATCTCATACAGTAATTCAATATCACTGCTGAGGTCTGCCTTTTGTTTTGCTATTCATATGCAGACTGAAACTTTAGGGCCTTTACTCAAAAGGAAGATCAAAACTGCGGCTGATCAGGCTGCCAGTATGTTGATGCCGCCCCCATCTTCTAAATGCCTCTACAAGCACAAGGCCACGCGCCAGCTGGGTGGTGATCTTTTAATGAATATGGTATATTTTCTTAATCCACAAAACATGCCTTGATTTTTCTCTGTTTATTGTCGGTTTTTTCTATGCTTGCCAAAAGTTTACAACAACAACAACAACAACCAAGCCTTTCAGTCCCAAACAAGTTGGGGTAGGCTAGAGTTGAAACCCATAAGATCTCGAAGCCAAAAGTTTAGAAACACCAAATTCGTTTGCTTACAATCATCATACAGTAATGTTCATCTACTCCAGTTCCCCTAACCCAACAAAAAATGATGTTAATTACGATTTTTAGATTAAAAGAGCACCATTAGGCGCTGTTAATTACGACTTTGAGATTAAAATGTCATTTGCAATTGTTAATTACAATTTTGAGACAAATGGTTAGTTTAACCTCGATCTCTTCTGCTCTCCATTTTTCCCAACCGAACAAAAATGTAACCATTCCATTCCTCTGAAATGGAACCATTCCATTCCATTCCACGCTGTTTCAGAACCGAACACACCCTTGCATTGTTGTGAACTGTTGTCCATACACGGCCATACCCTTCCACTTACATCCAGCACTATATGCATCAGTCTGTCTCAGAGTCATTCAATATCACTGCTGAGATCTGTTCCCATTCTTATGCAGGCTGAAACTGCTGCGCCTTTACTCAAGTGGATGCAAAATGAGGCTAATGAGGCTGCTGTGAGGACGATGGTGCCGGCACCATCTTCCGAAAACCTCTACAAGCACGAGGCCATGGGCCAGCTGGGTGGTGACCTTTTAATGAATCTGGTATATTTTCTTAATCCACATACATGATTTCATTATTATCTGTTTAATTACTGTTGGCTTTGTCTAATGCTTACCAAAAGTTCAGAAACACTGCGTTTGCTTACAATCATCATACACTAACTTTTCACTTTTCAGTCTGTCTCATCCAGTATATAAACTGTTGATTTCCATTGGCTTCTTTTGTAATCATTTGCATTGTTGTCAACTGTTCTCTATGCACAACCCTATTCTTCCACTTACACCCCGCACTATTTGCATCAGTCTATCTCATAGATTTATTAAATATCAATGATGAGTTCTGTTGCTATTCATATGCAGGATGAAACTTCTGTGCCTCTACTCAAATGATAAAAAATGATCCTGATGAGGCTGCTGTGAAGACGATGGTGCCGATACGTCTCCAACGTATCGATAATTTCTTATGTTCCATGCTACTTTATTGATGATACCTACATGTTTTATGCACATTATATGTCATATTTATGCATTTTCTGGAACTAACCTATTAACAAGATGCCGAAGAGCCAGTTGCTGTTTTCGCTGTTTTTGGTTTCAGAAATCCTAGTAAAGAAATATTCTCAATTGGACGAAACTTTCGCCCAGGGTCCTATTTTTGCACGAAGCTTCCAGAAGACCGAAGACCTAACGAAGTGGGGCCACGAGGGCCAGGGGGGTGCGCGGCCCAGCCCTGGCCGCGCCGACCTATCCCCTGGGCCCCTCGTGTGGCCCCTCGCGTTGACCCTCCGCCTACTTAAAGCTTCCGTCGCGAACCCCCACCGAGAGCCACGATACGGAAAACCTTACGAGACGCCGCCGCGAATCCCATCTCGGGGATTCTGGAGATCGCCTCCGGCACCTGCCGGAGAGGGGATTCATCTCCCGGAGGACTCTACACCGCCATGGTCGCCTCCGGAGTGATGAGTGAGTAGTTCACCCCTGGACCATGGGTCCATAGCAGTAGCTAGATGGTCGTCTTCTCCTTGTTGTGCTTCATTGTTAGATCTTGTGAGCTGCCTAACATGATCAAGATCATCTATATGTAATTCTATATGTTGTGTTTGTCGGGATCCGATGGATAGAGAGTACTATGATTATGGTGATTATCAATCTATTGTTCATGTGTTGTTTATGATCTTGCATGCTCTCCGTTATTAGTAGAGGCTCTGGCCAAGTTTTTACTCTTAACTCCAAGAGGGAGTATTTATGCTCGATAGTGGGTTCATGCCTCCATTGAATCTGGGACAGTGACAGAAAGTTCTAAGGTTGTGGATGTGCTGTTGCCACTAGGGATAAAACATTGATGCTATGTCTAAGGATGTAGTTGTTGATTACATTACGCACCATACTTAATGCAATTGTGCTTTGCAACTTAATACTGGAGGGGGTTCGGATGATAACCTGAAGGTGGACTTTTTAGGCATAGATGCAGTTGGATGGCGGTCTATGTACTTTGTCGTAATGCCCAATTAAATCTCACTATATTTACCATGTCATGTATATGCATTGTTATGCCTTTCTCTATTTGTCAATTGCCCGACTGTAATTTGTTCACCCAACATGCTTTATCTTATGGGAGAGACACCTCTAGTGAACTGTGGACCCCGGTCCTATTCTTTACATAGCATACAATCTACTTGTTTTACTGTTTTCTTTGCAAACATCTTCCACTCGATACGTTTAATCCTTTGTTACAGCAAGCCGGTGAGATTGACAACCTCACTGTTTCGTTGGGACAAAGTACTTGGGTTGTGTTGTGCAGGTTCCTAGTTGGCGCCGGAATCCCTGGTGTTGCGCCGCATCACATTTTGCGACCATCAACCTTCAACGTGCTTCTTGGCTCCTCCTGGTTCGATTAAACCTTGGTTTCTTTCTGAGGGAAAACTTGCTTGTGCGCATCATACCTTCCTCTTGGGGTTCCCAACGAACGTGTGAGTTACACGCCATCAAGCTCTTTTTCTGGCGCCGTTGCCGGGGAGATCAAGACACGCTGCAAGGGGAGTCTCCACTTCTCAATCTCTTTACTTTGTTTTTGTCTTGCTTTATTTTATTTACTACTTTGTTTGCTGCACTAAATCAAAATACAAAAAAATTAGTTGCTAGTTTTACTTTATTTACTGTCTTGTTCTCTATATCAAAAACACAAAAAAATTAGTTACTTGTCTTTACTTTATTTGCCTAGTTTACTTTATCATGAGTAATCCTGAAGTTGAAGTTCGTTCTTTTAAGCAACAAGGTGGAGAAAGTTTTAAAGATGCTTGGTATAGAATTAGTAATGCTCATCAAAGGTGCATTAAGAAACACTCCACCACTATCCTTCTTAGGAATTTTTATGTTGGTTTATCTAGTTGGAATAGATATGTTCTTGATACTCTTTCGGGAGGTAATTTCCTAGGTACTCCCGCTTTAGAAGCTAGTTGCATCATTGAGAGTCTAGTTGGAATACCACCTGTTAATGAAGTTAAAATTGAAATCTCTCTTGAAGATGTTATGAAAAAATTGGAAACCATAGAGAAAATTTTTTCAAGTGTTGAAACTAAATTGGGAATGTTATTTGACAAAACTTATGAACTTGATAAATCCTTAGGAGGAATTGATGAAAGAATTAGTGTCCTAGGAACTTGTGTTGTCCATGATAATCAAACCAATAGGATTGATGAACTTGAAAAAGCTATGGGAACCTTGGGTTCAACCTTTTCTTCTCTCAAGTATAATGAGAAAGCTTATGTGGGTAAAGAGCAAAAATTCATGTATGCTTCTAAAGTGCCTAAACAAAAGAATTACTATAGGCCTAAAATTGCTAAAACCCCTAGCACCACCATAGAAAATTTAGATAATGGAGCACCTAAAGTACCCTCTGCAACAAGTTGTGTTTGCATGAAAAATAATAATGTTGATGCTTCATCTCTCGATGTTACTTGATTTGCACTTTCTGCGCCTAGCTGAAAGGCGTTAAAGAAAAGCGCTTATGGGAGACAACCCATGTTTTTACCTACAGCAATTTTTTTGTTTTATTGAGTCTTGGAAGTTGTTTACTACTGTAGCAACCTCTCCTTATCATGTTTTTGTGCCAAGTAAAGTTTCTATGTCAAAGTTGATGTTATATTTGGGATCGCTGCGCAGAAACAGCATTGCTGTCTGTCACGAATCTGGGCATAATTCTCTGTAGAAAATTCGAAAAAATCTGCCAATTTACGAGCGTGATCCTCAGATATGTACGCAACTTTCATTAGTTTTGAGTTTTTCCATTTGAGCAAGTCTGGTGCCATTTATAAATTCGTCTTTACGGACTGTTCTGTTTTTGACAGATTCTGCCTTTTATTTCGCATTGCCTCTTTTGCTATGTTGGATTTATTTCTTTGATCCATTAATGTCCAGTAGCATTATGCAATGTCCATAAGTGAAAATAATGATTGTGTCACCTCTGAATGAGTGAATTATTAATGATGCACTAACCCTCTAATGAGTTTGCTTGAAGTTTGGTGTGAAGGAAGTTTTCAAGGGTCAAGAGAGGAGAATGATATACTATGATCAAGAGGAGTGAAAGCTCTAAGCTTGGGGATGCCCCCGTGGTTCACCCCTGCATATTTTAAGAAGACTCAAGCGTCTAAGCTTGGGGATGCCCAAGGCATCCCTTCTTCATCGACAACATCATCAGGTTCCTCCCCTGAAACTATATTTTTATTCAGTCACATCTGGTGTTCTTTACTTGGAGCGTCGGTTTGTTTTCGTTTTTGTTTTTATTTGAATAAGATGGATCCTAGCATTCACTTTGTGGGAGAGAGACACGCTCCGCTGTTGCATATGGACACATGTGTCCTTAGGCTTTACTCATAATGTTCAAGGCGAAGTTTCTTCTTCGTTAATTTGTTATATGGTTGGAATTGGAAAATGCTACATGTAGTAATTCTAAAATGTCTTGGATAATGTGATACTTTGCAATTGTTGTGCTCATGTTTAAGCTCTTGCATCATATGCTTTGCGCCCATTAATGAAGAAATACATAGAGCTTGCTAAAATTTGATTTGCATATTTGGTCTCTCTAAGGTCTAGATAATATCTAGTATTGAGTTTTGAACAACAAGGAAGACGGTGTAGAGTCTTATAATGTTTACAATATGTCTTTTATGTGAGTTTTGCTGCACTTGTTCATCCTTGAGTTTGCTTCAAATAACCTTGCTAGCCTAAACCTTGTATCGAGAGGGAATACTTCTCATGCATCCAAAATCCTTGAGCCAACTACTATGCCATTTGTGTCCACCATACCTACCTACTACATGGTATTTCTCCGCCATTCCAAAGTAAATTGCTTGAGTGCTACCTTTAAAATTCCATCATTCACCTTTGCAATATATAGCTCATGGGACAAAATAGCCTTAAAAACTATCGTAGTATTGAATATGTACTTATGCACTTTATATTTTATTAAGTTGCCTGTTGTGCGATAACCATGCTTCTGGGGAACGCCATCAACTATTGTTGAATATCATGTGAGTTGCTATGCATGTCCGTCTTGTCTGAAGGTCTATCATTTTAGTGGTTGGAGCATGCAAAATTGTTAGAGAAGAACATTGGGCCGCTAACTAAAGCCATGAACCATGGTGGAAGTTTCAGTTTTGGACATATATCCTCAATCTCATATGAGAATAATAACTTTGCTACATGCTTATGCATTTAAGAGGAGTCCATTATCTGTTGTCCATGTTGTCCCGGTATGGATGTCTAAGTTGAGAATAATCAAAAGCGAGAAATCCGAAATGCGAGCATTCTCCTTGGACCTTTGTACAGGCGGCATGGAGGTACCCCTTTGTGACACTTGGTTGAAACATGGCATGCGAAGACCCGGTAGTCCAAGTTAAGTAGGACGAGGTGCGGGCACTATTAGTATACTATGCGTGAGGCTTGCAACTTGTAAGATATAATTTTCATAACTCATATGCTTTATTACTACCGTTGACAAAATTGTTTCATGTTTTCAAAATAAAAGCTCTAGCACAAATACAGCAATCGATGCTTTCCTCTTTGAAGGACCTTTCTTTTACTTTTATTGTTGAGTCAGTTTACCTATCTCCTTCCACCTTAAGAAGCAAACTTGTGTGAACTGTGCATTGATTCCTACATACTTGCATATTGCACTTATTATATTACTTTATGTTGACAATATCCATGAGATATACATGTTACAAGTTGAAAGCAACCGCTGAAACTTAATCTTCTTATGTGTTGTTTCAACACCTTTACTTTGATTTATTGCTTTATGAGTTAACTCTTATGCAAGACTTATTGATGCTTGTCTTGAAGTACTATTCATGAAAAGTCTTTGCTTTATGATTCAGTTGTTTACTCATGTCATTACCTTTGCTTTGATCGCTGCATTCATTACATATGTTTACAAATAGTATGATCAAGATTATGATGGCATGTCACTTCAGAAATTATCTTTGTTATCGTTTTACCTGCTCGGGACGAGCAGAACTAAGCTTGGGGATGCTGATACGTCTCCAACGTATCGATAATTTCTTATGTTCCATGCTACTTTATTGATGATACCTACATGTTTTATGCACATTATATGTCATATTTATGCATTTTCCGGAACTAACCTATTAACAAGATGCCGAAGAGCCAGTTGCTGTTTTCTGCTTTTGGTTTCAGAAATCCTAGTAAAGAAATATTCTCGGAATTGGACGAAACTTTCGCCCAGGGTCCTATTTTTGCACGAAGCTTCCAGAAGACCGAAGACCTAACGAAGTGGGGCCACGAGGAGGCCGGGGTGGCCGGCGCCCAGGGGCCGCGCCGACCTATCCCCGGGCCCTCGTGTGGCCCTCGCGTTGACCCTCCGCCTACTTAAAGCCCGTCGCGAACCCCCGTACCGAGAGCCACGATACGGAAAACCGCAGACGCCGCCGCGAATCCCATCTCGGGGGATTCGGAGATCGCCTCCGGCACCCTGCCGGAGAGGGGATTCATCTCCCGGAGGACTCTACACCGCCATGGTCGCCTCCGGAGTGATGAGTGAGTAGTTCACCCCTGGACCATGGGTCCATAGCAGTAGCTAGATGGTCGTCTTCTCCTTGTTGTGCTTCATTGTTAGATCTTGTGAGCTGCCTAACATGATCAAGATCATCTATATGTAATTCTATATGTTGTGTTTGTCGGGATCCGATGGATAGAGAGTACTATGATTATGGTGATTATCAATCTATTGTTCATGTGTTGTTTATGATCTTGCATGCTCTCCGTTATTAGTAGAGGCTCTGGCCAAGTTTTTACTCTTAACTCCAAGAGGGAGTATTTATGCTCGATAGTGGGTTCATGCCTCCATTGAATCTGGGACAGTGACAGAAAGTTCTAAGGTTGTGGATGTGCTGTTGCCACTAGGGATAAAACATTGATGCTATGTCTAAGGATGTAGTTGTTGATTACATTACGCACCATACTTAATGCAATTGTCTGTTGCTTTGCAACTTAATACTGGAGGGGGTTCGGATGATAACCTGAAGGTGGACTTTTTAGGCATAGATGCAGTTGGATGGCGGTCTATGTACTTTGTCGTAATGCCCAATTAAATCTCACTATATTTACCATGTCATGTATATGCATTGTTATGCCTTTCTCTATTTGTCAATTGCCCGACTGTAATTTGTTCACCCAACATGCTTTATCTTATGGGAGAGACACCTCTAGTGAACTGTGGACCCCGGTCCTATTCTTTACATAGCATACAATCTACTTGTTTTACTGTTTTCTTTGCAAACATCTTCCACTCGATACGTTTAATCCTTTGTTACAGCAAGCCGGTGAGATTGACAACCTCACTGTTTCGTTGGGACAAAGTACTTGGGTTGTGTTGTGCAGGTTCCTAGTTGGCGCCGGAATCCCTGGTGTTGCGCCGCATCACATTTTGCGACCATCAACCTTCAACGTGCTTCTTGGCTCCTCCTGGTTCGATTAAACCTTGGTTTCTTTCTGAGGGAAAACTTGCTACCGTGCGCATCATACCTTCCTCTTGGGGTTCCCAACGAACGTGTGAGTTACACGGTGCCGCCACCATCTTCTGAAAACCTCCTCAAGCACAAGGCCACGGGCCAGCTGGGTGGTACCCTTTTCAGTAAGCAGGTATATTTTCTTAATCCTCATACATGATTTGATTTTTGTCTGTTTATTGCCGGCTTTGTCTAATGCTTACCAATAGTTCAGAAACACACACCTATTCTTCCACTTACATCCAGCACTATATGCATCAGTGTCTCATAGATTCATTTTATATATCACTGCTGATGTCTGTTGCTCTTCAATTTTCATATGCAGACTGAAACTGCTAAGCCTTCATTGGTCAAAAGGATTGCAACTGCTGCTGATGAGGCATCTGCAGAGGCTGCCACCAAGTTACTGTCAGCCCCACCTTCTGGATGCTTATATAAGCTCAAGTCCAAGGACCAGCCGGGCCGTAACCATCCAAGGGTTCGGGTATATTTTCTTAAGCCACATATACATGCCATGATTTATGTCTGATATTATCACCGGCTCTGTCTAATGCTTTTTGGAATTCGGAAACACCAAATTAGCATGCTTATATTCATCATACACTATTTTTTCACTGTTCAGTTTGTAACATAGTGTTATGCACTCGCTTGTCAACATTTGCATTGCTCTGAACTATGCACTTTACACAACCTAATTCTTCCACTTACATTCAGCGCTACGCACCAGTAGTACCTCCCATGTTTCCTTCACCATCCCGATGCCGAGCTTGCGGGAATATGGCGGGCCCATGTACATACCCCGCATATAACACCTCCTATGGCTCTATCTACCTTTCTAGTAGCTCCTTCACAGAGTTACAGGTATGTATTCTCAGTGGTTTAGCATGAATTGGCATATAGTAAAGTCTTGTTTTTAGTCTTCCTGCTTCTTACATTTGTATCAATTTTCACATGCAGACTGTACCTTGTGAACTTCGTCCAATGATTAACCAGATGTGTCCGCATGAAGGGTCTTTCACTATGCATGGCAATGGCAAATTGATGAACACCTACACGGTCTATGAGGTGTATGTCTACAAGACGCGGGCCATCACATATTTGTATGGACATGATTGGAGAAAGTTTGCTTTTGACTACGGTCTGAAGAAGGGCGACGAGCTGAGGATCAGAAACTCAAACGGGCAGATATACGTAACTGCTTACAGAGTTGGAGACACTTCCAAATATATAATATGTAACTTTTTCTACTCATATCTTTTGATAACTGCATTCTGAGCAGTTGTTCTAAACCATTCCCTCTGTTCTAGCTTGCTGGGTTTAACATGATCAAAGCTGCAGATCCCCTGATGGAACAGGAGCGGATGTCACAAAGGGCAACCACACCAGCACCGGCACCGGCTTCCCACTCTCCTGCATCAGCACCGGTTCCTGTACCAGCTCCGTTTCTGCATCTACCCAGCAGTCCCCTACATCGGCATTGGTTCCTGTAGAGGCTCCCATATACTACACCTGCCCAGCAGGCTCCTGCATCAAGCTGGTTCCTCTAGCTGCACCGTTTACTGCACCCAACAGTCTCCTGCATCAGCACCGGTTCCTCTAGAGGCACCATTTACTGCCCCCAGCAGTCTCCTGCATCAGCACCAGCTCGTGTACCACAGGCTCCTGCACCTGCCCCAGCCAGATCACCGAGGTCTCAGCTCATTGATGTGGCCACCCGTGTGGTGACCAGGACGCATCTGAAGGCTATGTTCGTGAGTATATGACAGCATAACTGCTCTTATCTTGATGTCTTCTCTGCTCAAAGTCTCACATGGTTCAGTGCATTGGTGCCATTGACTAATTTTTGGTGGTATCTCTTGCTTTGAATCAGAAATTGCCTAAAAGTATCTCCAAGGATCTCAATGCTGGCCGAAGGGGCAAGATATCCCTCGTCATGGAGAGTGAAGGTCTCACCGTGGAGGGACGGTACTCCGTCAGTCCCACAGATGGCCGCTTGGCTGTTACTTCCAGGTGGAAAAAGTTCATTGACGGTGCCAAACTTCGCATTGGATCAAAGTTGAAGGTCAAGATCTTTCGATGCCGCTGTGACATGCTGGTCATAAAGTTCGCGGTTGTCTAGTTCTGTTGTCCCATGAGCCCTTAGCAAATGCATTTGTAGTTATACTTATATAAGGTTATCTTATCTGAACTGCTAATTAATTGTATGGGTGGTAAAACTCTGGCAAGCTTTTGCTCTTAGCAAGTATGTATGTATGATCAGCTATTATGATAACTAATGTTTGTGTTCATCTTAATTTGCATTTCCGTTTTAGAAAAAAACTTAATTTCTATTTTGGCTGACCTGTTAGAGAACTATCAGATTGAACCCACAACATGATTCAAATAGATTCATTACACCGAGCCACATGTCTTGACCTTGCTATACACTACTTCCATTAATCAGTGCAAGAAGGCTTACCTGAGCTGCCTGAACCATGGCAGATTCGAATCCACCTTATCTATCTAGAAATACAACCTTTGCAGAAAGAGGATTTGCAGTATGGGGAGGCTGACATTGGGGACCCATGAGCCAGCAGCGTCGTCAACGTTTTAAAGGTGGCAGGAGATCGAAACAAAAAATAAGCCAAAAATCAGTTGGTAAACAAATTCAAGAAAAGAAACATTTACCTTTCTGAGAGGATGACATGCGGGACCCATGAGGCAGCAGCATCCTCAACTATTTCAAGGGATCAAAAGAAAAAAGGAAATAGCCAGAAATTAATTAGGGTCAAAAATAAATCCATCAAAGGAAACTTTTATTGTTCATAGAGGATGACATGTGGGACCGACTTGCCAGCTGCGTCGTCATCGTTTCAAAGGGGGCAGGGATCAAAAGAAAAAGGCAAATAGCCAGAAATTAGGGAAAAAAATAAATCCAACAAAGGAAACTTTTATTGTTCATAGAGGATGACATGCGGGACCCATGAGCCAGCAGCTTCCTCAACGTTTCAAAGTAGGCATGAGATTGAAAGAAAAAGGCAAGTGACATAATATCGAGCCAAAAATAATCCAAGAAAATAAACTTTATTGTACATAGAGGATGACATGCGGGTCCCATTTTGTAGCAGCGGTCTCAACGCTTCCAAGGCGGCACAGGACCGAAAGAAAAATGAAGTAGCCAGAAATCAGGGTGTGAAAAAAATCCAAGAAAAGAAAGATTTCAATTGGGCTGTATCTGGACATCTGGGCCTTCGAACTATCCTGCTGGGCCTTTTGACTCGTACAATTTCAGCCCACTCCAAAACAGGAAAGGTCGGATTTTTCTCAAAAAAAAAACAGGAAAGTCCTATGCTTCGCAAAAATAAAAAACAAGGAGATTCAACATATAAGTTTGTTTATGCAGATATAAAGATTTAATTTATCCGTTTGCAATAGCTCGGAGCGAAATACAACGTTTATTGTCTGCAAAATAAAATATCACATGTTTCTTGTACGGGAGGCTGACATCGGGGACCCATGAGCCAGCAGCGTCGTCAACGTTTCAAAGGCAGGGGATCGAAAAAAAAAAACCAAAAATCAGTTGGTAAAAAAATACAAAAAAGAAAACATTTATCGTTCTGAGAGGATGACATGCGGGACCCATGAGGCAGCAGCATCCTCAACGTTTCAAAGTCGGCATGAGATCGAAAGGAAAAGCCAAGTGACATAATATCAGGAGCCAAAAATAATCCAAGAAAAGAAACTTTATTGTACATAGAGGATGACATGCGGGTCCCATTTTGTAGCAGCGGTCTCAACGTTTCCAAGGCGGCACAGGACCAAAAGAAAAATGAGGCAGCAGCATTCTCAACAATTCCAAGGCGGCGGGGATCAAAAGAAAAAAAGGAAATAGCCAGAAATTAATTAGGGGTCAAAAATAAACCAAAGGAAACTTTTATTGTTCATAGAGGATAACATGTGGGACCGACCTGCCAACAGCGTCCTCATCGTTTCAAAGGGGGCAGGGGATCAAAAGAAAAAGGCAAATAGCCAGAAATTAGGGGTCAAAATAACTCCAAGAAAGGAAACTTTTATTGTTCGTAGAGGATGACATGCGGGACCCATGAGCCAGCAGCTTACTCAACGTTTCAAAGGCGGCATGAGATCGAAAGAAAAGGCAAGTGACCAAATATCAGGAGCCAAAAATAATCCAAGATTTATTATACATAGAGGATGACATGTGGGTCCCATTTTGCAGCAGCAGTCTCAATGTTTGTAATGCGGATTGAGATCAAAAAGAAAGTAGCTAGTAATTAGGGGTGAAAATCCAAGAAAATAAAGTTGATGGACATAGAGGATGATATGCGGGTCCCTTGAGCCAACAGCTTACTCAACGTTTCAAAGGGGGCGGGATCAAAAGAAAAAGGCAAGCCAAAAATCAGAGGTGAAAAAAAATCCAACAAAGGAAACTTTTATAGCACATAGAGGATGACATGCGGGTCCCATGAGCCAGCAGGTTCCTCAACGTTTCAAACGTGGCATGAGATCGAAAGAAAAGGCAAGTGACCAAATATGAGGTGCCAAAAAAACTCCAAGAAAAGAAAGTTGATTGCTCATAGAGGATGACACATGTCCCATTTAGTGAAGCGGTCTCACTGTTGAGAGGCGGCGGGGATCGAAAGAAAAAGGCAAGTGACCAAATATCGAGCCAAAAATAATTCAAGAAAATAAAGTTTTATAGTCCATAGAGGATGACATGCGGGTCCCATTTAGCGAGCGGTATCACCATTTGAGAGGTGGCAGGATCGAAAGAAAAAGGCAAGTAACGAAATATCAGGAGCCAAAAAAATCCAAGAAAAGAAAGTTTTATAGTACATAGAGGATGACATGCGGGTCCCATTTAGCAAGCGGTATCACCGTTTGAGAGGCGGCAGGGGATCGAAAGAAAAAGGCAAGTGACCAAATATGAGGTGGTAAAAAAAAATCCAAGAAAAGAAAGTTTTATAGTACATAGAGGATGACATGCGGGTCCCATTTAGCAGCAGCGGTATCACCGTTTGAGAGGCGGCAGGGGATCAAAAAAAAGGCAAGTGACCAAATATGAGGTGCCAAAAAAATCCAAGAAAAGAAAGTTTTATAGTACATAGAGGATGACATGTGGGTCCCATTTAGCATCAGCGGTATCACCGTTTGAGAGGCGAGAGGGATCGAAAGAAAAAGGCAAGTAACGAAATATCAGGAGCAAAAAAATCCAAGAAAAGAAAGTTTTATAGTACATAGAGGATGACATGCGGGTCCCATTTAGCTGCATCGGTCTCAACGTTTCCAAGGCGGCAAGGGATCAAAAGAAAAAGGAAGTAGCCAGAAATCAGGGGTCAAAAAATCCAAGAAAAGAAAGAAATTTGGTTCATAGAGGATGACAAGCGGGACCCATGATCATGCATCGTAAACGGCTCGATCGGAGAGCGTTGAACGAGATGGCGCGATCGAGAAAAAAAAACAATGCTAGAGAGGCTGCCATGTGGGCCCTACATCCCTGGGCGGTGCGGATTTGCGTTGACTCGGCCGGCGAACCCGAGAATTCGCGATGCACCACGTCCCGGCCCCCATACGCGACGTTTTGGCCGCTTCGTCGGGCTAGGTGGCCTCAAAAACGAGAAAAAAAAAATTTGACATGAACCACGGAGGGACCAAAAATCGTCGGCCATGGTGCACCAGCAACCACGGCGCGACTTCAACTTCGTCGGCCATGGCAACTTTTCTTGTAGTGAGTGCCACATGTATGTAGAATTATCATTCAATTTTATTCGTTTAGCATCAATGTTATGAACATGTGTATCACTACTATCGAGATTCAATAAGAATAAACCATTCATCTTAGGTTCATGACCATAAAAGATATTATTCATATAAATTGATCAACAATTATTCTCAGAATTGAATGAATAATCGTTTTGCAATAAACAAGATCCAGATATAAGTTCATGCTTAACGCAGCCACCAAATAACAATTATTTAGATTTAAAACTAATCCCGAAGGTAGATGAAGGGGCAGCATGTCTACGGCGATCACATCAACCTTGGATCCATTTCCAACGCGCATCGTCACCTCGTCCCTCGATAGTATTCGTTTATTCCGCAGCTCATGTTTCGAGTTACCAATATGAGCAACCGAACCAGTATCAAATACCCAGGCACTACTACGATTACTAGTAAGATACACATCAATAACATGTATATCAAATATAACTTTGTTCTTGATGTTGCCGCTCTTCAAATCTGCCAGGTACTTTGAGCAGTTTCGCTTCCAGTGCCCATCGCCCTTGCAGTAATAGCACACAATATCAGGCTTAGGGCTAGTCTTGGGATTTTTAGGAGGCACAACAGCTTTCTTGCCGCCCTTCTTGAAGTTGCCATTGTCCTTAGGCTTGCCCTGCTTCTCGAAATTGGTTGTCTTATTGACCATCAACACTTGGTGCTCTTTCTTAATCTCCACTTCAGCAGTTTTCAGCATTAAGAGTTCAGGCAACGTCTTGTTCATGCACTGCATGTTGTAGTTCATCACGAAGTTCTTGTAACTAGGTGGAAGTGATTGGAGGACACGATGAATCCCCAACGCATTATGAATCGTT
Organism: Lolium multiflorum; assembly: GCA_030979885.1. Lineage (NCBI taxonomy): Eukaryota > Viridiplantae > Streptophyta > Magnoliopsida > Poales > Poaceae > Lolium > Lolium multiflorum. The sequence continues at coordinate 341,636,185 of CM061750.1, read as the reverse complement.
ATTCCCAAATCTTGGAGCTTCTTCACGTGCCCAGACATTTTGAGCACGTGCTCGAACGGAGCTGCCCTCTTCCATCTTACAGTTAAAGAACTGCTCAGAGCCTTCATAGCTTTCCACGAGCCCATGAGTTTCAAATATCATTTTGAGCTCATTGATAATGTCACAAGGGTCGTGGTTCTCGAAGTGCTTCTGAAGCTCTGATTCTAAACCGTAGAGGATGGCACACTGAACAGTGGAGTACTAATTCTTCCGAGTGAGGTAAACATATTTAACCTCATCAGGAGCAGTTTCTGCAGGTGGGTCACCTAGCGGTGCATCGAGCACATAGAGCAGATGTCCAGCAGTGAGGACAATCCCCATGTTACGGAAGTAGTCCATAAATTTGCTTCCATTGTTTTTCATCTTTTCTTTCTCTAGGAATGCATTAAAGTTGATGGTAGGTGCCTCCATGATCTACAACTAATTTTATCATAAATTGAGTTCATTTTTAATTCTTTAATTAACTAGGTGAAATCCCACTCAAAACAACATCCCTCATGTTGCCTTAGTGATTACACAAACCAAATCCACTACACCAAGTCCGATCTTGACAAGATAAGATGTAGCTTCAAAGGCGAACCATCAACATGTTCATCATATCATTCATCTGACTCATGCTTTACCTTTCGGTATTCCGTGTTCCAAGGCCATGTATGTACATGCTAGGCTCGTCAAGTTTAACCTTAGTATTCGCATGTGCAAATCTGGCTTGCACCCGTGTATGCACACGTAGAATCTATAACACCCGATCATCACGTGATGCTTCGAAACGATGAGTCTTAGCAACCGTGCATACTAAGCGCGAACACTTTATTTTATTGATATTTAGTGAGAGGGATCATCTTATAGTGCTACCGTCGCGATCTAACCAATATAAGATGCATAAAGGATTAACATCACATGCAATTCATAATATGTGATATGACATGGCCTTTCTTCTTATGCTTTTGGTCTCCATCTCCAAATAACGGACATGATCTCCACCATCACCAGCATGGCGTCAAGATCAGTGGCGCCACTTCATGGTTATCCATCACTAATAGCAACTATGACAACTACTTTGAAATCTCTACTAGTCTTCCCCGTATCCCTAGGTCGCAAATTTGACCAATATAATTTAAATTATATATTGCAAAAATTATATCATTAGAAAATAGAACATCTAAAATTTCTAATGATATAACTTTTATAACATATAACTAATGCTAACTTGATCAAATTTGCGACCTAGGGGTACGCGCACCCCTAATAAACTGTGAGAGAGTGATTACTTGGAATAAAGCTATTACATGATGAATAGACACGCAGGTCTTAACAAATTTAAAGACAGCCATTAGGCTCCTGCCGGTTGCCATAATACAATAATGATCATCTCATGCCTCAAATATAATCACAATATCAACATGGCCATATCACATCACATGCCCCTGCAGAAACAAGTTAGACGCCTCTAATTTTCTTTGCATGTTTTACGTGGCTTGGGGCTTTCGAATAAGAATCGTTCTTACCTACAAACAAGAACCACAACGCTGATACAAGTGTTGTCAAGTGTAGATTGGAAATTGGATCTTAACTATGGTGGGAGAGACAGACACCCGCTGAGCCACTTATGCAATACAAGTTGCATGTCAACCGTGGAGCAAGTATCATGTACGCGGACATGTAAGGTTAGTCCGGGCCGCTTCATCCCAACATCCCGCAAGATGCAAATTAAAGTACACGAAAACCAAACGACAAAAAGAGCATCAACGCCCACAAAATCATTGTGTTCTACTCGAGCAACAGATCTACGCATAGATACGGCTCTTATACCACTGTAGGGTTCGTTGCATAGAAAACAAAAAAATTCTACCGCAAAGATGAATTAAACCAAGATCCAATCTATGGAAAAGCCAAGATTTAATCTATGTGATGTGTGCAACGAGATAGATGAAAACTAATCGTCGAAGATCCAAAGACATAACAAGATCCAATCTTGTGGTTGATGAAGACGATCCTTCCGATGCTGCGATCCGGCAGCACTTCCGCACTAAGTCACACGTACGGAGTCGATGAAGACCTTCCTCTCCATGTTTCAGCAGGCAGCGGAGGTAGTAGATCTCGTTGGAATCCCAGCAGCACGACGGCGTGGTGGTGGAGGAGAATTCCTGCAGGGCTTCGCCTAAGCCGGAGCAGAAAGAAGTGGGAGGGAGGAGAGGTGGCGGCAAGGGTTAGGGTGAGGGGCAAGTGGCCGACCACCCCTCCCCTCTTTATATAGTGTGGGGGTTGGCTAGGGTTTCCCCCTTGGCCCAACCCCATCTAGGGCCGGCGCAAGGGAAGGGGGGAGCAAACTTTCTCCCCAAGTTCCCCCAACCCTAGGGGGGTTGGTCGGCCAGGGCCTTGAGGCTTGGTGCACCTGGCCCATTAGGGCTGGGATGCACCACCTCTGCTCAGGTGGCCCCTCTCAGGGTCGTGGGCCCACCAGTGGCCCCTCCGGAACCTAGAAACCCTAAGGTCATCCACCGGAAAATTCCCGAACTTTTCCGAAGCCCGAAAAATAACTTTTCTTATATGAATCTTATTCTCCAAACCATTCCGGACCTCCTCCTGGATCCCATCCGAGACTCCGGACAATATTGGGCTTCATCTCATATTTCATATCTACTTAAACAACATCGAACCTTAAGTGTGTCACCCTACGGTTCCCGAACTATGTAGACATGATTGAGACACCTCTCCGATCAATAACAAATAGCAGGATCTGGAGATCCATAATGGCTCCCACATATTCAACGATGACTTCGTGATCAAAAGAACCATTAACATACGATACAGATTTCCTTTGTCGCGTGATACTTTACTTATCCGAGGTTCGATCATCGGTATCTCCATACCTAGTTCAACCTCGTTACCCGATAAGTACTCTATACTCGTACCGTGATATGACATCCCTTGTGACCTAGTCACCTGCTTGCAAGCTATTGGATGACATTCCACCAAGGGGCCCCAGAGTATATCTATCTGTCATTTGGATGGACAAATCCCACTCTTGATCCATGTGCTTCAACTCAAACTTTCATAATACTTAATGCCATATTTATAACCACCCAATTACGAAGTGGCGTTTGATGTCATCAAAACATCCATCCGGTGTTGGTGATTAACATGATCTCATGATCGAAGGATTAGGTTACTATGTATTTGAAAGCTTGTAGCAAAACAAACTTAATGACTTGATCTTATGCTATGCTTACTATGGGTGTGTGTCCATCACATCATTCTCCTAATGATATGATCTTGTTATTAATAACATCTAATGTTCATGATTAGGAAACCATGATCATATATTAATCAACAAGTTAGTTTAACAAGAGGCTTACTAGGGATTCTTTTATGTTTATAAAACACACAAGTATTAATGCTTCCGGTTAATACAATTATAGCATGGGATGCAAACATTTACCATAGACACAAAGATATAATAATAACCACTTTATTATTGCCTCTTGGGCATATCTCCAACACTATCGATGATGGCTTCTGAAATGAGTGAATGAGGTGCTCGCGAGAGACTGGTAGACCGGGTGTATGCTCCCGACTCTCTATAGGGCGACTTGGTGATGCCTCGGTAATTAGCTGGTGGGGCGTTGTTTTGTGTTTTTAAAGCATAAGGTCTTGATGGCATGTTCTTCACCCATTGTCTTGTTTGTAGCTGTTGAGTGGTGACTTCGAATTTTGTAATACATGCTCTTGCCATATCTTTGTTGAATAAAATATAGATAAAGATCCTATGCACCATTTGATGCAAAGGCTGGCGGTCCGAGCCTCCATTTCGGGGAAAAAAATCCGCAAGTTGTACTGTCGACCGCAAGTTGTACTATATTTAGGAAAGCAAAGCAAATTAATGGCTCCTTTGATTTATATGATAAAAAGCATAAAAATAAGGGGAAAACGTATAGGAATGAGATGTCATCGTATGAAGACATGAAGTATGTTTTATTATAGAAAAGGAATTTTTCATGAGGTGTGACCTAATGTATTTTTCCTATAGAATTTACACAACAAGATTTTTATATGATTATTTCCTATAAAAATATGTTTATATTTATTAAACAACATATGTAGAAAACAAAATTCATAGAATTTATATCCTATGCAATTTATATATAAATCCTTTTTTGACAGATTTATACATAAATCCTATGAATAAAAGGAGCCCTAAAATATAGAACACAGCAAGGTGGATCGAAGCGGCCACTTGCTTCGACACTTGCACCACTCAACCAGTGAGTCAGCGACATGCGTGACCAAAGCTTCAAATCATTCGCGCCCCTTTCCCGTGCATAAGTTTCTAACCACCACGTTTCCGGTCCAATCCACCGAACGAACCAACCAACGAGCGATCATTCTCTGCTCACATCACCCCTATTCGTGTGGTTCGTGGAGCTGCCGGTCGGGCTGGCTCCGTTGGCTGGCTCCGTTGTTTCCGTTGGGCTTTCCGATTTGGTGACAGCATGATAACGCGGGAGATTGGGCGCACCCGGCCACCAGCCGGCGGGGAGACCAACTCCCCAGCGCGACGGACGGGCCAGTGCCCTGCCGCCGTCGTGCTTTGCTCCCGTCAGGACCGGGCCGGCCGGTGCGGTGTCCCGCGCGCGCCAACACTTTGCTTTCTGATGGCATGCTTTCGAGGGTCATGACGAGGGCGCGGGGCCATGCGCTCTGCGCGCCCACCGGCGCAGCGCAGGAGGCGGACGGCGGCTGTCTCGGCTGGCTGGCCGCGCACTATCTAGCTACGACTAGGAGGCGACGATTCTGTGTTGGTGTGCCGGGTCCGACTGGTCGGCCGATCGCATATAGAAAGGCTAGGGCTTCACCGATATTCTCTCTCAGGTATAGGAGGAGGAATAGGAGGCAGCATGGGCTCCAGTGCGGACAGTTAGGACATCTCTAGCCAATCCCTTTTAATTTAGCAGTCTAAACTGCTAGAGGCTAATGGTGATAGCTGGAGGCAACGCCGACAAACGATGCGCTGCCTGTGGAGGAGCCTATCGTCGCCGGACGGAGGACGCCGTTTCGCTCTATACGAGCCGCAGCCGAGTATATTTAAGAGCCGGATACAGTAATGAGTAAAAAAGTTACTCCTCTAAAGCCTTTGAACTGTCGGCTAGGTTTAATTTAGCCTCTTAGGGCATCTTCAGCGGTTTAATGTATTTCTTAATGTATTTCGAACGCTAAAATTGACAGTTGTCACGTTTGACCGTTGTGTCTGGGGTGCTCCCAGCGGCCCACGCATTCTACCCAAACGCATCACAAATTCTACTAAAATAGTGTAATATTTGAAACAAGTTACCCATATTAACTGCGAAAATGGATGTTCGGACTAATTTTTAAACAAATTACAGGAACAATCTCTTTCTTAGAGGGCACCGCCTCGTCATCGTCACGGCGACGCTTATTGTTTGTCACCTCTTCCGACGAGCTCGTTGCGTCCGCCGAGCTTATTTTCCTCTCTGATGAGTCGCCCTTCGGGTCTTCCTCATCATTTGTGTACGCCGCATGCGCCTTCGCCTCCGCCTTCTCTTGGGCTTTTGCCTTTTTCTTTGCCGCCTCCTATGCACGCGGCTGTTCCCACATGGCCTCTTCATCCTCTTCCTCCTCCTCCTAGTCGTCTGCGATGGCGTCCTCCTCCTAGCCTTCATCGCCGATGGCTTCGTACGCCTCCACCTGTCTGTCGCTCAGTGGGGAGCTTGCGCTACTCGGCGTGTCAACTCTTTCCCACCAATATGTCACCATTCCAGCGACTTTCCCTCGATGTCGATATCTGATGGCAAAGAAAGGTTTCTCATGGCATCGATGGTAATGGTGGCGGCCGGTTTCAGCCGTGGTCCAGTCCAGCAGCCTCTTTTCGATCCAAGAGTCGCATGAGAAGAAAGCTTCCGGTTAGCTTCAGTTAGTGTTAGTTAAATAGAACGGGAACCTCGTAACTATGCCAAGCCCGATCTTGGTTCGGAAATTAGTCTTTATAACTTTATCTCATGCGGAACGAAGAGAAGTTAGTAAATAGGCCTTTTGGGAAGCCCTTGGAAGCGGTAAGAGCAGTTAGAGAGCAAGCAGCGACTCATCAAACCTTTCTGTTTCGGTTACAGCTCAAGCGGTTTGTTTTCCAGTAAGGTATTCAAGCAAGCTTTCCTCCAGTTTCGGGTGAGCTAGCAAAGAAAGTCAGCAGTTAACCGGAAATTTAGGTCAAATTATCATTTCGTAAGTTTTAGTACCTAAAATAAAACAAGATGAGGTGAAACATGGGTAACAAGGTCACATCCCTTTCCGCGCGAGGTCCAAACCTTCTAGATCCGATCACGCAGACGTACGTCTTTTATTGAACCGCGGCAGGAAGCCAAGAAGGCGGAGCAGAAATCGAAGAGGGCAGCGGTTGCTCTTCCTTTCTGTGCTTGGGAAGGCGTCTCAATTGTCGTGGTTGCTCTTTCGGCGGTTGATCTTCCGCGGCGCCCCCTTGGATTGGGTTCGGCCTTGGCCCGCGCCGGTGCGAAACACGAACGAAGGCGTGTTTCGATGTCCCTGACGTGTGGGGCCATCTAGTAATACAAGGGCGTCCATTGCGTCCGAGCAGAGGCATTCACGGAGTAAATTTGAGCCGCGTTTGTGTCCCCGCGGATAGGCCGGAAATTTTGCCTTGGACCGCTGAACTAGGGTGCAGACTCATTTATCGATTGTGCAGACACAAAGAATAACTTTGGGTCCGTTTACGTTGTGCAGCTGGAGATGCCCCTTACAATGAAACTTTTACTCCTCTATGTTCTTTCAGGATCGGCTAGAGATGCCCTAGTCAGTTACAGACTGTCCTTCAAGGTGGGCGTATCGCGTATGGCCCCGGCCTTTTGGATTCTGGGCAGGTGAGCCAGCTGAACGTTAGAGATAATAAAGGAAGAAAGGAGGCCACACCCACAAGCAGATGTTTCTGGAGGAAATAGCTGGCCAACTTGTGTGCTTAGTTGCTCTATCCCTGTATGGGGTCCAAATATCCTATTGTTGCAGCCTTGCAGGCAGGTACTGGTTGGTTATACTAGATATATCTTATTCCACATGACAAAACTAACATATCGTTATACCAGGAGAATTGTCAACAATGTCTATTGTTCACTCATTTGTTACTCTGAGACTTTACCTACCTTGAAAAGAAGCGGAATTGTTAATTTTGAGCTGGCTGAGAATTAACAGAGTGCTCGGTTAAGTCTGAAAGTGACGGATCTATATCGTGATTCGTGCATTCTATGAATTGTAAGTAGAGTTGCAACTAAGATTTTTCAGTTAACTGAGAATTTTTTTCAATTACGAGTCATGTTGCGACTGAGATTTTTAAATTGCAAGTAAGTTGTAACTTTTAGAAAAAAAAGTTCACACCGTAAAAAGGTAGTCACACAATAAAAATTATTCATAACAAATTTGTGGGGATGACATCACCTGAGAACCCGGAAAGAAAACCTAAGTGCGTCTTTGATTTCACCTGACTTTTAACATGGAAATGGAAGTTCACGCACTCAATCCAAAAGTATTGAAAGAACTACACGGATTGGAATCAAAGGATGTTTGACACGCCATAAAAAATAAAGGAAATTGTAGGTAGAAATATGAGTGGCTGGATTTTTTTACTCAACAATAGAGTGCAAAGGAATATTTGAAAAAAAAACTCAAGAATCGTGTGAATCAAACGAGTTAGACAAAAAAAAATGTCTAACGATTCCAATCTCCAAAAATTCCCTTTGAATCAAAGACGCCCTTATTGATAGTTTTGCATAGCATAGCATGACCACCGAAAGGCCAAATACGTTTGCCATTCTGAGTTTTGGTCCGAGATTTCGGTCCACTCTTCCAACAGTTCTAATACTAACAAATTTGAAATGTGCCAGCAACTCAGCGAGTGCAAGCAAGGTCAGTCTGCACGATGAAGAATCGTGGTAAGCGTTGGAGCCAACGTTTCTGACGTCGTTTCCCTCTATGTAGAGTTTGACGACGGCAATGGATGCAGTTTATGAGCCATTTCAACCTTCCACATTTGCGTTACGGGCATGTTGCATCCAGCGATGCTGCAACTAGTCTCTCCACGACGAACCCCTGTATCCGGAAGCGCTATGCGTTGTATTTCCGGACCTGTCGTCAGAAATTGACAAACGTAGTCGACATTTCCTGCTGTTATTTCGCAACAAGCTGGCTGACTTCTCTCACAACAGAGACCAACTTGGAAGTCAATACCGGCTATTAGCAATCCACAAGATAGGACATGCATACAGCTTGCTCAAGACAAACGGTGTGTGATGCTCATACAGTCACACCCTCATCACTAACACACATAGGCCCAAGGTCCAGCAAAAAGAACCAAGGCACAAATTTGTGCTGTAAGAAAAGGGAGTCCAGAAGAGAGTACGTTGCAAAGCATCTAAATCGCTAAACAAGCAATTGATTGCAAGAAATGCCTCAATGACTTACACTGGATATTAAAACAAGGATCATATTTCAAACAACATCAGCGTCTTTCTTCTTCAACATAAATTTGTAACAATTGTCAAGTGTTCTGCCTAACAAGTACATTAGTCCCAAATACCACTCTAGGCAGATGATATATGGCCATTTTGCTTCAGAATTATCTGTTCTGCCCCACCAACTACACTTGTGAACACAGAAGACCATAACTCAAGCTTACAGCCCGACATATAACCTTTCTAGGCTGTAGCTAGGATCAGGTCGCAAGAAGAATGGCCACCAGAATGTTCTCAGCATTCTTCTTAACCACGCTTTACTGGCCTCTGAACATAAGATTTGTTCGGATCTTCGGTCTTAAGCCTTGGAGGTTTAAGTTCTCCTTTCCGTGCCTGTAAGAAGGAAACAGTAAGTTACAGGATCATGGATAACAAAATACAAGTTCTCAACTGCACTCCCAAACCTTCTTTCCGGTCTTCATGAAATCCCTCCAGCTAGACACCTGCAAGCAACCAACACGTGACAAGTATATTAGGCAGTGCACATGGCCATTGTAGACAGGCTGTTCCAAGTAAAATAAAGAAAACCGCAAGGCCTTCATTTTCCCATCTATATCTATACCTATAATATAATAATAAAAGCAAAAGAGCTTCTCTCGGTCCAACATTTTTTCTGACCGATTTGCCCTCCCAACAAATCACATATTATGCACAGCTGACATTGAACTTAGCGTTGTCCGATTTTTTCTGACGTTTCATTACGTTGTCCGCCTGCGCCTTTCCTTTCCTTTTCATACACGTTTTTACATGGTCAAGTATGCCGACTGCCGAGAACCTGAAGCGCTCGACATTATCATGCCTCACGAGCAGCAGGATTTCAGGCCCTGGCTGATGTTGTGATGCCCCAGGTTAGTACTCTCAAGCATACAGTGTTTCATGCATCAGATCGGTATTAAACGTACAGGATTTGGGACTAACCATTTATTGTAGTACGCATACAATGTTCCATAATCTAAAAGATACAGTTGGTTGGAATCGGGAATCACATAGGCTATACAATCAGTGCCTGACTTTATCATTTTTAAGAAGCACACTGGATTTTGTGTGTGTTTCTCCAAACAATCATGGTATTGCTGTTCAATTTTTACCCAACTAACTACACCTGGATATCTTTTTGGAACTACTACAATACAGATGTAAAGCTTGCTATACAGGGATTGCCAGCGGGGATTGCTGGTCGTCACGGCAATCTACATCAAAATATATTCCGCTGTTTGTTGGTTAACTGATTTTTCTGTTCAGAAATTTATGTCTGATCCTGAACTTCACTGCCAAATAACATAATATACAAGCAAATATTTTTAGTTGATCGCTTCTTTTACATGCTCTTTCAGTAACTGTAACATATGACTGGCTCATATGACCACATTTGGAGACCATGGATTTAACTGTGAAAGAGAATCGTTGGCTGTAGAAACTTCAATTTTCCAGTAATATGCAAGGAAGCAACCTTAATAGCGAGGTTATAGTATATGTATTAATAACTACACTTTTATTTTTGCACCTTTCTTTCTATGTGTATTCCTTCAAGTGGGATTATTGAGTTCATGTTTCAAGTTGAAAGGTGAGTTCATTTATTTTTGAGAAGTCCAATTTATCCCCCTAAACTTGTCATAAAGTTCAGTTTACAACCCTGAACTATGATTCGGCTCAATATTCAACCCTTAATTCGAAAAATCTTTCAGATTTACCCCTTACATCATTTTAAGTTGGCTTTTCTTGCCACCATATGTATTCTATTGCCGTATTGGTAAAAATACCAGGTGTATGTATTTGCCATGTCCCCCGTCCCCCGTATATGCATAAGCCAGAAAAGCATCGGCCTAGTCTCCTCTCCTAGTGTGTATTCATGCGAGAGAAAGGCCAAGGGCGCTATCGATCGGGCCGTCGTCCCCAAAGCCGGCCAGACAGATCACGCCCGCTTGATCTTGTAGAGCCGTTGCCCGCCCCTCGTCAGGTCTTCGACCGTACCTGCCCAGGCTGCTGGTCGTCTCCCGCCCTTGCGCAAGCCGCTGCCGCCACTAGGGGGACATAAGCAAGATCTGTTGTTCTCGGTGTTTGCCAAAGGATCAACCATCAGGGTGTTCTGTTGCGTTGCCTCCCGTTCTATATAATGCCTAGGTGGATGCTAAAGACGTCTCTCTCTCACCATTAGCAGCACGAGTCCCTCCAATTTTCTATCTTCTCACTTCCTCTATAAATTAGCAACCAGCAGTATTAGCAGGCAAGAAGCAGGTCTCGCCCATGGAGCAGCAACAGTGCTCTCTTTTTCCCCTCCACAGCCGCTGCAGCTCTCCCTCTCTGCACTTCCCAAGCTTCTCCATGGCATCGCGCCTCTCCCAGGCATAGCTCTTGCGTGTCCGCGACCCTCCATCTCACCGGCCCTGCACTGCATGTCGGATCCTTCACGACGATGGAACTAACTAGATCGGGGCGATCCAGCCTCTCCCTCCCCTGAGCTCCCCCCCCTGTGTTGCATTACCCCCCGTTGGAATGAAAGCGCCTCTCCGTGGGTCGCTACGCGGTTGCCGCCCCATGCTGGTTGCAGACTGGGCACGACAGGGCATGTAGAGGATGGACACCAGAGTCTAGTCTTGCTGGCCGGCGGAGGCGCCCCTCCGTGGTCGCCCTGACCTCGTTCCAGTGAGGAAGACGAACCTAATGATGAGCATGTACAAGGGGCTCATTTGCTCCGGAGAGAGTACATGTATTTTATATGTTGATGAGTTGGTATGTAGGAAGAAAAACTGCAGTTGTGGCAAGAAAAAACCGGCTCAAAACCTGTTTAAAAAGGTGAAAGGGGTAATTCTGAACGGTTTTTAGGATTCAAGGTTGAACATTGAACCAAATCATAGTAGAGGGTTGTAATCTGAACTCAGGACAAATTTAGGGGGGTAAATTGGACTTCCCTCTTTATTTTTTACCAAGATTGATGTATTTGAGCTAACTATACTAAAAATTTAGGGGGGTAAATTGGAGTATATATTTTATGTTCTGGTCAATATTGCTGAATTTGAGCTAACTATAACCAAAATAATGTCAGTTTGCTGTCAGTTTGCACAGTTTCTTTGAAGGATGCTTGTGATGATATTCATGATACTTATTTCAGGTTCAGTTATATCATATCTAGCATCTAAAAACTAATTTCCAATGGGGTTAAGTGGCCATTAAAAAAAAACAATGCCTCGAAGCTTAGGAAGGTCTCGAAGCAGTCTACCTACAGAAGCGGATGGAGGACCATAGCAACGGGCAACGCACAGGTATATTTGCTAGTACTACAAATAGATTCTTAAACAGCTACAAGTATGTATGTCCAGTTGAGATAAACTATTTCAAATCTCTACAAATAGACTGCAAACTTACTCGTTTGTCTCGGGTCTCTTCCCACTTCTCTTCATGCTCTCTCTTTCTCTTCCACATTTCTTTCGTTTCCTCCTCGTCCTTCTTCAGTCTTCCTTCTTCCTCTGATATCTGCACAGTGCACATGAGCAAAGCTCCAGGTGAGCGGCTCAACTGATGATATTTGAACATTTTAAGGAATATTACTTACCCTCATCTGCATTTTTCTCCGGCGCCATTCTTTGTCCGTCAAAATTTCACGAACTTTAATTATGAGCTGCTTATGAAATTCGTCCGACCTTTCAAATTGATCTTCATATTTTCCCTGCTCATAAGATGATTGGAGATTCTCAAGTGTTCAAGTCAAGATACATGAAGCTCAATAGGAAGTTTCAAGGGTCTAGCAAACAATGGGCATTACTTGTTTTTGCAAGAAAACCATGAACGGGAAAACATCAGAACTGCAAGTCTCTACGATTTTGTTGACATTACAAATGACATTTTTCTATATATGAAGCATATTGTTTCCCAAATGTTGTCTTTTAGGTATCCAAAACCTCACCAGAAGTGTGTAATGACTTCTACAATAATTATAATTGCATGCAGTCAGCCAGGAAAGACAGACATACATCACAAATATGTGTAGCTATTGAAGGATGTTGTACAAATCAGTTAGTATATTTTCAAAAAAAATCCCGAGAAACTGTTTACGGCCAAGTTCATGTTCATAGAGTGCAACATGATGAAATCCGTTGTTTAAGGAAGTTGAGTGACTCAAACCAGAACTAAACTGAAAAAAACAAATAACGAAAAACTTAATCACTCAATTAAATTGAAGGACTGTCTACGTAACTGAACCAGAATAGTAGAGATGCAAGTGGGTCAAAGTTAGGGTACTCTCCACCCTCTTTAGTGCAAAAAATTGTACTAACTTTTGCAAAATGATGATGTCATCAGAAAAGTTAAATCTTTTTTTGAACTAAGGAGGGTACACTGGTAGAGGGTACCCTAACTTTGACCCACTTGCATCTATACAGAATAGCAAATCAGGCTACTCTGAAAAAACTCAAGAAACCAGGCCAGTTTTAGAACCAGGATTCATTGGTTCCAACTACAGATACCTAGCCCGGTCAGCTTACTTGCTTATCTGTGAACCAGGTTCCCTAAGCTACCCCTGCAAGGCTGCAACGCTGCCTCTACCAGTCTGTGTTCCCTCAAATACTAATTGTACTTCCTTTTTTCTTCTCCCACTTCCTCATCTATTCACTATTTTCACCCTCAGTTGATCTGGCTATGCACGGTCGCTCTTTCTCAACATGTCCTAAACTTTGTAGTAGATTGAATGTTAATACCGGAAAAAAACATGCTTTTTTCTGTTGGGCTTGGTTCGATTTCTGCAGGCAGCACTGAGCCTTCATCTCCAATTTTGATATAATACTTCCCAACTTCACTTCTGTACACGGTATTGTAGATGAAAATAATGTATGACTAATGAAATATAATTAGCTAGAGAACTTGTGGTCAGATGGTCAAACTGCCGACTGGACCAGTTGACTAGCCAGATCATAATGGTCTAGTTCTTAAAACTATGCAGAATCAGCAGTCACCAATTAGGAATGTAACTGTGAGTCTGTGAATGCAGGTTAAGGGAAATCCCTGCTGAGGGGTTTGAATCCTAGATGGTTTAAGGTTGGTCCAACAAGGAAACTAGTCCAGATTAGACCAGTTTAGGTCGAGGCATAGTATTTTTGCATTGATCTTTGTTTGAAACATGGTACTCCAAGTGAGTGCTATTACGAAGTTCATAAATTCACACCACCTGTAGGAGATTGTCTTACCTCATCTACTTGGGATTTTATCTTGGATGCAGTGTCTTTCCTCAACTCCTTTTTCCTCTTTGCCCTCAGCTCTTCTGAATTTTTCAACACAAAAGAACATCAGAAAGCTAATCTCCTTTATTTCGAATGAACAAATTGCTAAGCCTTTAAATAAAAAACAATTGCGTTGGTGCTAAATAGGAGGACTTAAACAGATCACATCACACCTTTTGCAGCAGTAACTTGATCAAGAATGTAACCTCTTTCCTGTGGATCAAGTAGGAGCTGTTGCGCCTTTGACAGGGCTGTTCGTGAGTAGAGTAGGTAACACAATTATATATATACATCCATGTGATGAAGAGAAGCAACACGATGCGACATGGGGAAAATAGACATCGTATATGTGCAAAGAAATTGGTTAGCTTTAGTGATAGATCTAATTACAGAAATCAAACACTTAATAAGCTACAAGCATAGATAATGAACTATTTACTTATCCTGGTTTCTCTCGGAATGCACATTTCCTACATGGATGAAGAAAATACCTAATTCTCCAGTGATCCCTAGGCTACTACCATTTGCAAATCAAAAATTTAAAAGGACTTATCCATTTTGTTATTCGCACATGGACTTCTGGAACTTGCTGTGGATGCCAATAAAGTTAAATTCATTTTACAGTTTTCTTCAAGCATGTTTTGGGCTTTTGGCATGTCATGATCCTGCTTGTGCTACCAACTAATATCTTAAAAGCTGCCCCAAATCTAGGCTACAGCAATGCAGTGAAATATTGTCTTCCAACCTATTATGATTATGTATCACTACTACAAATTCATATGCGCCACGCCCGTAATTATTGGCCAGTTACATACCTCCGAAAGCTTCTTGTGCTTGTGGATGCTTGCATTTGTCAGGATGGACCAACAACGACAACTGCAAAACGTACAAGAAGCAACAATTAGCTCCACACTAGGAGGGGAAAGACCAGAACTAATAGGGAAGCTCAAATATTAAAGCCATGTTTCAATACCTTCCTATATTGCTTCTTCACCTCATCTGGGGAAGAATCAAATGACAACTTAAGATGCTCAAAAGGATTTAACTTGAAGCAACCAAGTATTCTGCCAAGTTAGAATGTGTTAGAAACAGAATATACAATCACAATCGAAAACAAACACGAAAGACTCGGGAGGTTTTTGTTCATTGTTACACTGTGAAATAACCCTCTTGATGCAAATGTGATTCCAGACTTCTCACTTTGTTTTACATGCATGTCATTGTATACTTTGAAGGTACTAAGTTTTCTTTCAGCATAATTCCCATCAAGAATGTATGCCTACTTTTCCAAGGGGAAAGGATGGAGGAACTTTAAATTGCTTTGGCAGTACAAATTATAGGAAGATTAAATTGAGTATTATGATCAGTACTTCATGCCTTCTAGGGTAAAATAATATGTACTATCTGCACTTATGCCCTGTTTGTATCGGCTTTTGCCCAGTTCCCCTCTAATACACAGGGCACTTCCTTCTTAATTAACGGATAAGGCAAAGCTTTTGCCTTCGTTTCAAAAAAAAAATCAAGTAATGTGTCATTAAAAAATAACACATGCCTAGCTAGTTGCAGAGTCACTGATCATGTTTAATTGATTATGATAGTAGTATCAATTGAAACGGCTTCAAATTGGATAGCATAACAAACTGACCGCTGGAATCCATTGGTCAGCACAAGCTACACAGGAGAACATGTGGTATGTTTGGTTGTTGTCCATGGATAAACTTATTTTTATTGTTTGGATGGTTACCAAATTTTGGCATATGCCTGTGCTACCTAGCCTAGTTCATTTTCTTTGACAACATGGGCCAACCTTAAATAATTTTTGCCTAGCCAAATTCGTGGCTAATGTAGGCATGTGCTCAAATCAAACAAACCCCAAGTCAGAAACATTTATATCCATATTGAATACAAAATTATCAGGTTGGTACAGGAAACATATCACAATAGACCATATATCTATCTCGATCCAGACATTGCCCGTACAGTAAGCACAAATCAGAATATAAGAACGAGAGGCTCTAAACACCATTACCTTGTGTAAAAACTAACAAGGCATATAAAAACTTAAAAGAAAAACCAAGCAATTGAATATTAGAAGCAGCAATGCTTCATGGTATCTCATCGCCACCAAAGTAGTCAAAGTGGCAAAATTTAACTAAAATTGAGGGGAGAGGAGGGGGCATCAAATCCAGGTAACAATTAAGACCTAAGCAGACTCGTGGTTGGATCATGTTGCGGAAATAAATAAGAACAAGTAAAAAGAACGGTACGAATCCAACCTAGGGTTCACACGGAACCGAGTGGAACCCCAGTACCCCACCCAAAATTCAGCAGCAAGGTAAGGCTGCATCTACTGGGTCGCACAGCTGGACGAGAATTGAGCGAAACGGATGGCGCGATTATTGGGGATCTGAAGCTACGGTATGCGATTAAGGGATTCGGTAGGAAATGTTGGGGGAGAAGGGGGATTGGGAGGAGGGGGCCGGGACGAACCTGAGGACTTCGTTGTCGCGCTCGGCCTCGCTGACCTCGGCGAGGAAGCTCTTGAGGAGCAGGTCGTCGTCGGCCTCCGACGAGCCCATGGGTGGGGGGAATTTTACTTTTTGCCACTACTTTCTTTGGTCTTATACGATTTGCCCTTATTTACATTGGACTAGATTTTTTGCCCCTGTTTTCTTTGCAACTTTATCATTTGCCCCTTATAGATTGTTTAGTATATTTTCCAGAATTAAGACAACGTGAAAAGACCAAACACCCTCGTCCCCAATCCTTCTCCAATCTGACACGGACTGAAGTTTGGTTCGTCGCTGTGCCAGCACTCTGCGTTGAGGTCGCCACCTCTGGAAAGCAAGAGAGAGGAAGGCCGGCCTTGTCGCACCGCCGAGGCAGAGGAGGCTGCCGCTGGCCTGCGCCTTCTTCGCGCCCACCGGCCTTGTGGGCTCGCTCACGGCGGCGCGCCTATCCTCGCAGCCACAGAACCTCGCCGTGCTCCCGCACCGATTTGCACTGCTGATTAACTCCTGTATCGCCTCTGTCAGCTGCGCATGGCCGCCGCTCTAGGCGCAGTGGGCGGAGGAGGCCGAATCGGTGTGGTTGGACCAGGGCGCGCCGTATAGTTCGGAAGCTAGGACAAATAGGATCTCGCCGGACATGGAGAAGAACGCCAGATTCTACAGGGCGGGGGTGCCGATCTGAAGCTAGCATGGGATGTAGAAGTGGCCGAGGGGCAGGAAGGCGGCAACGTCATGGCTGGCCATCAACGACGACGAAGGCGAAGCCTGCTGCTCCGGCGCTGAACGACGACCACGACGGCGTATAAAGCAAAGGCTCGGTCATCTCGCTGCTTGCTTCGAACCAGACCGAGCAGGGTATTTTTGTCTTTGGGTGTGGGTCCTGTTTGAACGAGGGCAAATGATAAAGGTTCAAAGAAAGCTGGGGCAAAAAATCTAATCCAATGTAAATGAGGGCAAATTATAGAAGACCAAAGAAAGTAGTGGCAAAAAATAAAATTCCCCTCCTGAGGACTTCGTTGTCGCGCTCGGCCTCGCTGACCTCGGCGAGGAAGCTCTTGAGGAGCAGGTCGTCGTCGGCCTCCGACGAGCCCATGGGTGGAGGAGGAGCGGTGGCGGTTGGGGTTGGGCTCCCTGCTGCGGGAGAACGACGAGAACGGAAAGAGAGTTCGTGAGAAGGGACGGTGCAGATTTTTTTGTGTTCCGCAGGCAACAGGCTGACAGCCCACCTGGTTTCTGAGGAGTCCTGCTTGTTCCAAAGGGGCCGCGCCCCTTTTGCACGCACCGACCGACCTATTTTTCTGCAAGATTTGTATGTTTTGGGGGCATACCTCAGAGTGATGTATGTGGCTGCATTATTGCTTTACTCCATAGTTAAAATTATTACAGATTTATGGATCAGCTAGAGTCGATACAGACGGATGTGTATGTGATGTGGCGCCATCCTATTGGTGGAAGACCTCCGAAGCAAGTCGCGGCGAGGAGCTGGACATCCACGAGATCAGGTCGTCTCGGTTATAATCTGTAATGCTTGTACGATGTGGGGGCATCATTGAACTATGACCAGGTTGTAGAACTATGTTTCTCTCCCGAACCTAGTGCTTCCGTTAACTCATGAACCCTAATTTTCCCTCTCCAATCACTATTCCTGTGTGATTACTCATCTTATATCATTACATCTGGTATCAAGAGCCATCCAAGGATCTTTATACAGGAGCAGATGGTTTCGAGCGAGTCCTAGGCCGATGTGTCGGAGGCTTGATTGGCGGACTTGGTTCGCCCGCACACTGCGGCTGGCACGGCGGCGGAAAAGGCTGCGGTAGATAACTCCGATGACGTCGTCATCCATGCACCTGCACGCGCGCATCCGACGTTTTTGATGGAGGCTCCTCCGACGCGCACTGCAGTGTCGAGATCTGACCACGGGTCATTTGACCACCGTGATGCACATCTACGCCGGGGTGATGTCGTAGGTCTCCTTGGGAACCTATCATGTGTCTTGGGAACATGTACTATTCCGCATCAGCATACCACCTCCCGTGTTCATACTACCTCTGCTCACCATGACGCAAAAGTTATCTCTGTTTTTGTTTGCCCAATTTTCTATCAGGGGCAAATTCGGTCTACCTGATCATCTCTAGGACGTGTGTCGCATGGTCTGTTTTTCACCGTGCCATGCAACACACCCTACTAGAACGCTTGCCGGGAGTTGTTTGGTGATGTTTAGGTGGGCATTGTAGTGTGGGAAATGGTTTGACCAGCCCTGGCGTTGATACGTCCATTTTGCATCACTATTTTATATCATAATTTACTGTTATTCATTGATATATTTCATATTTAGAGATGATACTTATGTTATTTCACTTATTTTGCATGTTTCATGATTATTGGAAAATTATTCACCGGAGTCAGATTCTGCTGAAAAAGCACCGTCAGGATACCATATTTCGAAGATCAACAATTGACGGAAAATGAAGTTCTTATTTTCCCAGATGACGGAGCCAACCAAAGGGAGGCCGAGGAGGGGTCGCCATGCCCCCCCATAGGCCGGCGCGGGCCCCGCCTGGCCGCGCGCCCATGTGGGGAGGGGCCGGCCGTCTCTTCTTCGTACTTCTTCTCCGAGAACCCTAAGGTACGAGGAGGCATCGAGAATAAACAGCCTCTGCGGCGGAAAAAAACACCAGAGAAAAGAGCTCTCCGGCGGGCAGAAATCCGTCGGGAAATTCCCTCGCGGAGGGGGAAATCGTCGCCATCGTCACCGTCATCGAGCTGGACTTCATTGGGATCATCATCATCATCATCTCCACCATCGACATCGCCATCTCCACCGCTGCACCTCGTCTCCGCTGTAACATCTTGGGTTGAATCTTGGTTATTTCATAGGGGAAACTCTCCCAGTGTTGATTACTCCTTGTTATTGATGCTATTGAGTGAAACCATTGGATCAAGGTTTATGTTCAGATTGTTATCCATCATTACATGATGTCTCGTGAGTAGTTCGTTTAGTTCTTGAGGACATGGGTGAAGTCTAAATGTTAGTAGTGAACTATGTTGAGTAATATTTAATGGTTTGATATTTAAGTTGTGGTGTCATTCTTCTAGTGGTGTGATAACGCGTGAAGCACACGTCCGTTGGGAACCCCAAGAGGAAGGTGTGATGCGTACAAAGCAAGTTTTCCCTCAGTAAGAAACCAAGGTTATCGAACCAGTAGGAGATGAAGGCCACGTGAAGGTTGTTGGTGGAGGAGTGTAGTGCGGCGCAACACTAGTGATTCCGGCGCCAACGTTGAACTGCACAACACAATCACAGTACTTTGCTCCAACTTAACAGTGAGGTTGTCAATCTCACCGGCTTGCTGAAAACAAAAGATTAAACGTATGGTGTGGAAAATGATGTTTGTTTGCGAAGAACAACAGAGAACAGAGATTGTAGTAGATTGTATTTCAGATGTAAAAGAATGGACCGGGGTCCACAGTTCACTAGTGGTGTCTCTCCAATAAGATAAATAGCATGCTGGATGAACAAATTACAGGTGGGCAATTGACAAATAAAGATTCATATACATAGCATGATCATCACTATGAGATTTAATCAGGGCATTACGACAAAGAACATAGACCGCCATCCAGCATGCATCTATGCCTAAAAAGTCCACCTTCAGGTTAGCATCCGCACCCCTTCCAGTATTAAGTTGCAAACAACAGACAATTGCATTAAGTATGGTGCGTAATGTAATCAACACAAATATCTTTAGACAAAGCATTGATGTTTTATCCCTAGTAGCAACAGCACATCCACAACCTTAGAACTTTCTGTCACTGTCCTAGATTCAATGGAGGCATGAACCCACTATCGAGCATAAATACTCCCTCTTGGAGTTACAAGTATCAACTTGGCCAGAGCCTCTACTAGCAATGGAGAGCATGCAAGAACATAAACAACACATATATGATAGATCAATAATCAACTTGACATAGTATTCTATATTCATCGGATCCCACCAAACACAACATGTAGCATTACAAATAGATGATCTTGATCATGTTAGGCAGCTCACAAGATCTAAACATGATAGCACAAGAGGAGAAGACAACCATCTAGCTACTGCTATGGACCCATAGTCCAAGGATGAACTACTCACGCATCGATCGGAGGCGGGCATGGTGATGTAGAGCCCTCCGGTGATGATTCCCCTCCGGCAGGTGCCGGAGGCGATCTCCTGAATCCCCCGAGATGGGATTGGCGGCGGCGGCGTCTCTGGAACTTTTTCCGTATCGTGGCTCTCGGTAATAGGGTTTTCGCGACGGAGAGTTTAAGTAGGCGGAAGGGCGGCGCGGGCCCCTCCATGGCCGCGTCGCCTTGTGGTGTCGCCACCTCGTGGCCCCACTTCGTATCCCCTTCGGTCTTCTGGAAGCTCCGTGGAAAAATAATACCCTGGTCGTTGATTTCGTCCAATTTCGAGAATATTTCCTTTGTAGGATTTCTGAAACCAAAGAAAACAGCAATTGGCGCTTCGGCATCTTGTTAATAGGTTAGTGCCGGAAAATGCATCAAAACATCATAAAGTGTGAACAAAACATGTAGGTATTGTCATAAAACTAGCATGGAACATAAGAAATTATAGATACGTTGGAGACGTATCATGGTGTCATGTGAACGTCGACTACATGATACTTCACCTTTATGGGCCTAGGGGAATACATCTTGTATTCGGTTGCTAATTGTGGGGTTGCCGGAGTGACAGCAACCTGAACCCCCGTTGGTATATCGATGCGGAGGGATAGCAGGATCTCGAGTTTAATTGTGGTTAGATTTATCTTAATTACTTTCTTGTATTTGCGGATACTTGCAAGGGGTTTAATCACAAGTATGTATTAGTCCTAGGAAGGGCGGTGCATTAACATAGGTTCACCCACACAACACTTATCAAAACAATGAAGATTAATCAACTATATGAAGCGAAAGCACTAGACTAAATTCCCGTGTGTCCTCAAGAACGTTTGGTCATTATAAGTAAACAAACCGGCTTGTCCTTTGTGCTAAAAAGGATTGGGCCACTCGCTGCAATTATTACTCTCGCATTTTACTTACTTGTATTTTATTTATCTGCTATATCAAAACCCCCTGAAAACTTGTCTGTGAGCATTTACAGTGAATCCTTCATCGAAACTGCTTGTCAACACCTTCTGCTCCTCGTTGGGTTCGACACTCTTATTTATCGAAAAGTACACCCCCTATACTTGTGGGGCATCAAGACTATTTGGCGCCGTTGCCGGGTGAAGCGCTATTGGTAAGTGGAATTGGTAAGGAAAACTTTTATTGTACGTGTTGTTTTTGTTTCTGCCTGCTGCTATAATTTATTATGGAGAGATCCTCTCTTGAATTTCTATTTGGGAAATCTACTACTACTGCAAAGGTAGTGGATGAGGCGCCAGGTTAGGAAGTAATTCCGTATAAAATACCTATGAAAATTATTGAACGTGTAGTGGATAGCCTATAAGGGGATGGAACTGTTCATCCTGGAGATCATTTACTGTTTTTACATGAATTATGCGGGTTATTCAAGTGTGCAGGTATTTCAATGGATGAAGTTAGGAAGAAATTATTCGATATGTCGATGTATGGTAAAGCGGCGCATTGGTATAAACTGCTGAAGGATGGGCATTCTCTTGATTGGAAGGATATTGTGCCTCTATTTTATTCTAAATTCTATCATCCAAGTGAAATTCACAAAGACCGAAACCGCATATATAATTTTTGGCCTCATGACGGAGAGAGTATTGCCCAAGCATGGGGGATATTGAAGTCTTTAATGCTCAAATGCCCCATTCATGAGCTTCCTGGTAATATCATCATTGATAATTTCTATGCAAGACTTTCTTTTCAAGATAAAACCTTGTTGGATACTACTTGTTCTGGATCATTCACACGCAACAAAGAAGAGTTTAAATGGGACCTTCTTGATCGGATCCAAGAGAATACTGAAGGATGGGAGAACGACAAAGGTAGAGAGTCAGGTATAAATTATGATTATGAATGCATTGAAACTTTTATGGATACTGATAAATTTCGTAATATGAGTGCTACTTATGGTCTTGACTCTCAAGTTGTTGCAAATTTTTATAAAGCTTTTGCCTCTCATTTTGAATTTCCTAGGAAGAATTTTGATAAGTATCATGAACCTTACAAAGATAAAACTGATTCACCTATAGGTAAATGTATTGAAGTTAAAACTATTGATCATATTCTTCCTGAAGCTTATATTGAAAAAACTCCTTTCCCTGCTAAAATGAAGGAGTATTCTGTTATAACTAGTGTGGTTAATAAAAGTGCAAAGAAACCTAAAGAACCTGAGGAGCAAATAAATGTTAAACCTGTTGTTGCAATAGTTAAATATCTTGTGACTGAAAATGTAGAAGATGGTCATATCATTTTCTGTGAAGATGCCTCTAATATTGTTTCACATCCTAGTAAGTCTAGGAAAGCTAGTGTTCCTATGCTCTCTGTT
This sequence comes from Lolium multiflorum, assembly GCA_030979885.1. Classification (NCBI taxonomy): domain Eukaryota; kingdom Viridiplantae; phylum Streptophyta; class Magnoliopsida; order Poales; family Poaceae; genus Lolium; species Lolium multiflorum. Next base: position 341,613,386 of record CM061750.1, on the reverse strand, counting down.
AGAATTGGTGATCATTGTTATTATGGTTTATGCGATATTGGTGCAAGTATTAGTGCCATTCCTTATGAGCTTTACATGGAAATCATGCATGAAATTGGTTCTTGTGAACTTGAATATATTGATGTGGTTATTCGGCTAGCTAATAGAGAAACTATCTCTCCTATTGGTATTGTTTGAGATGTTGAAGTTTTATGTGGTAAGATTAAATATCCTGCTGACTTTTTGGTACTTGGTTCTGCTGCTAGTAAGACTTGTCCTATCATTTTTGGTAGACCTTTTCTAAATACTTGTGGAGCTGTTATAGATTGCAAGAAAGAAAAAATTGTGACTAAATTTGTTGGTGAATCTTATGAGTTTAATTTCTCTAAATTTGCCAAAGTTCCTTATAAAGCTGAATTGCCTAACAATGATTTTAGAGTAGAACAGCTTGCATCTATTGCTCTTGCTCCAAGTAATCCTTTGCAGCAACATTTGGAGGATCATGAGAGTGAAGTATTTAGGGAAGAAAGAAATGAGCTTGATGAAATTTTCCTTCGTCAACCTATTCTTAAACATGACTTACCGGTTGAAGATCTAGGTACAACACCACCACCAAAGGAAGATCATGTTTTTGATTTGAAACCATTGCCTGATAATCTTAAGTATGCTTATATTGATGATAAGAAAACATATCCTGTTATTATTAGTGCTAAGCTTTCAGATTTTGAGGAAGAAAGATTATTGGAAATATTGAAGAAACACCGAGGAGCTATTGGCTACACTCTTGATGACTTGAAGGGGATTTCTCCCTCTATTTGCCAACATGCCATCAACATGGAAGATGATGCAAAGCCTGTTGTTGAACATCAGCGTCGTCTAATTCCTAAGATGAAGGATGTGGTAAGGAATGAGGTATTGAAACTTCTTGAAGCTGGTATTATATATCCTATTGCTGATAGTAGATGGGTTAGTCATGTACATTGTGTTCCTAAGAAAGGAGGAATAACTGTTGTACCCAATGATAATGATGAGCTCATTCCTCAAAGAGTAGTTGTAGGGTATAGAATGTGCATTGATTATCGAAAAGTTAATAAAGTTACTAAGAAGGATCATTACCCTTTACCATTTATTGATCAAATGCTAGAAAGGTTATCTAAAAACACTCATTTCTGCTTTCTTGATGGTTATTATGGGTTTTCACAAATTGCTGTTAGAGCTAAAGATCAAGAGAAAACCACTTTCACTTGTCCTTATGGAACTTATGCTTATAGGTGTATGCCTTTTGGTTTATGTAATGCTCCTGCTACTTTTCAAAGATGCATGTCTGCTATTTTTCATGGTTTTTGTGAAAAGATTGTAGAGGTTTTCATGGATGATTTTTCTGTCTATGGGAATTCTTTTGATAATTGTTTGCGAAACATTGATAAAGTTTTGCAGAGATGTGAAGAAACTAACCTTGTTCTTAATTGGGAGAAATGCCACTTTATGGTTAATGAAGGAATTGTATTGGGACATAAAATTTCTGAGAGAGGTATCGAAGTTGATAGAGCTAAAGTTGAAGCAATTGAGAAGATGCCCTATCCTAGGGATGTTAAAGGTATTCGTAGTATTCTTGGTCATGCTGGGTTTTATAGGAGATTTATTAAAGATTTCTCTAAAATTTCAAAGCCTCTTACTAATCTTCTTCAAAAATATGTACCTTTTGTTTTTGATGATGATTGTAAGGAAGCTTTTGAAACTCTAAAGAAAGCCTTAACAACTGCTCCTGTAGTTGAACCTCCTGATTGGAATTTACCTTTTGAAATTATGTGTGATGCTAGTGATTTTGCTGTAGGTGCTGTTCTTGGACAGCGAGTAGATAAAAAGTTGAATGTTATTCATTATGCTAGTAAGACTCTAGATGCTGCTCAAAGAAATTATGCTACAACTGAAAAAGAGTTATTAGCCGTAGTTTTTGCTTGTGACAAGTTTAGACCTTATATTGTTGATTCAAAAGTCACAGTTCATACTGATCATGCTGCAATTAGGTACCTTATGGAAAAGAAAGACGCTAAGCCAAGGCTTATTAGATGGGTGCTTCTCTTGCAAGAATTTGATTTACATATTGTAGATAGGAAAGGTGCTGATAATCCTGTTGCTGATAATTTATCTAGATTGGAAAATATTGCTTATGATCATGTTCCTGTTAATGATAGTTTTCCAAATGAACAATTGGCTGTAATAAAGGTGAGCTCGCGGGATAGCCCTTGGTATGTGATGTCTACGGGTGCTTCTATTCTTGTAGACAGTGTTGGGCCTCCAAGAGCAGAGGTTTGTAGAACAGCAGCAAGTTTCCCTTAAGTGGATTACCCAAGGTTTATCGAACTCAGGAGGAAGAGGTCAAAGATATCCCTCTCATGCAACCCTGCAACCACAAAGCAAGAAGTCTCTTGTGTCCCCAACACACCTAATAGGTGTACTAGTTCGGCGAAGAGATAGTGAAATACAAGTGGTATGAATGAATATGAGCAGTAGTATGGCGCCAGAAAAGTGCTTGCTGGCGTGCAGTTGATGGTAGTAATATTGCGGGAAGTAAACATGCAGTAGTAACGCATCAGTAGTAACGCAGTAAAACAGTAACAAGCAGCGCTAGCAGTATTTAGGAACAAGGCCTAGGGATTAGACTTTCACTAGTGGACACTCTCAACTTTGATCACATAACAGAATAGATAAATGCATACTCTACACTCTCTTGTTGGATGATGAACACATTGCGTAGGATTACACGAACCCTCAATGCCGGAGTTAACAAGCTCCACAATTCAATGTTCATATTTAAATAACCTTAGAGTGCATGAAAGATTGAAACGACTAAACCAAGTACTAACATAGCATGCACACTGTCACCTTCATGCTTATGTAGGAGGAATAATACACATCAATACTATCATAGCAATAGTTAACTTCGCAATCTACAAGAGATCATGATCATAGCATAAACCAAGTACTAACACGAGTGCACACACTGTCACCATTACACCGTGTAGGAGGAATAAAACTACTTTAATAACATCACTAGAGTAGCACATAGATAAATTGTGATACAAAACACATTGCAATCATAAAGAGATATAAATAAGCACTTCACTATGCCATTCATAACAGTGAATAAGTATTCTGTGAAATATAGCCTAAGAGACCCACACGGTGCACACACTGTCACCTTTACACACGTGGGACAAGGAGTCTCCGGAGATCACATAAGTAAAACTCACTTGACTAGCACAATGACATCTAGATTACAAGCATCATCATATGAATCTCAATCATGTAAGGCAGCTCATGAGATTATTGTATTGAAGCACATAGGAGAGAGATGAACCACATAGCTACCGGTACCCCCGAGCCTCGATGGAGAACTACTCCTCCTCATGGGAGCAGCAGCGGTGATGAAGATGGCGGTGGAGATGGCAGCGGTGTCGATGGAGAAGCCTTCCGGGGCACTTCCCCGCTCGGCAGGGTGCCGGAACAGAGACTCCTGTCCCCAGATCTTGGCCGCGATGGCGGCGGCTCCGGAAGGTTTCGCGTACCGTGGCTTCTTCCGTAAGGGTTTTCGATGCAGGGGCTTTATATAGGCAAAAGGGCAGCGTCAGAAGGTCGAAGAGGCAGCGACACCATAGGCTGGCGCGGCCGGGCCCGGCCGCGCCACCCTATCATCTGGGCCCCCCTCCGCGGCTCTCGGGTGTTCTGGATGCTTCCGGGCAAAATAGGAATATGGGCGTTGATTTCGTCCAATTCCGAGAATATTTCGTTACTAGGATTTCTGAAACAAAAACAGGAACTGGCACTTCGGCATCTTGTTAATAGGTTAGTTCCAGAAAATGCATAAATATGACATATAATGTGCATAAAACATGTAGGTATCATCAATAAAGTAGCATGGAACATCAGAAATTATCGATACGTCGGAGACGTATCAGCATCCCCAAGCTTAGTTCTGCTCGTCCCGAGCAGGTAAAACGATAACAAAGATAATTTCTGAAGTGACATGCCATCATAACCTTGATCATACTATTTGTAAACATATGTAATGAATGCAGCGATCAAAACAATGGTAATGACATGAGTAAACAAATGAATCATAAAGCAAAGACTTTTCATGAATAGTACTTCAAGACAAGCATCAATAAGTCTTACATAAGAGTTAGCTCGTAAAGCAATAATTCAAAGTAGAGGTATTGAAGCAACACAAAGGAAGATTAAGTTTCAGCGGTTGCTTTCAACTTGTAACATGTATATCTCATGGATAATTGTCAACATAGAGTAATATAACAAATGCAATAAGCAAGTATGTAAGAATCAATGCACAGTTCACACAAGTGTTTGCTTCTTGAGGTGGAGGGAGATAGGTAAACTGACTCAACAATAAAAGTAAAAGAATGGTCCTTCAAAGAGGAAAGCATCGATTGCTATATTTGTGCTAGAGCTTTTATTTTGAAAATATAAAGAGAGCATAAAAATAAAGTTTTGAGAGGTGTTTGTTGTTGTCAACGAATGGTAGTGGGCACTCTAACCCCCTTGCCAGACAAACCTTCAAAGAGCGGCTCCCATTTTATTTTATTTTTGGGTGGCACTCCTTCCAACCTTTCTTTCACAAACCATGGCTAACCGAATCCTCGGGTGCCTGCCAACAATCTCATACCATGAAGGAGTGCCTTTTTATTTTAGTTTTATTATGATGACACTCCTCCCAACCTTTGCTTTCTCAAGCCATGGCTAACCGAATCCTTCGGGTGCCGTCCAACAATCACATACCATGGAGGAGTGTCTATTTTTGTTAATTAATTTGGGACTAGGAATCCCATTGCCAGCTCTTTTTGCAAAAAATTTGGATAAGCGGATGAAGCCACTAGTCCATTGGTGAAAGTTGCCCAACAAGATTGAAAGATAAACACCACATACTTCCTCATGAGCTATAAAACATTGACACAAATAAGAGGTGCTAAATTTTGAATTGTTTAAAGGTAGCACTCAAGCAATTTACTTTGGAATGGCGGAGAAATACCATGTAGTAGGTAGGTATGGTGGACACAAATGGCATGAATATTGGCTCAAGTATTTGGATGCATGAGAAGTATTCCCTCTCGATACAAGGCTTAGGCTAGCAAGGTTGTTTGAAACAAACACAAGGATGAACCGGTGCAGCAAAACTCACATAAAAGACATATTGTAAACATTATAAGACTTTACACCGTCTTCCTTGTTGTTCAAAACTCAATACTAGAAATTATCTAGACTTTAGAGAGACCAATTATGCAAACCAAATTTTAGCAAGCTCTATGTATTTCTTCATTAATGGGTGCAAAGTATATGATGCAAGAGCTTAAACATGAGCACAACAATTTCCAAGTATCACATTATCCAAGACATTTTAGAATTACTACATGTAGCATTTTCCAATTCCAACCATATAACAATATAACGAAGAGGAAACTTCGCCATGAATATTATGAGCTAAGAACACATGTGTTCATACGAACCAGCGGAGCGTGTCTCTCTCCCACACAAGGATGAACTTATTCAGAGAACTAAGATAACAAAACAAAAACAAAAATAAAAGCACACAGACACTCCAAGTAAAGTACACAAGATGTGATTGAATAAAAATATAGTTTCAGGGGAGGAACCTGATGATGTTGTCGATGAAGAAGGGGATGCCTTGGGCATCCCCAAGCTTAGACGCTTGAGTATTCTTAGAATATGCAGGGGTAAACCACGGGGCATCCCCAAGCTTAGAGCTTTCACTCCTCTTGATCATAGTATATCATACTCCTCTCTTGACCCTTGAAAACTTCCTTCACACCAAACTTCAAGCAAACTCATTAGAGGGTTAGTGCACAATTAATAATTCACATGTTCAGAGGTGGCACAATCATTCTTTACACTTCTGGACATTGCATAAAGCTACTGGACATTAATGGATCAAAGAAATGAATCCAACATAGCAAAAGAGGCAATGCGAAATAAAAGGCAGAATCTGTCAAAAACAGAACAGTCCGTAAAGACGAATTTAAAGCTGGCACCAGACTTGCTCAAATGGAAAAACTCAAAACTAATGAAAGTTGCATACATATCTGAGGATCACGCTCGTAAATTGGCAGATTTTTTCGAATTTTCTACAGGAGCTGTGCCCAGATTCGTGACAGACAGCAATGCTGTTTCTGCGCAGCGATCCCAAATATAACATCAACTTTGACATAGAAACTTTACTTGGCACAAAAACATGATAAGGAGAGGTTGCTACAGTAGTAAAAACTTCCAAGACACAAATATAAAACAAAGTACTGTAGTAAAAACACATGGGTTATCTCCCAAGAAGTTCTTTCTTTATAGCCATTAAGATGGGCTCAGCAGTTTTAATGATGCACTCGCAAGAAATAGAAGTTGAAGCAAAAGAGAGCATCAAGAGGCAAATTCAAAACACATTTAAGTCTAACATGCTTCCTATGTATAGGAATCTTGTAAATAAACAAGTTCATGAAGAGCAAAGTAACAAGCATAGGAAGATAAAACAAGTGTAGCTTCAAAAATTTCAGCACATAGAGAGGTGTTTTAGTAACATGAAAACTTTTACAACCATATTTTCCTCTCTCATAATAAATTTCAGTAGCAACATGAGCAAACTCAACAATATAACTATCACATAAAGCATTCTTATCATGAGTCTCATGCATAAAATTATTACTACTCCCAACATAAGCATAGTCATTCTTATTAATTGTAGTGGGAGCAAATTCAACAAAGTAGCTATCAAATATAGGAGGTATATTGTAATCATAATCAAATTTATCCTCCATAACAGGTGGTAACAAAAGACTACTATCATTATAATCATCATAAATGGGAGGCAAAGTATCATCAAAGTAAATTTTCTCCTCAATGCTTGGGGGACTAAAAATATCATGCTCATCAAAGCCAGCTTCCCCAAGCTTAGAATTTTCCATAGCATTAGCAACAATAGTGTTCAAAGCATTCATATTAATATGTTCCATGGGTTTTTTAATTTTGCATCAAACCATCCATGTCTTAAATCAGGAAATAGAATAAAAAGCTCATTGTTGTTCATTATGCCTAACTAGTGTAAACAAGAAACCAAATGTCGCAATTGCAGAGTCTAAAGGAAATAGCTTCGAGCACACACACTGAAGGAGATATGCCCTAGAGGCAATAATAAAGTTGTTATTATTTATATCTTTATGTTTATGATAAATGTTTATATATCATGCTATAATTGTATTAACCGAAACATTAATACATGTGTGATATATAGAAAACAAAGAAGTCCCTAGTATGCCTCTTAAACTAGCTTGTTGATTAATGGATGATTAGTTTCATAATCATGAACATTGGATGTTATTAATAACAAGGTTATATCATTATATGAATGATGTAATGGACACACCCAATTAAGCGTAGCATAAGATCTCGTCATTAAGTTATTTGCTATAAGCTTTCGATACATAGTTACCTAGTCCTTATGACCATGAGATCATGTAAATCACTTATACCGGAAAGGTACTTTGATTACACCAAACACCACTGCGTAAATGGGTGGCTATAAAGGTGGGATTAAGTATCCGGAAAGTATGAGTTGAGGCATATGGATCAACAGTGGGATTTGTCCATCCCGATGACGGATAGATATACTCTGGGCCCTCTCGGTGGAATGTCGTCTAATGTCTTGCAAGCATATGAATAAGTTCATAAGAGACCACATACCACGGTACGAGTAAAGAGTACTTGTCGAGACGAGGTTGAACAAGGTATAGAGTGATACCGATGATCAAACCTCGGACAAGTAAAATATCGCGTGACAAAGGGAATTGGTATCGTATGTAAATGGTTCATTCGATCACTAAAGTCATCGTTGAATATGTGGGAGCCATTATGGATCTCCAGATCCCGCTATTGGTTATTGGTCGGAGTGAGTACTCAACCATGTCCACATAGTTCACGAACCGTAGGGTGACACACTTAAAGTTGGATGTTGAAATGGTAGTACTTGAATATGGAATGGAGTTCGAATATTTGTTCGGAGTCCGGATGAGATCCCGGACATCACGAGGAGTTCCGGAATGGTCCGGAGAATAAGATTCATATATAGGATGTCATTTTGTGTGTTTGAAAATGATTCGGAAGGTTCTATGGAAGGTTCTAGAAGGTTCTAGAAAAGTCCGGAAGAAACCGCTAAGGAAGGAGGAGTCCCGGAGGGACTCCACCTCCCATGGCCGGCCAACCCTAAGGGGGAGGAGTCCCAAGTGGACTCCCCAAGGGGGGCCGGCCACCCCCTCACATGGAAGGGGGGAATCCCACCTCAAGTGGGATTCCCACCTTGGGTAGGTTTCCCTATCACATGGAAGGTTTTGGGTTCGGGTCTTATTCGGAGACTTGTAGTCCAACACTTGGGGCTTCCACCTATATAATGAGGAGCCAAGGGGAGGGGCCGGCCACCCAAAGAACCACCAAGGTGGCCGCACCCCTTGAGGCCGGCGCCCCCTCTCCCAAACCCTAGCGGCTCTCTCTCCTCCACCACATCCCCACGCTTAGCGAAGCTCCGCCGGATTTCTCCACCACCACCGACACCACGCCGTCGTGCTGTCGGATTCAAGAGGAGCTACTACTTCCGCTGCCCGCTGGACGGGGAGGTGGACGTCGTCTTCATCAACAACCGAATGTGTGACCGAGTACGGAGGTGCTGCCCGTTCGTGGCGCCGGAACCGATCGTGATCAAGATCTTCTACGCGCTTTTGCAAGCGGCAAGTGAACGTCTACCGCAGCAACAAGATCCTCCTCTTGTAGGCTTTGGAATCTCTTCAAGGGTGAGTCTCGATAATCCCCTCGTTGCTACCGTCTTCTAGATTGCATCTTGGCTTGGATTGCGTGTTCGCCGTAGGAAATTTTTTGTTTTCTATGCTACGTTATCCTACAGTGGTATCAGAGCCGTGTCTATGCATAGATGGTTGCACGAGTAGAACACAATGGTTTGTGGGCGTTGATGCTCTTGTTATCTTTAGTTGAGTACTTTGCATCTTTGTGGCATAGTGGGATGAAGCGGCTCGGACTAACTTTACATGACCGCGTTCATGAGACTTGTTCCTCGTTCGACATGCAACTTGTATTGCATAAGAGGCTTTGCGGGTGTCTGTCTCTCCTACTATAGTGAAGATTCAATTTACTCTTCTATTGACAACACTAGTATCACCGTTGTGGTTCATGTTCGTAGGTAGATTAGATCTTACTCGAAAACCCTAAACCACGTAAAATATGCAAACCAAATTAGAGACGTCTAACTTGTTTTTGCAGGGTTTGGTGATGTGATATGGCCATAATGTGATGATGAATATGTATGAGATGATCATTATTGTATTGTGGCAACCGGCAGGAGCCTTATGGTTGTCTTTAAATTTTATGTTGAGTAGTATTTCAAAATAGTTGTAATAGTTGCTACATGAGGTGAACAACCATGAAGCCGGCGCCATGAACCTTGACGCTACGCCGACGATGATGGAGATCATGCCCGAAGATGATGGAGATCATGTCCGTGCTTTGGAGATGAAGATCAAAGGCGCAAAGACAAAAGGGCCATATCATATCACATATGAATTGCATGTGATGTTAATCCTTTATGCATCTTATTTTGCTTAGATCGCGACGGTAGCATTATAAGATGATCCCTCACATTAATATCAAGATAATAAAGTGTTCTTCCCTCGTATGCACCGTTGCATTGTTCGACGTTTTGAAGCATCTCGTGATGATCGGGTGTGATAAACTCAACATACAACGGGTGTAAGCCATGTTGCACATGCGGAATACTTGGGTTTGCTTGACGAGCTTAGCATGTACAGACATGGCCTCGGGACAATGGAAACCGAAAGGTTGAACACGAGTCATATGGATGATATGATCAACATGTTGATGTTCACCATTGAAACTACATCATCTCACGTGATGATCGGTTTTGGTGTAGTGGATTTGGATCGTGTACCACTTTACAACTATGAGGGATGTTGTATTAAGTGGGAGTTCATTAGTAATTAGATTAAAACATGAACTAATTATCATAAACATAGTCTGAGTAGTATTTTGAATTAATTTTGTAGTATTGGCATCCGTTTACTACTATGCGCTAGTCTTATAATTGAGATAGAAATACTGTTAAAATCTGACTAGAAACTTTACGGATTAGTACCGTATTGTTAATGAATCAAGAAATGATTAAGTCCTATTGCAAACATTTAGTGAAACTCACTTTGTTGATTCAGAGAGCTATGGTTTCAATTAGTACCTAAAGTTATCTTGTCTCCGTGAAACTTGAAGTTCAAATCTGTTTGAAAAGTAAGGAGCTGAAAATTTAGTTTTCAGAAATAATCAAGGTATGAGATATATGTGATATCTAAGACCTTATTACAAGATGATAGAATATAAATTTGGTGAGACTACATAAACTCATAAGTTTTATGGGAATGTACGAAGGTTGAAGACGCAAGACGTCCCAATCCTCCAACTATAGGGACACTAACAATATTCGCATATCCATGAAGTGATTGTCCTTAGTATGCACCGTTGCTAAGACTCGTCGTTTCGAAGCATCACGTGATGATCGGGTGTTATAGATTCTACGTGTGCTTACAACGGATGCAAGCCAGATTTGCACATACAAATACTAAGGTTAAACTTTATGAGCCTAGCATGTACAGACATGGTCTCAAAAAGTTGTCATGAATTGATGGATAAAATTATGAGTGAAATTGTTCATCATAGTTACTAATAAGTGAAATCTAGAACACTTGTCATATGATGATCAACTTCAAAGTAAAAACCTCAAGGTTATTGGTATTTGACCAACAAACCTAGAAGTTATTGACGTTGAAGTGTTTTTCTGAATAATGAGGCACTACAAGAGATGGGGGATTTGTTGACGAAAACCCTGGTGACAAAAATGCATACCGTCAAGGATTTGTCCTTATAGGTGACGAATTCATCTTTCGTCAAGCATTTAAGGTAATGCTTGACGGTATGATTGTTCGTCAACAAAAAATCGTCACCCATTACCCAAGCGGGAAGGGCTTCCATCGTGTCTGATAATAGGTGACGAAATCAAAGATCGTGGTGACGAAATAATACTAAGTTACTTTATTAAATGTTATTAGTTTTATATATCATGCGTGACCCACTTGTCAGGAACATATTTAATTAAGTAAAAATTGTGGTTTGGAAGAATCGAACCAGGGCTTTGGCGTGACCGACGCGGAGTCTTACCGCTAAGGTAGATATGGAATTTTGATCTCGATCCGTAACTTGTCTATTCTACATATTTATTTCAATGGTGTGATCTAGATGTTACGACATAATAATTCCCTTATTAATATTTATGTCGGCCGAGGGTGCCTCGTTTAAGTCGCGCCGCTAGCAGACACGGCCTATATAGGTGATCTTGCTAACAGTCGAATCGACTAGGGTTCTCGTCGAGGTGAGAAGAATTCCGTGAAGGCTCCATTGTGGTGGCGGCGAGACGCATCATCGGTGAGTTCTCCTGATTGTTCGTTAGGTCTAGATTTTTTAATCAGTTGTCAAGATCTGTTCTGAAGAACGTTGGCATGTTCTTAACTGAATTGTAGGCAATGGATCGAAGTTGGATAACTGATGGCACCAAGAAGTTCACAACAAAGTACGTGGCAGGTGTTAGGGATTTCATCAAGTTTGCGCAAGAACACTTGGACAATACAGATGAACCAATCTTGTGCCCTTGCAAGGACTGCCTAAATCTGATACGTCAGGATATAAAAACAGTCGAGGATCACTGCAATTGTTCAGGTATGTCCATGACGTATACAAGATGGACTAGACATGGGGAAGATTTTAGTGATGACGAAGGGCGGGATAGAGACGACGATGGTGCTTATGATAGTGACAACGATGAAGAGGAAGACAATGGTGATTGTTATGTTGATGATTCGTCTAGTATGATCGATGAACTGCAGAAGTCTGGAAATAAAGGTCCTGACCTGCCAAATCTGTATGCTAATCTAATTGAGTCAGCGAAAAAAGAACTTTATGAGGGATGCACCTCTTTCACTAGGTTGTCGTTCATTATTAAGCTCCTTCATGTCAAATCATACAGCCGGATAACAAACAGAGGATTTGATCTCTTACTTCAGCTTTTACGTACAGCTTTGCCAGATGTGGACTTTCCCAAATCATATGCTGATGCTAAGAGTGTTCTTTCTGATGTTGGGCTTGGTTATGAGACAATTCATGCATGCAAGTTTGATTGTTCTTTATTTTGGGGAGATCACAAGGACGATACGAACTGCCATGTTTGTGGATTATCAAGATATAGAGACCCTACTGGAAAAAAGAAAATCCCTCACAAGGTGTTAAGGTACTTTCCTATAATTAAAAGGTTGCAGAGACTATTTGTTAAAAAGGAAATGTCGACACATACTAGATGGCACAAAGAGAAGAGGGTTGTTGAGCACAATGTACTGAGGCACCCTGCTGATGGTGAGGCATGGAAGCACTTTGATGGCAAGTTTGATTGGTTTGCTAAAGATCCTCGTAACATAAGACTAGGTTTTGCCACAGACGGCTTCAGTCCCTTTGGAAGTATGAGTAATCCTTACAGTATGTGGCCTGTTTTTGTGATTCCTTACAACTTCCCACCATGGATGTGCATGGATCAATCGAATTACATGATGGCATTGCTAATCCCCGGAAAGTATTCCCCAGGGAAAGATTTTCATGTATTTATGCAGCCACTGATAAAAGATATGATGCAGCTATGGAGTGGTGTGGAGACATTTGATGCATGCACACAGGAATATTTCCCATTGCATGCTGCGTTTCTTTGGTCTATTCATGATTATCCTGGATATGCCACTATGTCAGGCCGAAGCACAAGAGGATTTCATGCGTGTGTGCATTGCGATGAGAATCCTTGCGCTGAATCTTTGAAAAACAAAATTGGATATATTGGGCATCGGCGATTTCTTGATAAAAGTCACCCATACAGGAGAAGCAGACTTTTCAATGGTAAAGCTGAGCCTAGAGATCCACCAAGGAAGTACACAACCAAAGAGGTAGCTGCGAAGGTAGAAAGTGTTAAGGATTTTGAACATGGGAAAAATCCAATAAGTAGAAAGCGGAAGCGTGCAACTGTACCCGGTGAACCAACATGGCACCTGAAAGTCAGCTTACATCATCTACCGTACTGGCCAGAACTTAAGATAGCTCACAACTTAGATGTGATGCATATTGAGAAGAACATATGTGACAATATTGTTGGTACACTACTTGAACTTGAGGGCAGGAATAAGGACACTGTTAGTGCTAGAATTGATTTGAAGAAATTCAAAATGTGGGAGAAGTATTGGTTGAAGAAAATTGTGAAGGATGATGGTGATGCAGCAGTAACTTATGCGAAGCCCCCTGCACCGTGGACGCTTTCGAAGGAACAGAAGAGACATTTGTGTAGGTATTTGGCAAACACTAGGTTCCCAGATGGTTATTGCGCAAACTGGGGAAGATGTGTGAATATTGATGGTTGTAAGGTTACCGGTATGAAGACGCATGATTGCCACATACTTCTGCAGCGAGTGTTGCCGGCTGGGCTCAAGGGAATTGCATCCAAGGAAATGTATGTGGCTATTGCAGAGCTAGGAAGATTTTTTAGGGAGCTGTGTGCCAAAACCCTGAAAGTTGATGTGCTGAATCGATTGAAGGTTGAAATTGTTGTGATCCTATGCAAACTTGAGAAGCTCTTTCCCCCAGCTTTTTTTGATGTAATGGTGCACTTAGCTATTCATCTTCCTGAGGAGGCTCTTTTGAGGGGTCCTGTTCATTATGGTTGGATGTATCCAGTTGAGAGAAGATTAGGTTATCTAAAGTCTACGGTCCGTAACAAAGCAAGGCCAGAAGGTTCTATCGCAGAGAGCTACATTGTTGATGAGTGTTTGATTTTTTGCTCTAGATTTTTCAAGGATGGCACAGAAACAAGATTTAACAAAGATGATAGGAACCAAGACATACGGAGAAAACCTGATCCTGACGAGATGGAAGTATTTTCAGTTGGAGCTAAAGGTCTTGGGAAATCCATTTTGAAACATTTTGACAAGGAATTTGACAAAATGGTTTGGTATGTGCTGAACAACTGTGACGATGTAGAACGTTATATCAAGTAAGTAGTTAGCTTCACTTTAATAACTACTTCTCAATGTTGCAGACATAATTGTCCTGTATTTCATATGTGTTTTTTCTATGTTTCAGTGAATTCCGACAAGAATTGGGAGGTAGGGGTGTGCGTGACATGGAGGAGACGGTTCAGAGAGAGTTTGCAGGTTGGTTTGCAAACCATGTGAGACAGTTGGACAATGCATCAGAAGATTTGAAGTCTCTGGCTGCTGGGCCAGACCGGCGTGTAGTAGTATACGCTGGTTGCAACGTAAAGGGTGCGAGGTTTCGCACGCTTACTCGGGATAAAGACCTGAAGACTCAAAATTCGGGCGTAGCGACTAAGGGATCTTTTGGTGATGCAGATGAGACCGAGTACTATGGTGTTCTGCAAGAAGTTCTTGAACTGCAGTACGGGAGTAACAAGCACGGTGACAGGTCCGTGTACTTGTTTCGTTGCGACTGGTTCGACCTTGCGAGCAGGGGTTCCAAGATAAAAGATGATGGTTATTTTAAAAGCGTTAACACTTCTGTCCTATGGTTCAAGAATTCACCATTCATATTGGCCAGTCAAGCTGAAACATGCTTCTATTTGGAGGATACAAAGTTTGGTGATCCGTGGAAAGTGGTGCAGAAGTTCAGCCATAGACACGTGTACGACGTTCCAGAATTAGAAGATGGTAACGATGATGCATTTGTACGGAATGAAGACGCATACCAGGAGGATGAAGGTTCAGTCGACCATACATTTCATGATGTTGTCGACCTAGACGAGGAAGCAGAGGTGGAAGCAGAGGAGGATGATCATCGTGCTGATGAAGTTGTACGTATTCATGATGCTCGTACAATTCGTGAACTAGAGAATGGGGAAGATAGTCCCAATGTTGACATGGATATGAGCGAAGATGAACTACAGAATGAGGAAGAGAGTCTCATAATGGAAGAGAACATACATGATGACGAGGGAAAAAATTCAGAAGAAGATAGTGATGTTGATTGATAGAAACATGTAATGCATACATACAACTATATGTTTTGTTCCAAACATTTGAAATGTTCTTATTTATATGTTCGGTACCATAACTTGGACAATGGTTTTAATTAATCGACACTTGACACGATTACAACCAGCAGCACGATATGACTAACTATTGTTTTAACACAAGCAAAATCGACAATCGCATAAAGAGTTTTACAACTTAATTTAAACCTAAAGGGGCTGCATAGTTGGACTCACGGGCACCATGAATCACTGACTAGTTACTCCAGATCGATTTCAGGCACATGGGTAGCAAACAAGTAAACCCCTGCATTTCCCAGGTAAAGCAAGAACAACATCTTGTCACCCATCTCAAGGTGCTTTTCCTTGTCCATGAACTCCTTCCACCCACTGACGCAGAGACGACCATCGTCAGAAGAAATTGCGTAGGACGCACGCACCAAAGTACTGGGATGGCACACAATACTGATTGCACCATATTGTTCCATATCTTTAGGAACCAAACGGCTAGGGATTTTCTGTTCCAACAGTAGAGACATAGTTTAGTTAAACAGTTGTACGTAATGTAGGTCGCAAAGTTAATGAAATGATATGATCTACTGCTTACCACGTGTTTGTTGTAATTTTCGCTGTTTGTCCAATTCAGAGTATGCAGCATTGGGACAACTAGTGCTCCTTGATCATAATCTCCAGCATTGTGGTACTCAACAAGGTAGTCCAAGTTGTCCACCTGAAGAATGACGGTATGCATCATCCTCCAATTTATCATTGTTCCATCAGTAGTACTGAGCGAGTCAACAATGTCACGCTTCGTACGAAAAGAGGGGGAATGGCCAAAAACTGACCAAACCACCATGGATTGGGGCAAGATTTGGCACCCTTGTTCACATTGTGATATGAAACCTTGGTTTCTATGGGTTTTGATTTTTTCGAGTTGGTGTCATGGTGTCCCCATGGTGTAGATGTGTCGAAAGAGGGGTTTTCGGACGAAAAGAGGGGGGAATGGCCAAAAACTGACCAAACCACCATGGATTGGGGCATGATTTGGCACCCTTGTGCACATTGTGATATGAAACCTTGGTTGCTATGGGTTTTGATTTTTTGGAGTTGGTGGCATGGTGTCCCCATGGTGTAGATGTGTCGAAAGAGGGGTTTTCGGACGAAAAGAGGGGGAATGGCCAAAAACTGACCAAACCACCATGGATTGGGGCAAGATTTGGCACCCTTGTTCACATTGTGATATTAAACCTTGGTTTCTATGGGTTTTGATTTTTTGGAGTTGGTGTCATGGTGTCCCCATGGTGTAGATGTGTCGAAAGAGGGGTTTTCGGACGAAAAGAGGGGGAATGGCCAAAAACTGACCAAACCACCATGGATTGGGGCATGATTTGGCACCCTTGTGCACATTGTGATATGAAACCTTGGTTGCTATGGGTTTTGATTTTTTGGAGTTGGTGGCATGGTGTCCCCATGGTGTAGATGTGTCGAAAGAGGGGTTTTCGGACGAAAAGAGGGGGGATGGCCAAAAACTGACCAAACCACCATGGATTGGGCCAAGATTTGGCACCCTTGTGCACATTGTGATATGAAACCTTTGTTGCTATGGGTTTTGGTTTTTTGGAGTTGGTGGCATGGTGTCCCCATGGTGGAGATGTGTCGAAAGAGGGGTTTTCGGACGAAAAGAGGGGGGAATGGCCAAAAACTGACCAAACCACCATGGATTGGGGCAAGATTTGGCACCCTTGTGCACATTGTGATATGAAACCTTTGTTGCTATGGGTTTTGGTTTTTTGGAGTTGGTGGCATGGTGTCCCCATGGTGGAGATGTGTCGAAAGAGGGGTTTCGGACGAAAAGAGGGGGAATGGCCAAAAACTGACCAAACCACCATGGATTGGGGCAAGATTTGGCACCCTTGTTCACATTGTGATATGAAACCTTGGTTTCTATTGGTTTTGATTTTTTGGACTTGGTGTCATGGTGTCCCCATGGTGTAGATGTGTCGAAAGAGGAGTTTTCGGACGAAAAGAGGGGGGAATGGCCAAAAACTGACCAAACCACCATGGATTGGGGCATGATTTGGCACCCTTGTGCACATTGTGATATGAAACCTTGGTTGCTATGGGTTTTGATTTTTTGGAGTTGGTGGCATGGTGTCCCCATGGTGGAGATGTGTCGAAAGAGGGGTTTTCGGACGAAAAGAGGGGGGAATGGCCAAAAACTGACCAAACCACCATGGATTGGGGCAAGATTTGGCACCCTTGTTCACATTGTGATATGAAACCTTGGTTGCTATGGGTTTTGATTTTTTGGAGTTGGTGGCATGGTGTCCCCATGGTGTAGATGTGTCGAAAGAGGGGTTTTCGGACGAAAAGAGGGGGGAATGGCCAAAAACTGACCAAACCACCATGGATTGGAGCATGATTTGGCACCCTTGTGCACATTGTGATATGAAACCTTGGTTGCTATGGGTTTTGATTTTTTGGAGTTGGTGGCATGGTGTCCCCATGGTGTAGATGTGTCGAAAGAGGGGTTTTCGGACGAAAAGAGGGGGGAATGGCCCATTCATGTTCCATTCATGTGTCCAAAGAGGGGTTTTCGAACGAAATGAGGGTCCCAAATTTAGATTTTTTTCATGCATCCCATTCATGTTCTGGTATTTTTTAAATATACATGTACAGTTCCATTTTCAGAGTAATATTTTTTCTTCCACGGCAAAACCTTGTTCCCTCCAAATTTTAGTACGACGGCTGCCAAAACACACAAATTTTTCGTTCCCTCCACTCCTCCCGCGCACCCCACCTATCAAATATTTCGCCCTCCCTTATATACGTCGTGCCTCTCCCCCATGATTTACGAGCATCTTAACTCCCCACCCCCCCGACCTCATCCTCTCGTGCTCACCCCGATCCGGTGTCTTCGCCGGACGTTCTTCCATCTCGCAACTATCTCCCCGGCCGGTGGTCGCCATGGCCGGCAGTCGTCGAAACGTCGGGGGGAAGGAAAATCGCGCACACACGCCGAAGAAGGCGCCCAGCTCGAAGAAACGCCAAGGTAAATCTGTCGGTGATCGGCTTGTTGTTGTGTTTTTCGGATGGTTAGATCGAGAGATCGGTTTTACATGTCTACCACGCCCGTTTGACCTATATCTAGATCTTGCATATTTGATAGATCCAATCCCGACATCATACGTATAGGGTTTATCGTTTTTATTCCAGAGACAATCATGCCGTGCTATACAATCTTTGCCATCCCGCTGCTGTACAATCTTTTGCATAGACAATTGTTTGCCGAAACACTTAACTGAACTAATTCTAGCCGTTGCCGAAAACAGCCTGACGAGCTACAGTGAACAACGACATTGCTTCAGACTTTTATTCCTCAGTTTCAGAGGGAAGCAGAGTTTGATCTAGAACAATTGTTTGTTGTTTTCTATGGAACTAGTTAGTTTGCACGTGCAATGCACGTCTTAACAATGTAATGAAGTTTTTTTAATCATGTACTTTGTTTCATCAGTCTATTTATTTCCACAATTTTTGTTTATCTATGTCTTTCAAAAGTCAAAAATCAAATTTCAGCACATATCTGAACTTCTATCAGCAGAAATCTGAACTTCTATCAGCACATATCTGAACTTCTATCGGTATAGGACTGAACTACCCATACCTCATTACGTGCATACCAAGCCCGCCAAGCTATCAACAGACATGCATAATTCAGTGTGCGAGGGGAGTCTCTTGTGTCAATTATTTGTTACGAGTAGATATCTAAAAGTACATGATGTCCCTTAGCCTGGCATATGTCCCCTCTTATGTTTTGTTCGCCGACATCATACGTAGACTCTTATGTTTTCAATCATTTGCTGCTGTACAATATTTTGCAAAGACAATTATTTGCTGTTTTCTATGGAATTGGCCCCCTCTTATGTTTTGTTCATGCTCCGCTCTTCCGATTATTTCAGCGGAGACACAAAAACCCGTCAAGCCGGCATATGAGCTTGCCAAGGAGAAACAAATGCAAGAAAATGTAGTACGCATGGAAAAAAATTTCGCTGACAGATATGGACCTGGCCACAAATTTCAGAAAGATTTCACTGGTTTTGCACGTACATTAGTGTATGGTGGGGTACAAATAGGAACTAGTAACAATCTAAAGGACACAGACTGCGAAGAGATGGAGGTCGAAGAGGACCCTTCGTATGAACCGAATCCAGAAGAGATAGCTACTGCTGATGATGATCTTCATTCAGATGAGGATCAGCGCACTGTCGGCAAAACTTCAGCTCAGGTCTGTGGAACTATGTCTGAACTATGATAGGAAATACGTACATGCTAAATGTTTCCTACTAATGTAGCCTCTACTGTGCTTGCAGATAGTTGCTTCTTCTGCAATAGTTGCACAGAAGAAGCGATCCAGACCTGAAGTTGCACCATCCAACATTGCAACAAGATCAATGGCAACAACTGAACCTCAAGCTGGGTCATCTGATGAGCCGACGGCCACTGCTGGTCTGAACACTGAAGGAGCACCCTCACCTAACCAGATCATGACATCTGGAGGCAGCACCTCATCTCCTGAGGACAATCAAATTGTAAACTTTGAGCGGCAAGGTATGAAAATTTGTAAAAACTAAACACTGTACCGCATATTTTCATATAAAAGAGAATCATTTCATATCTCTTATTTCAGAGACATTGACAACATCTGACGGTAGTAAGAGAAAGAGAGGTGGACGCAGACGTACCATGGGCCATGGACTACATGAGTACACAAGAAGACATGGTGGCAATAAGATGCCAATTGAATTCACTCCTGGTGTCAGGAGACCCAAGGATTATGTCCAGTCAGCAAAGCTGAGCAATGAGGTTGGTATTCACATCCGTGAAAAAATGCCGCTTGCAACACACTGGACACAGTACAGGAAAGATGCAACTCTCAAACATGTCATTCCTCATGCTATAAGTACAGTAGCGGTGAGTCCTGTACAATCTTGGTTTAACCTAATTAGTATGCTACATGATCAACTATCTAAGAATCTACTGATTAATGCTTCACTATTTTGCAGGGAAAGTTTAATATGGACAAAAATGATGAGGTGGCTCAAGATGTGTGCACTGATATGCTGCAAGTTAGTATTCGGCAGTTCCGATATAGGCTTAAAAAGGAGTATTGGCCCAAAATTAAAAATCTCACACTGGAGCAAGCATATCTCGAGAAGCCAGGTCACGTAGAAGAGAAAAGCTGGAAAGAACTGGTGAAAAGATGGTTTGATGAGAAGTACCAGGTACATAAACGTTATTCCTTTCAATAACAGCTACTGAATTCTTACATTTCTCTGATCTGGATAAATAAAATGCATGTACTGAACATAGGGACTGTGTGTAATAAATGGAAAGAACAGAGAAGCTGTGAAACAGTTCCATACCACTGGATCTCGAAGCTATGTTGCTCACTGGGAACATCTAGTAAGTGTTCTGAATTTCCCAATACAGTTCATACTTCTGTCATACACAGTGTACAATGGTAATGTGCATTCTACATTTTTTCAAGCAGAAGGCTCAGCAGCAGGAACAAGAAACCTCTCCAATTGAATTTTTTAGAATCACACACACTACCAAGGATAACATTATGAGTCCTGAAGCAAAAAGTGCATATGTAAGAAATATTTCTTATTAGCACAATATAATATAATCCAGTTTTGTATGTTGTCCATGCAATGATTGTAATCTTTATGCAGGATCAAATGGTGGCAAAAAAAGCGGCGCCACGCAATGAAGATGAACCTGATTTGACTGATTTGCAAATTGTTCAGCTAGTTCTGAGCGAGAAAAGCACATCCACCACCTGCAACAGCACATTCCTACCAAGATTGGGCGTCGCAACAAGTTCCAGGAAGTCTTCTGTCTCAGCTACACGCATCCGAGAGCTACAACAAAGACTGGCAGATCAAGAGCAGAACTCCATACAGGCAGCTGAAACGTACCACAGTGAGATGCAGGCAAAACTGCAAGAACAAGATGAAAAATTTGAAGACATCAGGAAGAAGCAGGAGGAAGAACTTGAAGCTGTGAAGAAAGCCCAAGAAGAAAAGACTCTGGCTTATGAAAAGAGGCTGACAGAAATGGATGCCGTGCTTAATTTGCTCTTGAGGACATCCCAGCCACCATCCATGTCTCAATCCCAGGGCAACTAATCTATTGCACCACCGTCCTACAACATTATTAATCATAGGTCTTTTAATTTCTTTGTGTTCCAATTGTAATTTTCTTATGAATCTTTCGGTCTGTGAGAGACATATATACTTCTTGTGCCACCATTTAAGTATGATATTTATTGTCTACTTTTTGATATTTCGCCAGTTTTTTTGTTCCCCAAATTTCGCAAATAATTCAAATGCTCTCAAATTTTGTCAAATTCAAAAGGTGACGGAAAATGTCACAACGTCACTATTAAATGAAACCACGTGGCACCAATTTGTGGTCCCACTTGTCAGAATTTGTGGGTCCCACCAGTCAGCATTATTGGGACCCATATGTCGGCAACAACCTGGTCCCACTTGTCTGAATTTTGTGGATCCCACCGGTCAGAATATTGTGGGTCCAGCTTGTCATAATATTTTGTCGGTCCCACCAGTCAGCACCATGCCGGTCCCACATGACAGATATCCATGTCAGCGCCGTCGGACCCATGTTGTCAGAAGCCAAATGGGACCCACATGTAAGGCCACGTATGCTTTTTTTGGACCAATCAGAAACTTCCCAAGATTTAGATATTGACGAAAGTTGCAATTTTTCGTGACAAACCTGTCTGTCAACAATGAACCTTTGATGTTGACGAATTTGCAGGTCGTCACCATCAAACATTTGACGTTGACGAAAAAATGCATACCGTCACCCCCGATATTTTATGACGGAGCTTCCTTGACGAACCCCATGACGATCAAATTTTGTCACCGCGAAGTAATCCTTGACGAAAATTGGCCTTAATATGACGAAAGTGATTTGTCAAAAAAATTGTTTTCCTTTGTAGTGAGGAAAGCTAAAAGAGAAACTGCAAAAGATATTCTGGCAGAAATAAAGAAAAGACTAGAAAGTCTAGCTCAGGTGTATATAAATGATATACATGTTATGGATGTATTCCTAGTTTAGTCACACAATGAAATTCTTGGGTATTAGTGCTATATTGGTTGGTATGAAGTGTCATACAAAACAACACAATACAAGAATACAATGGCCTAAGTGACTGACAAGGAATATGATAGGAATACACGTCTGGAACAAAATAAAGTGCTATTATGTTCGTCGTTGGCATTCTATCTAGCCATTAGAATTTATAATAAAGAACTTAATAATTGTTATTTTGCTCTGGTCAAATGAAAACAATGAGTTGTTCAAATTATGACATTACTCCATGTACGATGGATAAGTTATTATAAATCTTAATGGTGAAACACATATACATAAAACTGACGCTAAAATGCCATAAGGCAAATGATTTGAATTCCGCTTATCTGTGGAACCGCCATTTAGGTCATGTTAGAAAGGAACGCATGAAGGAACTCCATGCAAATGGATTTTTGGAGTCACTTGATTTTTGAATCATTTGACGCTTGCAAATCTTTTCTAAAGAGAATGATTAAAATACCGTTCATAGGCCAAGAGTTGAACGGGCAACTAACTTAGTGAAAAATACATGATGATGTATATGGTTCACTGGGCATAGTTGTGTGCGGGAGATTCTTCTACTTCATGAAAACTTTCAACAATGAATTGAGTATATATATGTGGATATATTCAATAAGGAAGAAGTTTGAAACATTTGAATGGATTCAAATAAATTTCAGCATGAAGTGGAAATCATCGTAATAGAAAAATCAAATATCTATGATTGGATCATGGTGGAAATATTTGAATTACGAGTTTTAGCGAACATCTAAGAGAGTTATGAAATTGTTCTACAACTCACGTTTCTTGGAGTATCATAGTGATGATGAAGTATCCAAGAGATGTATCCAAACCTTGTTGGATCAATGATGAGATAAGATATTAACGCCATTATATTTTTGTGGATTATGCTTTAGTGACTACCGCTTTTACACTGAATAGAGCATCTTCATGATCCGTTGAAATGACACCATACGAGTTATGGCATGGGTATAAACCCTGATAGTCTTTTCTTAAATTTTGGTATGCATAGCATAAGTAAATAAATTTACAACCAAAATCGGATGAATGTCTTTGTTGGTTATCCCAGAGATTTGATTGGGAATTCTTTCCACAAGACAAAGACAAAAGTGTTTGTCAATGTTTCTTATTTCCAAGAAATTGTTTCTAGTGAAGTATTTGAGTGGGAGGACAATATAATTTGATAAGGTTTATGAACCTGAGCATAATGATCAGAGTAGCGCAGCATCGGAATTTGTTTCGGAAGCGGCCACGACGATCATGACTCCCATGACTACAAAGTGTTTTAGCCATGGAGATCGAAGTACATATTGAACCTTGTAGGTATGGTTTACTTTGTGATCAAATAAATGATTTGTGAACAAAGGATTGATTTTGAACAATGATAAACCAACTACAAACAAAGAAGTTATGATGGGCCCTGACTCCGTTAAAATGGCCATGCGCCATGAAATCCAAGATAGATGAATACTTTATGAAAGTAAATGGATCTATGAAATTGATAGACTTGGATGAAATATCCTTGAAGAAAGCTTGACTTATCGAAAAATTGTTTACGACAAAGTTCAAAGAGTTGAATACGATAAGATTAGATCTTCCGTAGCAATGCTTATAGTCTATGTGGATTATTCTAGTAGGATGGCAAAATACATTACTTATCAGAAGTATGTATTAAAGGTGTATACAAGATACAACCAAGAGTTTTGCTGGTCCGTGGAATACTAGATAGGTATACGAACTTCAATTGGATGAAGTAAGTATTGCGGAGTTGGAATCTTCACCAGATGAAATAGTCAAAGAGTTTTTTGATTTCATCAAAGACAATGAAGAGGCTTGCATTTGCAAGAAATTAAGTGGGAGCGCTAAGACACATTTATAATACTTTATGTAAGTGACATATAGTTGGTTATAAATGATGTAATTATATACTTGATTAAAAGGTTTCATTGAGAATTAACTTCAATGAAAGGATATGGACTGAAACAAATTTAGTGTCAAGATCTATGAAGATAGATTGAAACACATAAATAAGTTTAAGTCAAAGTACATATGATGGATATTGAAGTAGTTCAATATAGAAAAATTAAGAAAATGTTCTTGTCATGTGAAGGTTTAACAAGACTTGAGTGTATCTGACACTCAATGAGTAAAAACACATGAGTGATTATAGATCACGAATAATATGTACACAATCAGATATCATGTGCTATAAATTGTTATGAGCATATACCAGAATGATTCATATGATGATCATTGGACAACAGTAAGAATATCCTTGAGTACTTTAGAAGAACTAAGGATATATTATATATATATATTTTTGTATGAAGAAATGACAAACAAATCGCTGTAAGGTGTTACACCGATATTGGTTTTGTCACATATAAAATATAATTTCAATCTCAAATTAGACTAAGTGTTGTTTAAAAGGTAGCACAATGAGCTAGAAGTTGTCTATGCTAGATTTAGAAGAGTTCTAAATATTGTGACGGAATCTACAAAAGAAGGCAAAGTATGTCATTGTTTTGACAATGACAAAGGATGTTAAAGTCAAGAGGTTCTTTGAGAACTTGGTGCAGTTCCGACAGAGTCAGAACTTTGAAGCTATATTGTATGTGACAATATTAGTGACATATTTCAGACCGCGGAATTAAGGTTCCACCAGAAGACCAAACATATTTAAGGCCGACTCATTTGGAAATGAGTGATGCGTTAAGACGCAAATGAATTACAAAATACATACGGTTCTGAGCATGTCAGATCCGTTGACTAAAACCTCTCTCGTGAGCAAACATGATAAAGCACCAGAAAGCCAAGGTGTTATATCTTTACAAATGTAAACTAGATTATTGACTCTAGTGCAAGTGGGAGACTGAAGGAGATATGCCCTAGAGGCAATAATAAAGTTGTTATTATTTATATCTTTATGTTTATGATAAATGTTTATATATCATGCTATAATTGTATTAACCGAAACATTAGTACATGTGTGATATGTAGACAAACAAAGAAGTCCCTAGTATGCCTCTTAAACTAGCTTGTTGATTAATGGATGATTAGTTTCATAATCATGAACATTGGATGTTATTAATAACAAGGTTATATCATTATATGAATGATGTAATGGACACACCCAATTAAGCGTAGCATAAGATCTCGTCATTAAGTTATTTGCTATAAGCTTTCGATACATAGTTACCTAGTCCTTATGACCATGAGATCATGTAAATCACTTATACCGGAAAGGTACTTTGATTACACCAAACACCACTGCGTAAATGGGTGGCTATAAAGGTGGGATTAAGTATCCGGAAAGTATGAGTTGAGGCATATGGATCAACAGTGGGATTTGTCCATCCCGATGACGGATAGATATACTCTGGGCCCTCTCGGTGGAATGTCGTCTAATGTCTTGCAAGCATATGAATAAGTTCATAAGAGACCACATACCACGGTACGAGTAAAGAGTACTTGTCAGGAGACGAGGTTGAACAAGGTATAGAGTGATACCGATGATCAAACCTCGGACAAGTAAAATATCGCGTGACAAAGGGAATTGGTATCATATGTAAATGGTTCATTCGATCACTAAAGTCATCGTTGAATATGTGGGAGCCATTATGGATCTCCAGATCCCGCTATTGGTTATTGGTCGGAGTGAGTACTCAACCATGTCCACATAGTTCACGAACCGTAGGGTGACACACTTAAAGTTGGATGTTGAAATGGTAGTACTTGAATATGGAATGGAGTTCGAATATTTGTTCGGAGTCCCGGATGAGATCCCGGACATCACGAGGAGTTCCGGAATGGTCCGGAGAATAAGATTCATATATAGGATGTCATTTTATGTGTTTGAAAATGATTCGGAAGGTTCTATGGAAGGTTCTAGAAGGTTCTAGAAAAGTCCGGAAGAAACCGCTAAGGAAGGAGGAGTCCCGGAGGGACTCCACCTCCCATGGCCGGCCAACCCTAAGGGGGAGGAGTCCCAAGTGGACTCCCCAAGGGGGGCCGGCCACCCCCCACATGGAAGGGGGGAATCCCACCTCAAGTGGGATTCCCACCTTGGGTAGGTTTCCCTATCACATGGAAGGTTTTGGGTTCGGGTCTTATTCGGAGACTTGTAGTCCAACACTTGGGGCTTCCACCTATATAATGAGGAGCCAAGGGGAGGGGGGCGGACCCACAAGTATAGGGGATCGCAAGTCTTCGAGGGAAGTATTACCCAATTTATTGATTCGACACGGAGACAAAGAATACTTGAAAGCCTTAAGCGGAGTTGTCAATTCAGCTGCACCTGGAAACAGACTTGCTCGCAAGAGTTTATCGTAGTAACAGTTTTATGGCAGTGAAATAGCGAAATAAGCGGTGAAATAAAGACAGCAGTAGTGATTTTAGTAAACAGCAGGATTAAAATACTGTAGGCACAGGGAAGGATTTAACGGGCGTTGCATGGATGAGAGAAACTCATGTAACAATCAAAGCAGGGCATTTGCAGATAATAATAAAACGGTATCCAAGTACTAATCAATCAATAGGCATGTGTTCCATATTTAGTCGTACGTGCTCGCAATGAGAAACTTGCACAACATCTTTTGTCCTACCAGCCGGTGGCAGCCGGGCCTCTAGGGAAACTACTGGATATTAAGGTACTCCTTTTAATAGAGTACCGGAGCAAAGCATTAACACTCCGTGAACACATGTGATCCTCACATCACTACCATCCCCTCCGGTTGTCCCGATTCTTGTCACTTCGGGGCCATTGGTTCCGGACAGCGACATGTGTATACAACTTATAGGTAAGATCATAAACAACGAATATCTTCATGAATCAATAACATGTTCAGATCTGAGATCATGGCACTCGGGCCCTAGTGACAAGCATTAAGCATAACAAGTTGCAACAATATCATAAAAGTGACATCTACGGATACTAGGCACTATGCCCTAACAATCTTATGACTATTACATGACCAATCTCATCCAATCCCTACCATCCCCTTCAGCCTACAGCGGGGGAATTACTCACACATGGATGGGGGAAACATTGCTGGTTGATGGAGAGGCGTTGGCGGTGATGGCGGTGAAGATCTCCTCCAATTCCCGTCCCGGCGGAGTGCCGAACGGAGACTTCTGGCTCCCGCGACGGAGTTTCGCGATGTGGCGGCTCTCGGAGGGTTTCTGGCGATGTCGACTTCTCCCCGTGCGTTTTTAGGTCGAACCCGATAAGTAGTCCAAAGGGGGCGTCGGAGGCCGGCCGAGGGGGCCACACCATAGGCCGCGCCGCCATATGGTGTGGGGCCCTCGGGCCTCCACCTCCTTCGCCCTTCGGCTCCGTCAATATTTTGGTAAAATAGGGCCATCTGAAGAAATTCGAGGATTTTCCGAAAGTTGGATTTCACAAAAACGAGACACCGAGAGTTCTGCTGAAAACAGCGTTAGTCCGTGTTAGTTGTATCCAAAATACACAAATTAGAGGCAAAACAATAGCAAAAGTGTTCGGGAAAGTAGATACGTTTTGGACGTATCAACTCCCCCAAGCTTAGCTTATTGCTTGTCCTCAAGCAATTCAGTTAACAACTGAGCGATAAAAGAACTTTCACGAACACATTTGCTCATATGATGTATATATTCTCATGCTATGGCTAATACTTAAGCAGTTCATAATGAGATACATGCAAATAAGATCATCCAACAGCTATGTCAATCATGGAGAAGTACCAACAATTAATAATAAGCACCATGAATCATGTATATAAGCAGGATTGCAATGTTCATAAGAGAATATGATAAAGTGGTATCTCGCTTGCCTGTATTTGATCGGCAAAACATAAATGCCGAGGCACCTCTTGAGTTCATAGAAAGACTAGAAGTAGTGATTGTCAAAGATAAAAGCATCAAAGTTATACCACAATCAATCATATTTTGAGACAAGCATATTATACTAAGAATGACAGTTGTGCTCTCAAGATAGTGCTCAAAGAAAGAATGGAGACACAACATAAAAGTAAAAGATTGACCCTTCGCAGAGGGAAGCAGGGATTAACATGCGCTAGAGCTTTTCATTTGTAAAGCAGGAGTAAAATTATTTTTGAGAGGTGTTTGTTGTTGTCAACGAATGGTAATGGGTACACTAACTACCTCATCAACCGGACTCACAAGAGCGGCTCCCATTTATTTATTTTTGGTTGGCACTCCTTCCAACCTTTCTTTCACAAACCATGGCTAACCGAATCCTCGGGTGCCTGCCATCAATCACATACCATGAAGGAGTGCCCTTTTATTTAAGTTTTATTATGATGATGACACTCCCCCCAACCTTTGCTTACACAAGCCATGGCTAACCGAATCCTTCGGGTGCCGTCCAACAATCACAAGCCATGGAGGAGTGTCTATTTAAGTTAATTAATTCGGGACTGGGAATCCCATTGCCAGCTCTTTTTGCAAAATTATTGGATAAGCGGATGTGCCACTAGTCCATATGAGAGTCCGTCAAAAGTAAATGACAAGGTTGAAAGCTAAACACCACATACTTCTTCATGAGCTATGAAACATTAACACAAATTGAGAAGCATTTTGAAGGTTTTAAAGGTAGCGCATGAGAATTTACTTGGAATGGTTTGAAATGCCATGCATAGGTATTTATGGTGGACACTTTTGGAACAACTTGGTTTTCAGGTGTTTGGAAGCACGAGCGGCGTCACCGCTCAGTACAAGTGAAGGCTAGCAAAAGACTAGGGAGCGACAAATCAAGAGAGCAGTAACTGTCATAATTATGCTTGCGGCAAAATAAATTAACGGAGGCATAAAAGTGATGCAAGAACTCTGAAGCAATATAAATCATCGAGGCTTAATTGACTTTTTGTTCAGTCATATGCATGCGTGAGCATGTGCCAAGTCGATATAAATGAGTTATTCAGAGGAGGATACCACAATGCCATACTTACTTATGAATAAAACAATGCAAGCAAACATCCATGACATGCTACTCATATTAACAAATTGGAACTAAACATGAGAGATCATGAGCTACTAGACTTTCTCAAATAACATATACCTCACATGAACCAACTAAGCATGCTCATATGGATGAGTATATGTACAAAAATGAAAGCAAATAGAGTTCATACCAGCCTCTCACCACAATCAGATTGTCGTAGATCGTCATTATTGCCCTTTTCACTTGTGTAGCTTGGATAATATGAAATGAAAACCACGCTCCAGCCACCGAAGACCATTGAACTCATGATGAACTTTACAAACCAAAGAAGAACAGCAAATATTTTTGGTGTTTTTGAATTAGAAACAAGAACGAAAGAAAACAAGCAAACAAAGCAAAATCTTTTTGGGTTTTCTTATAGCAAACTAATGATAGCAAATAAAGCAAACTAAGAACAAGGAACCAAATAAATAAATGGTGAAGAGAAACTACAGAAATATTTTTGGTCTTTTTGTGTTTTAGGAAAGAAACAAAGTGAAAACAAAAGAATGCAAACTAACAGAAACACAGAAAAGCAGGATGACAGAAATCTGCCAAATCCTGACAGCAGTACAGAAATCGAATTTAACAAAAATCTTCCATTGCTCAGACCAAAAAGTGTTCAACTAATGAAAGTTAGATAACAACCTGGGGCACATGCTCAAAAATTGGCAACTCAAAATAACGTTCTGGCTGTGCGTACGAATTTTTTTGGTAACAGCACAGAATCTGTTTTTGGACAGCACTTCCCCAAATATCATCTCCCTCTCATTAGAAAACCACTCTAGAGACTAAACAAGTATGTACAAGTAT
Source organism: Lolium multiflorum (assembly GCA_030979885.1). NCBI lineage: Eukaryota > Viridiplantae > Streptophyta > Magnoliopsida > Poales > Poaceae > Lolium > Lolium multiflorum. The sequence goes on along the minus strand of CM061750.1, from coordinate 341,583,222 downwards.
CCAGCAACCATAATATGCAAAGAATGAGTGATGCCGGTATACCTCCCCCCAAGCTTAGGCTTTTGGCCTAAGTGGAGTTCATTCCCAACGAGGGTCGGGATTCCACGCCGGTGGATCATACATGGAGTGGTAATAAGGCCCCTGTGCAGAAGAATATCGTGGAGGCTCCACGTGACCATGATGTTGATATGAGGAGCTTGCTGCATCGGATGAAGAGTCGGGATGCTCCTCGGTCTCCTCCACATTTTCCCTCGCACGACGGCTTTCTCCTTCTATGTATGCATTTAGCTCATTTTCTGTGATCGACCACCCGTTCCTGGCATCAAGGTTAAACAAAGCAGGTGCAGGCAATCGTACTAGTTTTTCAATTTTCTTAGTTATACTCCAACTTTTCTTATACAAAGTTATCCTATAATGCAGGTTGTTCAAACTAGATGCATCTGAAATAAACTCATGTCTAATCATGGAAACCACATCAAGCTTCTCTATAGAAAGCGGAATATCTAAATGGTGAGGTTCTACACCATGCATAGCTAATAAGCGAGAGGCGATAAGACCTCCACAAATTCCTCCTTTCTCACGGTTAGTAGCAAGTCTACAAGCTATTAAAGCACCCAAATTATAAGTCCTATCCTGTTGCAAAGCAGCAGCTAAGAAAGCCAAGTCTGGGACAGATAATTTACCTCCGGTCCTTCTTGCAAGGACGCACTTTGTAATGAAATAGGCAAAGTAGCGGATGGCTGGATGTTGAATGCTACTAATCTTACCATCATCCTTGGAGAGACTCCTCCCATTACAAATCCTTGTATAAAGATCTGAGAGCTCCCGCGGTGTTCCCCTGATCTTCTCGCAGGATCCCCATTGCGGTACTCCAATTGCTGCACAAAAAACACTAAATGGCAAGTTGACAGCTTTATTGTAAATTTTATACTGGACCATGGGGTCAGACCGCGACCAATTGAACTTGAAGTCCTGCACAAAAGACATAGTTAATTTTACATATTGTCTTGGCTCTCCTTCAACAAAACCACTCAGCCCTGCACGAGAGATTAGAGTTTGCACATCTTGTAAAATCCCCGCACTTCTCATAAAGTCCACGCATGGGTAGTAAGAGGGGTATACTCCCTCCTCACGATTGACTCTTGAAACTTGCTGGACTTCCAATTCTTCTTGGTTCAATTGGGGCACACCTTCTTCCATTTTCTGAAATTTTCAACAATCATTATAAAATTTGATTTCAAGGTGTGTAATTGAAGGGAACTACTATAGGAACTTGCTAGAGTGCTAAACATGCATCAAAACTAATTTCTACCACTTAGAACAAGCATGCAAGCTCACTAAACATGTTATCTACAGCAGCAAAATATTCAAGATATACTCAACCAAATGAAATTCTAATTGGACAATCAAAGGAGTCACATACCAAGGAGTAAATGTGCCAAATTTCAGACGGAAATCTGGGCTGAGCAAGGAGATCGAAAAATCGCGAGTTCTTGAGCAGAAACACGAGTGAGAGAAACTTGGTACGAGTTTTTTCGGGAGAGAGAAGGTGCTGGGAGAAAGAGATGAAGAAGTGGGGCAAGGGGTGGCCCACACCACATGGTGGCGCGGCCCCCTTGCTGGCCGCGCCGCCCTATGGTGTGGCACCCCCTGGTGCCCCACAGGTCATCCTCTGGTGCTCCCAGGTGCCTCGTCGAAAAATAGGACCAACGGTGTAATTTTTGTAATTTTTAGAGAACTTTGAAAAATGCACATTTCTGGGTATTAAATTAATGATTACTGCGCAGTAAAATGATTTCTAAAATCTTAAATGACTAAAGCATATTGCAAAATAAAAGTGCTACAGCAAATAAAATAAGTGGAAGGAGAAAGAAAGAAAGAAGTGTTGTTTAACTCTCCTATGCAATAAAATATACTTGTTAACAAGGTTGATCAAGTCTTGCTACCAAATAAATTTTATATGACATAAGAAGAAATAAACCTCAAATCAATCATGTTACCTTATATTGAATTGATATGGATCCAATCACAAGAGTTTGATATTCTTCTTTAGGCTCATATATAGGACAATCAATGGATCCCACTTTGATAGTTTTCACATTAAAAATTGTATTGACTCCACATACTTTATCAATCCTCTTGGGAAAATAGACAGTGTGTTCCTTATCATCAACATTGAAAGTAACCATGCCTTTATTGCAATCAATAACAGCCCCTGCAGTATTAAGAAAGGGTCTTCCAAGAATAATGGACATATTATCATCTTCAGGCATTTCCAACACAACAAAATCAGTTAATATCAAGCAATGCTGAGTAACTTGAACAAGAACATTTTCACATAAACCAACAGGAATAGCAGTAGATTTATCAGCCATTTGCAAAGATATATCAGTAGGTATCAATTTATCTAAATCAAGTCTCTTATAAAGAGAAAAAGGCATCACACTCACACCTGCTCCCAAATCACATAGAGCAGTTCTAACATAATTATTCTTGATGGAACAAGGAATAGTCGGTATACCTGGGTCTCCAAGCTTCTTTGGAATCTTACCATTGAAGGAGTAATTAGCGAGCATAGTGGAAATCTCCTCATTGGGGACTTTCCTTTTGTTAGTAACAATATCTTTCATATACTTTGAATAAGGAGGCAATTTAATAGCATCAGTCAAAGGGATTTGCAAAAATAAAGGTTTCATCCAATCACAAAATTTATTATAATGTTCCTCCTCCTTTGATTTTAGTTTCTTAGCAGGAAAAGGCATTTGCTTTTGAACCCAAGGTTCTCTTTCATTACCATGTTTCTTTGTAATAAAATCTTCTTTAGTGTACTTTTTATTTTTAGCATGCTTTTCAGGTTCTTTTTCAATTTCTTCTTTATCAGGAGTATCATTCTTATCATTATCTTCCTCATGTTCATTACCACTTTCAGTTTCAGCATCAGAAATAGAAATACTATTAGGATCATTAACAGGTTCAGAGGATTCTACAACATTCTTATGTTTCTTTTTCTTTTTCTTAGATGGAGCACTAGTTTTAATTGGTTGAGAATCTTGTTCAACTCTTTTGGGATGCCCTTCAGGATATAGAGGATCCTGGGTAGAAGCACCACCTCTAGTTGTTACTTCACAAGCATGTTTTTCTTTAGAATTATTTCCCAACAAGTCATTTTGCACTTTAGTAAGTTGATCAATTTGAGTTTGAACCATTTGAAAATGTTTAACAAGTATCTTAACATCATTGGAGGTTCTCTCCACAATACCATGCAATTCACTAATAGCTCGGGAATTTTCCATTAAATGATTCTCTACTCTCATATTAAAGTTTTCTTGCTTAACAATATAATTATCAAATTCATCTAAGCATTGAGCAGGAGATTTTGAATACGGAATATCTTCCCTAGTAAAGTGTTGAAGCGAGTGTACCTCAATCATGGATGAAGGGGGAATTGTCTCACATATATCTTCTATAGGAGGTAAATTCTTCACATCTTCAGGTTTAATACCCTTCTCCTTAAGAGACTTCTTGGCTTCCCTCATATCTTCATCATTCAATTTAATCATACCCCTCTTCTTCACTATCGGTGTCGGGGTTGGTTCAGGTGTAGACCAATCATCATGATTCCGGCCTATTTTAGCCAATAATTCTTCAGCGTCGTCTGGAGTTCTTTTCCTGAAAACACAACCAGCACAACTATCCAGGTATGCCCTAGACTCAATAGTTAGTCCACTATAAAATATATCAAGTAAATCATGCTTTTCCAAATCATGGTCAGGCTGAGCTCTAATAAGAGAGCAAAATCTAGCCCAAGCCTCAGGCAATTTCTCTCCATCTTCCTGGTCAAAATTATAAATTCTCTGCAAAGCAGCATGTTGAGCACTAGCAGGAAAGTATTTTCGAAAGAAAACATCACGCAAATCAGTTGGACTTTTAATAGAACCAGGAGGCAAATTATTATACCAAGTTTTAGCATCATCCTTTAATGAGAACGGAAAAATTTTAGCGACAAAATAAGTACGCATCTTGACATCATCAGAAAACACACCACTAAGAGTAGATAACTCAGTCAAGTGTTCAACAGCACTTTCTTTTTCAGTACCACAAAAGGGTGTTTTCTCAACAATAGCTATATGAGATAGATCAAGAGAAAAATCATAATCTTTATCCCTAATGTTTATAGGAGATGTGGCAAATTTAGGATCAAGAGATGGTTTATATCTAACAGCATGTTCTGCAAGCAACTTTTTAATTTTTCTTGCATCAGTAGTAGCCTTGCATTTTTCAATAAAATCATTATCAAGCTCTACATAATCTTCATCAAGATCATCACTAGAATATTCAACAGACTCAGGTGAATTAACAGGTGTAGCAACATTAGGAGTTTCAGTATTTTCAATTTGTCTAGACTTAGCAATTGTAGCATCTAGAAAAGATCCCAATGAACCACTATCATCAAGCACAGCAGAAACATTATCAATATTATGAGAATTTTCAGATTCAGCAGAAGTACCAGCACGCGAAGCATGTGGCGGTGAAACAAGTTTATCAATCACAGATGGTGAATCAAGAGCAGCGGAGGTACTCAGAGTTGTACCTTTTCTTGTAGTGGATGGTAATATGGCGATCTTAGTATCGCGAGGTTTACCCATAATGGAGAATTTGCAGCGAACAATATCAATCCAAGTGAACTTCCAAATAAAGCTATGCTCCCCGGCAACGGCGCGGAAAATAGTCTTGATGACCCACAAGTATAGGGGATCGCAACAGTCTTCGAGGGAAGTATTACCCAATTTATTGATTCGACACAAGGGGAGACAAAGAATACTTGAAAGCCTTAACAGCGGAGTTGTCAATTCAGCTGCACTGAAACAGACTTGCTCGCAAGAGTTTATCGAGTAATAGTTTTATGGCGTGGAAATAGCGAAATAACAGCAGCAGTGAAATAAAGACAGCAGTAGTGATTTTAGTAAACAGCAGGATTAAAATACTGTAGGCACAGGGAAGGATTTAACGGGCGTTGCATGGATGAGAGAAACTCATGTAACAATCAAAGCAGGGCATTTGCAGATAATAATAAAACGGTATCCAAGTACTAATCAATCAATAGGCATGTGTTCCATATTTAGTCGTACGTGCTCGCAATGAGAAACTTGCACAACATCTTTTGTCCTACCAGCCGGTGGCAGCCGGGCCTCTAGGGAAACTACTGGATATTAAGGTACTCCTTTTAATAGAGTACCGGAGCAAAGCATTAACACTCCGTGAACACATGTGATCCTCACATCACTACCATCCCCTCCGGTTGTCCCGATTCTTGTCACTTCGGGGCCATTGGTTCCGGACAGCGACATGTGTATACAACTTATAGGTAAGATCATAAACAACGAATATCTTCATGAATCAATAACATGTTCAGATCTGAGATCATGGCACTCGGGCCCTAGTGACAAGCATTAAGCATAACAAGTTGCAACAATATCATAAAAGTGACATCTACGGATACTAGGCACTATGCCCTAACAATCTTATGACTATTACATGACTAATCTCATCCAATCCCTACCATCCCCTTCAGCCTACAGCGGGGGAATTACTCACACATGGATGGGGGAAACATTGCTGGTTGATGGAGAGGCGTTGGCGGTGATGGCGGTGAAGATCTCCTCCAATTCCCGTCCGGCGGAGTGCCGGAACGGAGAGACCGGCTCCGCGACGGAGTTCGCGATGTGGCGGCTCTCGGAGGGTTTCGCGATGTCGACTTCTCCCGTGCGTTTTTAGGTCGAACCCGATAAGTAGTCCAAAGGGGGCGTCGGAGGCCGGCGAGGGGGCCACACCATAGGGCCGCGCGGGCCCCCGGGCGCGCCGCCATATGGTGTGGGGCCCTGGCCTCCTCCTTCGCCCTTCTGGCTCCGTCAATATTTTGGTAAAATAGGGCCATCTGAAGAAATTCCGAGGATTTTCCCGAAAGTTGGATTTCTGCACAAAAACGAGACACCAGCTGCTGAAAACAGCGTTAGTCCGTGTTAGTTGTATCCAAAATACACAAATTAGAGGCAAAACAATAGCAAAAGTGTTCGGGAAAGTAGATACGTTTTGGACGTATCAGGGGCCGGCCATCCAAAGAACCACCAAGGTGGCCGCACCCCTTGAGGCCGGCGCCCCCTCTCCCAAACCCTAGCGGCTCTCTCTCCTCCACCACATCCCGCACGCTTAGCGAAGCTCCGCCGGATTTCTCCACCACCACCGACACCACGCCGTCGTGCTGTCGGATTCAAGAGGAGCTACTACTTCCGCTGCCCGCTGGAACGGGGAGGTGGACGTCGTCTTCATCAACAACCGAATGTGTGACCGAGTACGGAGGTGCTGCCCGTTCGTGGCGCCGGAACCGATCGTGATCAAGATCTTCTACGCGCTTTTGCAAGCGGCAAGTGAACGTCTACCGCAGCAACAAGAGCCTCCTCTTGTAGGCTTTGGAATCTCTTCAAGGGTGAGTCTCGATAATCCCCTCGTTGCTACCGTCTTCTAGATTGCATCTTGGCTTGGATTGCGTGTTCGCCGTAGGAATTTTTTTGTTTTCTATGCTACGTTATCCTACAAATGGCGCCGGAAAAGTACTGTTACCTGGAACCGAAGTATGAGTGCCTTTTACCTTTCCTCCCCGGCAAGCGCAGGAAAAGTGCTTGATGTCTACGGGTGCTTCTATTCTTGTAGACAGTGTTGGGCCTCCAAGAGCAGAGGTTTGTAGAACAGCAGCAAGTTTCCCTTAAGTGGATTACCCAAGGTTTATCGAACTCAGGGAGGAAGAGGTCAAAGATATCCCTCTCATGCAACCCTGCAACCACAAAGCAAGAAGTCTCTTGTGTCCCCAACACACCTAATAGGTGTACTAGTTCGGCGAAGAGATAGTGAAATACAAGTGGTATGAATGAATATGAGCAGTAGTATGGCGCCAGAAAAGTGCTTGCTGGCGTGCAGTTGATGGTAGTAATATTGCGGGAAGTAAACATGCAGTAGTAACGCAGTAGTAACGCAGTAAAACAGTAACAAGCAGCGATAGCAGTATTTAGGAACAAGGCCTAGGGATTAGACTTTCACTAGTGGACACTCTCAACTTTGATCACATAACAGAATAGATAAATGCATACTCTACACTCTCTTGTTGGATGATGAACACATTGCGTAGGATTACACGAACCCTCAATGCCGGAGTTAACAAGCTCCACAATTCAATGTTCATATTTAAATAACCTTAGAGTGCATGAAAGATGAAACGACTAAACCAAGTACTAACATAGCATGCACACTGTCACCTTCATGCTTATGTAGGAGGAATAATACACATCAATACTATCATAGCAATAGTTAACTTCGCAATCTACAAGAGATCATGATCATAGCATAAACCAAGTACTAACACGAGTGCACACACTGTCACCATTACACCGTGTAGGAGGAATAAAACTACTTTAATAACATCACTAGAGTAGCACATAGATAAATTGTGATACAAAACACATTGCAATCATAAAGAGATATAAATAAGCACTTCACTATGCCATTCATAACATTGAATAAGTATTCTGTGAAATATAGCCTAAGAGACCCACACGGTGCACACACTGTCACCTTTACACACGTGGGACAAGGAGTCTCCGGAGATCACATAAGTAAAACTCACTTGACTAGCACAATGACATCTAGATTACAAGCATCATCATATGAATCTCAATCATGTAAGGCAGCTCATGAGATTATTGTATTGAAGCACATAGGAGAGAGATGAACCACATAGCTACCGGTACAGCCCCGAGCCTCGATGGAGAACTACTCCCTCCTCATGGGAGCAACAGCGGTGATGAAGATGGCGGTGGAGATGGCAGCGGTGGAGATGGAGAAGCCTTCCGGGGCACTTCCCCGCTCCGACAGGGTGCCGGAACAGAGACTCCTGTCCCCAGATCTTGGCTTCGCGATGGCGGCAGCTCTGGAAGGTTTCGCGTACCGTGGCTTCTTCCGTAAGGGTTTTCGATGCAGGGGCTTTATATAGGCAAAAGGGCAGCGTCAGAAGGTCGAAGAGGCGGCGACACCATAGGCTGGCGCGGCCAGGGCCCAGGCCGCGCCACCCTATCATCTGGGGCCCACAGGCCACCCTCGCGGCTCTCGGGTGTTCTGGATGCTTCGGGCAAAATAGGAACTCGGGCGTTGATTTCGTCCAATTCCGAGAATATTTCGTTACTAGGATTTCTGAAACCAAAAACAGCGAAAACGAGGCACTTGGCATCTTGTTAATAGGTTAGTTCCAGAAAATGCATAAATATGACATATAATGTGCATAAAACATGTAGGTATCATCAATAAAGTAGCATGGAACATAAGAAATTATCGATACGTCGGAGACGTATCAGTATGCTGATTATGCTAACTTTATTGTTTCGAAGTATTTGCCTCCAACCTTTTCAGCTCAGCAAAGGAGGAAATTCTTTTATGACTTGAGACATTATTTTTGGGATGACCCACACTTATATAAAGAAGGAGTGGATGGTATTATGCGAAGATGTGTCCCCGAATATGAACAACGAGAAATATTGAGTAAGTGTCATGGTAGTGCTTATGGAGGACATCACGCCGGAGATAGAACTGCACAAAAGGTTCTACAATCAGGATTTTATTGGCCAACTCTCTTTAAAGATGCAAGAAAGTTTATTTTATCTTGTGATGAATGTCAAAGAGTTGGTAATATCTCTAGACGCAATGAAATGCCTATGAATTATACTCTTGTTATTGAACCATTTGATTGTTGGGGATTTGACTTCATGGGTCCTTTCCCTTCTTCAGAAGGTAACACTCATATACTTGTCGTTGTTGATTATGTTACTAAATGGGTGGAAGCCATACCTACAAAAAGTGCTGATGGTGAGACCTCTTTTAAAATGCTTTTAGATGTTATTTTTCCTAGATTTGGAGTACCTAGATATATTATGACTGATGGAGGTTCTCATTTTATTCATGGTGGATTTAGAAAAACTCTTGCTAAATATGGTATTAATCATAGAATTGCTTCAGCTTATCATCCTCAAACTAGTGGGCAAGTAGAATTATCAAATAGAGAAATTAAATCTATCTTGCAAAAGACTGTTAATAAATCTAGAAAAATTGGGCTAGTAAGTTAAAAGAAGCATTGTGGGCTTATAGAACTGCTTATAAAAATCCTATGAGAATGTCTCCTTATAAAATGGTTTATGGAAAAGCTTGTCATTTACCTTTAGAATTAGAGCACAAAGCTTATTGGGTTGTAAGAGAACTTAATAAAGATTTTAAACTTGCCGGTAAGAAAAGGTTGCTACAATTGAGTTCTTTAGATGAATGGAGAAGTGAAGCTTATGAAAATGATAAACTTTTTAAGGAGAAAGTTAAGAAATGGCATGATAGAAGAATTATTAAAAGAGAATTTAATGTTGGAGATAAAGTCCTATTGTATCGGTCTCGTCTCAGATTTTTTGCAGGGAAATTACTCTCAAAATGGGAAGGACCATATGTCATTGAGGAGGTGTATCGTTCAGGAGCAATAAAAATTGCCTCGCTGAAAGATGATGCCACACAAGTGGTGAATGGACAAAGACTCAAGCATTATATTTCTGGAGATTCTTATAATGAAGATGTTGATGTTATTCAAGTGGTGACTCCGGAAGCTTTCATCAAAGACCAAATTGACAGTTCTGCAGAGTTCGACTTTAAATAGGTAACAATTTTAGTAATAAAAAGTCCGCGTTTAACTATCCGAACAATATTTCTGCTATTTTTGGAAAATATGAAAAATTACGAGATCGAAACGGAGTGGAGGAGACTCGCGAGGGCACGTCCCCACATGGGGGCGCGGGCCCCAGCCTCGCCGCGCCGCCCTATGGGGACGGCCCCTCGGAGTCCCTTTTCCACTCGTTTTCGACCTGGTACTTTCCTTTTGTCGTGAAAATTTTTGCTATATAATCCCCCGGATCCCCAGAGGTCCGTATATCGTTTTCTCGTCGTGTTTTGTTTCGAGCTGTTTTCTGCCAGGATCTATTTTTGATCTAGAAGCACCATGGTCTCCAACAACAAGGACAAGGGGCCTATGGAGGAAGATATTCAAGACCCCGATCTGAAGGAAGAAGTTAAGAGCGAGGATGAAGGAGAAGTGGAGGAAAATCCGCGAGTATACCCGTTCACCACTGTCGCAAGCATTGGGGTGATAGCGAATTCATCCAACCTCAAGAGGAGCGCACGGATAAACACAGGAGGGAAAGTTCCACGTCACCTCCTAGCTGCAAGGACATCTTCCCCAAGCATCAATAACCCTTTCCACACTCTGATTTATAAGAATCAAATTGAAAGGACTCCTAAGGCAAAATTGCCTAGTAATTGGGATATGGATCGTTCTAACAATGCAGGAAAGATGAAGCCTGAAGCTGAGGAGTGGGGAAATAATTCTAAGAGTTGGGATTCGCCATCTGATATACTCATTAACCGCGTCGAGCACAACTCGGAGCTGATCCACAACCTCACCTACGAGATTGATGAGCTAAAGGAGCTCGTTAAGAAGCTTGTCGAGAAGAGTTCACCATCACCACCGAAGGAGTAATTCATTATTGGTATTGGCATCCCCTTGGTTTGTTCCAAGCTTGGGGGAGTGCCGCGGTATCACATCATCACTATCTTTTACTTTTTACTATCAAGTAGTGTCATATCATGAGTAGGGAAGTTATCATATAAGGTGGTTTGCAGTGTGGAAGTATCTCTCTTTTAGTTGGTTACCTATGTATCTCTTGGTGTGAGTTATCGTTATGGAATATTAATGAGAAGTCTTATCATTTACTTTTTGCACACCTTATTTTAGTTTGCAATTTCTGTTATATGATTACTCTTGTCATTAGTATGGGTATCACTTTGGGAGCATCAAGTAAATCTATTTGGTTTTGGCAAACTTAGCATTGGTCAATAGCAACAATACTTTGATGTTTAAGTTGAAAAGAGGGAAGTACATGTAGATTTATTATCTTTCTTTCTTGTTAGCTAATGAGTTTGGTATTCTAAAGTGAAAATTGCTTGTACTTACAAGGAAGATGCATGATTGTTTCTATCACATGTATATTTGTTTGTTCCCCTCAACTCTTATGCTTGCTAATCAACCTTGCTAGCCAAAGACCTGTACTGAGAGGGAATGCTTCTCATACATCCAACACCTTAAACCAAACCCATGCCATTTGTGTCCACCATAACTACCTACTATATGGTATTTTGCGCCACTCCAAGTAAATATTTCATGTGCTACCTTTAAACAATTCAAACTAAATTACTCCTTAATTGTGTCAATATTTTATAGCTCATGAGGAAGTATGTGGTGTTTTATCTTTCAATCTTGTTGGGCAAACTTTCACCAATGGACTAGTGGCACATGCAAAAAGAGCTGGCAACGGGGTTCCCAGCCCCAATTAATAACTTTCCTTAATAATTCTCTTCACATGTTTTGCCCTGATTTATCAGTAAGCAACTTAATTTTGCAATAGACACTCCTCCATGGTATGTGAAATGTTGGAAGGCACCCGAAGATTCGGTTAGCCATGGCTTGTGAAAGCAAAGGTTGGGGAAGGTGTCATCCACAAATCTTATATTTACTAATTGGAGGCCCCATACGAGTAACCACGTTAATCCACATCATCAAAATAATTAAGACAATTAGATCTAAAATTTGCGGCTACGATTAGCCGAGGAAGTCACGATTATAACGACACATAAGCTGTTACGTTGACACGTTTGTTTAATTATAGTACATAACACATGGTGGAAAACCAAATATTGTGTGGTGACCCAGCATACCACTGCATGTTGTAGTACACAAGTCGTTGATATAACACAAGTGAAACACCGTTCCACTCACATTACATCCCTCAGAGTGGTACAACAGAAACATATGCGAGTCCAAGGTATGTCTATAGAAGGATACACCAGCTGTTTACAGAAGATCAACACAGCCTCCTACTTTACAGTGAGGTAAAACTTCAAATAAAGCTCCAGAAGAACGACTCGTAGCCTAACTTATTGCTAACTCAAGCTTAAGAGCTACTAGGCTGGCTATAGAACTCTAGCTACTTAGGTGCTAGGATTAGGGAAAGGTTCCCTTCTATTACTAGTCTAGGTTTCCACTCTAGTTGCTGCAGCAGTTGACTTCATTGACTTCTTTGCTTGGATTCTTCATCTTGTTGCAGTTGACTCCTTTGTCTTCGAGTTCCACGGTAGTTTCTCCTCTGGTGCCTCCATAGCTAAGCAGGGGATTTAAGAGTGGGATGAGTACGAGCGTACTCAGCAAGTTCATATTAGGGAATAGGTGTATCATGCACTAGCTACAGCCATAGACCAGAAAGTCATAGGCGAATGCAAGTTTTCATAATCATTTCTTCAAAAGGTTTATTTTATTCTGAAAACTATGCCCGTCAGTCTTCACAGGTTGACTAGAACTTCACGGAGTTCCTTTCCTGCCGCGTTCGCAGTTCCCTTCCCGGAACAAGGAGTGACAGTCACAATTCAATACCCTCTGCAGAGGTGCGTTAATTTTCCCATAAGAGAACTTAACCTTGTTGCCAACCAAGTCGCGAACTTGTCCACACTTCCTTTGGTGTGAGGTCAGGTATAAGAACCAAGCCAATCACTGCCTTCTCCGCGACCCTGCAAACCCACCCTTTTGTCCATTCGTACACCCCCGGTAGACATCTCCCGATCATACGGCTTTACCCCGGTGTACTATGGACAATCCTTCATAGACGGTAGAGCCTCTCATCCAAACGTCCGGATGGGGATTTTAAAGGATTTTCCAACCTACGGCAGTGCCTCCAGCACCCCGCCAGGCTCTATCAAGTCCGTTGGCGTGCAGGAGGGAAAAGATACAGCTGGCTTCCCAGAGCCATTGTAGATCTTATGGTCAACGCGATATGTACGGCGCTAGAATCACTAGACGGCATTGGTACTTAATCCTAGGTTAATAAAACCCATGCAATGGAACCTCCACCATATCAACACATACCATGGTTCCATTGCCCACCACATAGTCATATTCATAATTGTAAAATAATATTTTGCTTTTCAATGCAAGAGTGATAAGTATAGTACTTTGCATATAATTTGATAAAAATAATCAAATGACATGAGCAAGCGATGAACTTGCCTTTCTTGACTGCAAGATTATGCAGGCAAAAGCTTCGATACGTGAGAACTCCAAATTCTGAAATACCATCATTGTCTGATAAGGACAATGTTTAAAGAACTGGCAAAGATGCTTATAATGCATAGTATGAGATGCAATCGTCCCGAGCGTAACCTAACCTCGATGATTTAGGATGTATGAGTTGTAAAGATTTCTTTAGGGTTTGTTGCACTTTTAGGATGGTTCTCAAACAAGTTCTTATTAGGGTTTGGTTATATTAGCATCATAACCAAGTGATATACGACATCATAACAAGCACACATATAAAGGACTTGTAGTTGAACAATATGTGAAGATCAATTGTCATTTTTAAGTTCTATAGTACATGGTTGATGATTACTTATATTATACTTCAAAAGAATAACTTTTGAAGAATAGGTTCCATTAGAACAAGAACTACTATACATAGGAACTATGGGCTTCTAGAGTTTACTATTGGATTCATTTAGTTCTTTAATAGGAACTAGTTGGGTTCTTAAATAGAATTGGTCTATATGTAGCAAGTATTAGCAGGTTTATTACTATGGTTGATTATGGGTATCATATCAAAGAATGATGGTCAAGGTGTTGCTATGAGTTAGGGTTTACTATGGCTTCACATTTGCTTCACCAAGTACTCAATCATGGTTTCTAAGTGAGATGGTTTCTTACTTCCTAAATAGGGTTTAGTGGGATAGGAGCATGTGATGTGAATTCCTACACAAGATTGGTATTAGGATTAATCTCCATGGGTCATCTGGGGTTTGATGGTTGAGGTTGATTCCAATGGTGTGATACTAAGTGTGAAGATCAATGGTGTTAATATGTGGATAACCAATTAGGGTTTGCTCCTAAGTGGTACTAGTTGGTTATACAAGGTTTATGCAAAACTAAAGACATAAAATGATAATTTTATGTGAGTTGTACCTAGTTTTATTTTAGTGGATCATGAGCATGCACTCATTGGTGGTTGATTAAAGTTCTACATGTAAAGGTGAAGTGGATATGATCACATGGACTAAACCCCTAGGGTTTTAGGATTGCACTAATTTAGAGTGATCACATGAAATAATGGGGTCAAGGTCTTACTTCTATTAGAACTAGGATTTCTACATTATGATACAACTCTTAGAATAATAAATTGACAAAAGATGTGTGGTCACTAATTACTTTGAAACAAAATTAATACTAGCCTTAGCATTTAATTATTTGAAAGGTTTAAGATTTGAGACAAATACTAGTTAGGGTTTAATTCCCAGAATTAGGGTTCTATGTTGGTTATTTAACCTTTTAAATTATTAACTTGTTAAATAGAAAGGTTGAAGTAAATAATAACTTTGAAGTAGAAATAATAATGAATTTAACATTATAATTTTTTAGACTTAATAAAATATGAAAATTACTATTAGGGTTTAGTTTTTTTTTAATTAATAGTTGAAGTAATGTTCAATTAGGGTTTTCATATGATTAAACATAACCATAAAGAAACAATTGTTGTATTATATGAAATTTTATTACAAAATAATATTTACTACTTTCTTGATGTGAAAATAGAAACAATTATATTTTTAGTATTTAGGTCCTAATAGTTTAAGATTTAAAATTAATCTTCTAAAATTTAGAGGAAAATTCATATTATTGTTCTTTTAAATTTTAAGTATTTGTTTTGTATTATTTTTATTTATAGATGTCATTGTCTGATACTCACTTCGATTTATTGTTTTCTTTTTTTTATATTTACTTTAATGTCTAAAAGGTTTTTCCTAAAAAAAAATAGACCAAGTGGTCTGTTGGGCTGGCCCAATGGCCTGGTCCAACCGAGTTGGCCTGGTCGGGCTCGGTCGAAGACCACGACCCGACCCAACCCCCGCCACTCTCGCTCACCCCTCTCACACGCACGCACACGGTCACCGCCCTCACCTCTCTTCACTCTTGTGACCACCACGCCCCTGCGGCGGCGCCGCTTGCCCCCGGCCGCTCCTGGTCATCCCAGGCACCGGCGTGATGGGGCTTTTGCTCTCCTCGACGAACGGTACCACCTCCCCTTGGTTGATTTGGCCGCTATGATCTCCAGCGGTCGGCCCAACTCCGAAACCCTAACCCGCCTCCTGTATGTCCGGTCATCACCGGCCGCACCCAGTGTCGCCACCTGCCGTCGTGGCTCCGCCGCGACCTCTCCCTCACCAATCGCCGCCACGACGCCCCTTAATCCTGCCACGCGCGCGGCCACGTAACCCTAGCCCATCCTGGCTAGGTCGCCGACGGGCTCCGGCTGCTGTTCCCGGCTGCTGCTCAACGACGAGCACGGCCTTCTCGCCAGGTTCCACGATTTCTACTCGACGCCTGCAGGACGGTAGCAGTAGCTGCAACCCTGGCGCCCCTCCTGGCTTGCCACGGCTTGCTCCAGATGCTGGTGATGGTGTGGGTGTGGTGATGTTGCTGGTGGTGGCATGGTGTTGTGCTGCTGGTGATTACTTCCTCCTCGACGGCGTCTGCGACTGCAACCCCGGCGTCGACTGCTTCATCTCCTCCCTGGAATGCGTTGTGAGCTACCTCCTTCCTTACTCCTCTGCCTATGGTCATAGTGCTATTTGTTGCAATATTGTGGAGTATACACTGCCTCTGGTGATGTTGTACTGGAGCTAAATTAGCCTGTTTGATTCAATTGGCTACTAGCTGCCTGTACTATGTTGGTACCCCACTTTGGATGACTTAATCATCCAGACACAGTTGGCTTGTTGTGATAATGATATAGCTCTTATCTACTGCATATACACTATATTGTTAACTGAAGAAGTGCAGTTCTACTACTTTAAATCCTTATTGAGCTCAAATATGCTGGAAAATCAATTCATGGTTAGTACTTGTGCTGCTTGAGCAATACATGATGCTTGTTGGTTGGGTGGCAATTAAATGGTTGCTTTAATTATGGCTATTCTTAGAGATAACTTGGTTGGCCTGGGATCATTTCCTGGACCCCAAGTAATTCTCTGAAATTTATCTATATGGACACTCGGTTGTGCATGTGTAAGTGTGGTGCCCCTGTTTGGATGGTTTATTCATCCAAGCATAATTATCTTGGTATAATAATCGGATGTTGCATGAATAGTTTGAGTTTAAGCAACAAGGTAGAGGTATTGGTGCTTGATGATTTACTTGATGGCTGGCTTGTATTTATGGATCTTGCTGCCTTTACAGATGGTTTCTCTTTCCTCTAATCATAAACTGATAAGAACATTACTATGCTTATTTCTTGGCCTAGCCAATGATGCAATAGGCTGAGGCACAATTTCTTGATAAGAACAGATGCTATTGTGGGCTTTTAATTCTCAGTGATGAGTTGGCATAGCATTTCTATGCAGATCTGAGAGAAAACAAATCCTTCCAATCCTCCTAAGTGAAAACTTAGTTGAAGGGTAGATGGATCTGCTTCCTATGCATATTACCCTTTTATTTTCCCCAGGATGCAAATTAAGAACAAATGTTCCTGATCTTTAATTGGTGTATACCTGCTTCTCTTTTGTAGATAGATAGCTGGTTCATCTGGCTACTGAAGTGTGCTGCTTCTTGTGGCATGTCTGCTCCTCCTTGCTAGCTTCTTGATCTGCTTCCTTATGATCTTGGTTTCTTGCTTTTGCTGGATAGTGTGCTGAGGTGTGAGATGAACTTCAGGAATTGTTTGCTGGTGTATGCACCACATGGTACGGCTGGAGTACTGCTTTGCTTTTGTAGTGCTGGGCTGTTGGCTGTGTGTGTGACAGCACACAGTGTGCATGTTGTGACTGTGCTGCTTGCAGATGACATCATCTGATTGTACAAGTTCCCATGCTGGTTTGCTTTTCCTCTAGTGCAAGGCATGACTGGTTCATCTTTATCCCTTGCCTGACCATGCTATTATGTACTGTCCAGTATTCAATCCTATTGGCTGCTAGTATGTTGGCTTTGCATTATAACCTGTGGGATTAAATTGTGTGGCTAATGATCATTCATCTTGACCATCTAATGTCAATGGTGAATTACTTTATTTAAATCATGTGGGCTTGTTTAAATAGGAACTTGGCTAGGTTAGAGGGATTAATTGGTTGCCTTTGTGGCCTAAAATAAGTGGATCAAATATTGTTGCCCTTTTCTCTTATTTGACATGGATCAAATATTGTCACTTGTCCCTGTTGCCTATTTTCTCATTGTTTCTTAATGATACAGAATGACCCATTGATCCCTCTTATGATCCAGAGATGATACATAATTCCCAAAGTTGCCTATAACTGAAATTGATCCCTCTAATCCACAACTTAGATATTAGGACAAGTTTCTAATATCTAGTAGTCGAGTTCCAATATCAAAATGCCTCATCTTTGATGATGGCGACATTTTAACCATAACACAATTTGTTTTCCTTTTGTCTTTGTTTTGTTTCTCTTATTGCAGTAAATGAAGACTAAGGATTGAGAAGATGAAGATTTAGTTTTAGGGTTTTCTTTTATTATTTTGTAATTCTCCATTTCTTTTCTAGCTTGTAAGTTATTGAGTAATCCTATTTGTAATTAAGTTAACTCATTTGTTTATTTGGACTTATCAAGTGTAGTTACTTGTACATATAATATTTATATACTTGTTTAAATTTCAAATTCCAATTCAATTTATTATTTGAATTATGTCTTTCATATTTGAATTTGAATTCAAACTATTTCCCTCGAAAACATAATAAATCAACAAAGGTCATGTCGAAATTTATCGCACTTGTGTGGATGAGACACATCAATTCCATCGACACAAGAGAAACCTCGATCACTTTGTACTTTAGATGAACGCGCGAAAATCCCCCGGATTTTCTATGCATGAATGCAATGCACACTCTCGTGTTCTCTCTTTTTCTTGCCTCTAAACCTGGGATATTACAGCCTCTCCCCCTTAAACTGAACTTCGCCCCGAAGTTCGAACGCTCTCATGTTTCCGAATGTGGAACTAACTTGAACAGATCACAATCCTTTCAAACTCTCTAGTGATCTTATTAGATATAATTAAATGTATCCCTAATCCAGATCCTTCCTGTAGTCTTTTTATGTCTGGCACTGATACTTCCTTTAATTCTAGGATTTCCTTATAACATTCGAAACTTCTAGTCTTATTCTTCAAAGATCCTTGGATTAAGACAACTTCTTATGCTAATGGACTTTACTAATAGTTGTGGTGTCAGTTTCCTATCTGATATCCAAAGCTTGGTTCTACCAGCTACGGTATAATATGGCACTACGGTGTACCAGCTGCGGTGCCCAAACCTTAATTCTAAAAGATTTATTTAAGGTAGGGTATTGTTTTCCCTTACTACCATAACGAAAGTAATGGTACTTAGTAAGGTATTTACAATAGGCATGGTCCTGGTGGTTTATTCCTACGAATGGATGAGACTCATTTAGTCCATCCAATCATGGCTTCTAGTTTATGCTAGTTATCCTCCTTTTGGTTTCTTTAGGTTCCATGAAAGGAATCTTTTTAATAGGCTTATGTTCAGGTATGGTCAAACTCCTTCGGTCTTAAGCCTCTCAAGCTTTAATTGTCCTCCGACATCTTCTTCATCCCACTTCATTATCTTAGGCTTACTTGAGCTCTTCTGCTTCTGGGTAATTATCAATTACCCACTCAAGTTAAGGTATAACCCTTACTTCCTCGAGATATGAACCTCGGCTTCTGGTCTGACAACCTCCTGAGAGTACTATTATATGGATACTTCCACCAATCTTATGAAAATAGGATCGGACTTCCTCTCCGTTCAGACCTTCTTCTTCGTCTTTCATACTCCAAATCATATCTTAATACTTCTCCTTCAATCTTCCTCTCCCCCTTGGAGTTTACTAATGATCTTCAAACTCCTTTTCTTCTAATCATTAAACTCCAAGGTAGAAGATTGGTTTAAGTTTGGTTTATATTTTGTACCTTTCTAAAGTCTCACGAAGAATTCTTTGCGGTGTATCCACACAGTTGTGGGTATCCGATGTGAATCCTCCGACTAAATATTTATTAGCTACGGAATACCAGCTACGGAATCCCTCTTTCCTTTAGAGTGAAAGAACGATTAAGCTGTGAACTATTTGTTACCAGCTGCAGACTTTCTAACACAAGATGTGGCTTATTAGATACCAGTTGTGGCTATGTTATGGTTCTAGTCCACATATACCTACCTGTTGTGGCTACTTTTATAGTTTTAGTTAAGATATACCTCACATCACATACTATCTCTTCATGATTATCCTATATCAGCTACGGTCTGATGATACCAGTTGCGACTACACTTGTCTATTTTCCTTCTTCTAAGGTTTGTTTTGCAAGATAACCACTTGTTGACACCATAAAAATAGTATCGTAAGTGACTTCACTTGCATTCCCTTCTTCCAGAATGAATCTAGCTCACTTCTACTACTCCATATTCACTATGTTTCTCACTTTCATGATACTTCCATGTTGAAGTACTCCTCAATTGAGGATAAAAATGATTTTTGATTGGTCCTTCCTTCAAATTATTGTGGTGGCTTCCCACAAATTTACTTCCTCCTCCTAGTGAACCTTCATCTTGTCTTCAAAACCTTCAGAGTTCGTCACTTCCTCACACGAACACCTTTACCCTCTAGACCTATAACATCAAGTAAGAGCTTGATATTGCAACATGCATTTGCATATCAAAGTCAAACTTCATGTATGGATCTAGTCAAACAATGAAAATCCAATAAAATCCAAGAAAATCCAGCTTTGTGCTTATAATACACATCCTTATAGGCCTGAATATAATAGTTGGGTAAGACATCCCTAAACATCAGGCTCAGATGTGTAGTATATACACCACATAAGATAGGTTTAGGTTGTGATACTTAGCACAAATACGTGAATTTCTACTATTTGTCTCAACATTTATCTTAATTGCACATTTGCAATGAGACAAACTTGAAACAAAATGGCTTGGGATAGTTGAAGTTAACCTAGTTTTCTTTGGAAGTACTAACAAAATAGGATACCATATATATGTGCTATTGAGGACTACTTTCTATAATACAATTAGTTCTAACATGTCTACCCTAAACACATGATTGTTTAGAATATACCACCTATAACTCTAGGATTTCTCTATGTGATATGCTCTAAATAAGCCTTCTTTAAATTAAGGACTATGGTTCTAACATACTTAGTACCGTTATTAGGATTTTAAGGCCTAAGATTTCGAACTATTCCTTAAATCCTACTCCTTATCATACTTCTGTTATCGTACTTATGATGTTCTACTCTATCACATCATGACTCTCAATTGAATCATATATGATTACCAACTTTACCATGAAAAGTAGACTTATATGATTCCTATCACTCTTCCTTACCTCCTATGATTGACTCATCATAGGTATATACTACCTTATATTACTTATCTACATTACTTAACATCAGTCATTTGACATTTTAAATGACTCTTACTTAACCATAACTTGCATTGGTATACTTCTTCCAATAGGATATCTTCCTAATGGTTGTATCCTCTCTTTGGACTACCATGTGTTGTATACCAACTGTGGTCTTCTACCACCCTTTATCTTATGCTTCAAGGGTGTTCTAATTATTTGGAATGAAGCAAGATAACTAATTAACTCCATTTAAGAAATGTTGATAAGAAAGATTGACTCAAGTGTGTCAGGATTATTCTCAAGTGAATACCCATCTCAAGTCATAAGAATAGTTGGTTTAGCATAGTTGACTTAACTAATACACTTCCTATAGACACTACCAAACCTATAGGTCTCCTTTAAAGGTTTTAATCCTAGGGTCAAAGCATTTGCTCTGATACCAGCTGTGGTGACCCAGCATACCACTGCATGTTGTAGTACACAAGTCGTTGATATAACACAAGTGAAACACCGTTCCACTCACATTACATCCCTCAGAGTGGTACAACAGAAACATATGCGAGTCCAAGGTATGTCTATAGAAGGATACACCAGCTTACATAAGATCAACACAGCCTCCTACTTTACAGTGAGGTAAAACTTCAAATAAAGCTCCAGAAGAACGACGCGTAGCCTAACTTATTGCTAACTCAAGCTTAAGAGCTACTAGGCTGGCTATAGAACTCTAGCTACTTAGGTGCTAGGATTAGGGAAAGGTTCCCTTCTATTACTAGTCTAGGTTTCCACTCTAGTTGCTGCAGCAGTTGACTTCATTGACTTCTTTGCTTGGATTCTTCATCTTGTTGCAGTTGACTCCTTTGTCTTCGAGTTCCACGGTAGTTTCTCCTCTGGTGCCTCCATAGCTAAGGGATTTAAGAGTGGGATGAGTACGAGCGTACTCAGCAAGTTCATATTAGGGAATAGGTGTATCATGCACTAGCTAGCCATAGACCAGAAAGTCATAGGCGAATGCAAGTTTTCATAATCATTTCTTCAAAAGGTTTATTTTATTCTGAAAACTATGCCGTCGGTCTTCACAGTTGACTAGAACTTCACGGAGTTCCTTTCTGCCACGTTCGCTTCCTTCCCGAACAAGGAGTGACACAATTCAATACCCTCTGCAGAGGTGCGTTAATTTTCCCATAAGAGAACTTAACCTTGTTGCCAACCAAGTCGCGAACTTGTCCACACTTCCTTTGGTGTGAGGTCAGGTATAAGAACCAAGCCAATCACCGCCTTCCCGCAAACCCACCCTTTTGTCCATTCGTACACCCCGGTAGACATCTCCCGATCATACGGCTTTACCCCGGTGTACTATGGACAATCCTTCATAGACGGTAGAGCCTCTCATCCAAACGTCCGGATGGGGATTTTAAAGGATTTCCCAACCTACGGCAGTGCCTCCAACACCCCGCCAGACTCTATCAAGTCCGTTGGCGTGCAGGAGGGAAAAGATACAGCTGGCTTCCCCAGAGCCATTATAGATCTTATGGTCAACGCGATATGTACGGCGCTAGAATCACTAGACGGCATTGGTACTTAATCCTAGGTTAATAAAACCCATGCAATGGAACCTCCAGCATATCAACACATACCATGGTTCCATTGCCCACCACATAGTCATATTCATAATTGTAAAATAATATTTTGCTTTTCAATGCAAGAGTGATAAGTATAGTACTTTGCATATAATTTGATAAAAATAATCAAATGACATGAGCAAGCGATGAACTTGCCTTTCTTGACTGCAAGATTATGCAGGCAAAAGCTTCGATACGTGAGAACTCCAAATTCTGAAATACCATCATTGTGATAAGGACAATGTTTAAAGAACTGGCAAAGATGCTTATAATGCATAGTATGAGATGCAATCGTCCCGAGTGTAACCTAACCTCGATGATTCAGGATGTATGAGTTGTAAAGATTTCTTTAGGGTTTGTTTCACTTTTAGGATGGTTCTCAAACAAGTTCTTATTAGGGTTTGGTTATATTAGCATCATAACCAAGTGATATACGACATCATAACAAGCACACATATAAAGGACTTGTAGTTGAACAATATGTGAAGATCAATTGTCATTTTTAAGTTCTATAGTACATGGTTGATGATTACTTATATTATACTTCAAAAGAATAACTTTTGAAGAATAGGTTCCATTAGAACAAGAACTACTATACATAGGAACTATGGGCTTCTAGAGTTTACTATTGGATTCATTTAGTTCTTTAATAGGAACTAGTTGGGTTCTTAAATAGAATTGGTCTATATGTAGCAAGTATTAGCAGGTTTATTACTATGGTTGATTATGGGTATCATATCAAAGAATGATGGTCAAGGTGTTGCTATGAGTTAGGGTTTACTATGGCTTCACATTTGCTTCACCAAGTACTCAATCATGGTTTCTAAGTGAGATGGTTTCTTACTTCCTAAATAGGGTTTAGTGGGATAGGAGCATGTGATGTGAATTCCTACACAATATTGGTATTAGGATTAATCTCCATGGGTCATCTGGGGTTTGATGGTTGAGGTTGATTCCAATGGTGTGATACTAAGTGTGAAGATCAATGGTGTTAATATGTGGATAACCAATTAGGGTTTGCTCCTAAGTGGTACTAGTTGGTTATACAAGGTTTATGCAAAACTAAAGACATAAAATGATAATTTTATGTGAGTTGTACCTAGTTTTATTTTAGTGGATCATGAGCATGCACTCATTGGTGGTTGATTAAAGTTCTACATGTAAAGGTGAAGTGGATATGATCACATGGACTAAACCCCTAGGGTTTTAGGATTGCACTAATTTAGAGTGATCACATGAAATAATGGGGTCAAGGTCTTACTTCTATTAGAACTAGGATTTCTACATTATGATACAACTCTTAGAATAATAAATTGACAAAAGATGTGTGGTCACTAATTACTTTGAAACAAAATTAATACTAGCCTTAGCATTTAATTATTTGAAAGGTTTAAGATTTGAGACAGATACTAGTTAGGGTTTAATTTCCAGAATTAGGGTTCTATGTTGGTTATTTAACCTTTTAAATTATTAACTTGTTAAATAGAAAGGTTGAAGTAAATAATAACTTTGAAGTAGAAATAATAATGAATTTAACATTATATTTTTTTTAGACTTAATAAAATATGAAAATTACTATTAGGGTTTAGGTTTTTTTTTAATTAATAGTTGAAGTAATGTTCAATTAGGGTTTTCATATGATTAAACATAACCACAAAGAAACAATTGTTGTATTATATGAAATTTTATTACAAAATAATATTTACTACTTTCTTGATGTGAAAATAGAAACAATTATATTTTTAGTATTTAGGTCCTAATAGTTTAAGATTTAAAATTAATCTTCTAAAATTTAGAGGAAAATTCATATTATTGTTCTTTTAAATTTTAAGTATTTGTTTTGTATTATTTTTATTTATAGATGTCATTGTCTGATACTCACTTCGATTTATTGTTTTCTTTTTTTTATATTTACTTTAATGTCTAAAAGGTTTTTCCTAAAAAAAAATAGACCAAGTGGTCTGTTGGGCTGGCCCAATGGCCTGGTCCAACCGAGTTGGCCTGGTCGGGCTCGGTCGAAGACCACGACCCGACCCAACCCCCGCCACTCTCGCTCACCCCTCTCACACGCACGCACACGGTCACCGCCCTCACCTCTCTTCACTCTCGCGACCACCACGCCCCTGCGGCGGCGCCGCTCGCCCCCGGCCGCTCCTGGTCATCCCAGGCACCGGCGTGATGGGGCTTTTGCTCTCCTCGACGAACGGTACCACCTCCCCTTGGTTGATTTGGCCGCTATGATCTCCAGCGGTCGGCCCAACTCCGAAACCCTAACCCGCCTCCTGTATGTCCGGTCATCACCGGCCGCACCCAGTGTCGCCACCTGCCGTCGTGGCTCCGCCGCGACCTCTCCCTCACCAATCGCCGCCACGACGCCCCTTAATCCTGCCACGCGCGCGGCCACGTAACCCTAGCCCATCCTGGCTAGGTCGCCGACGGGCTCCGGCTGCTGTTCCCGGCTGCTGCTCAACGACGAGCACGGCCTTCTCGCCAGGTTCCACGATTTCTACTCGACGCCTGCAGGACGGTAGCAGTAGCTGCAACCCTGGCGCCCCTCCTGGCTTGCCACGGCTTGCTCCAGATGCTGGTGATGGTGTGGGTGTGGTGATATTGCTGGTGGTGGCATGGTGTTGTGCTGCTGGTGATTACTTCCTCCTCGACGTCGGCTGGATGGCATCTGCGACTGCAACCCCGGCGTCGACTGCTTCATCTCCTCCCTGGAATGCGTTGTGAGCTACCTCCTTCCTTACTCCTCTGCCTATGGTCATAGTGCTATTTGTTGCAATATTGTGGAGTATACACTGCCTCTGGTGATGTTGTACTGGAGCTAAATTAGCCTGTTTGATTCAATTGGCTACTAGCTGCCTGTACTATGTTGGTACCCCACTTTGGATGACTTAATCATCCAGACACAGTTGGCTTGTTGTGATAATGATATAGCTCTTATCTACTGCGTATACACTGTATTGCTGAAGCAGTTCAGTTCTACTACTTTAAATCCTTATTGAGCTCAAATATGCTAGAGAATCAATTCATGGTTAGTACTTGTGCTGCTTGAGCAATACATGATGCTTGTTGGTTGGGTGGCAATTAAATGGTTGCTTTAATTATGGCTATTCTTAGAGATAACTTGGTTGGCCTGGGATCATTTCCTGGACCCCAAGTAATTCTCTGAAATTTATCTATATGGACACTCGGTTGTGCATGTGTAAGTGTGGTGCCCCTGTTTGGATGGTTTATTCATCCAAGCATAATTATCTTGGTATAATAATCGGATGTTGCATGAATAGTTTGAGTTTAAGCAACAAGGTAGAGGTATTGGTGCTTGATGATTTACTTGATGGCTGGCTTGTATTTATGGATCTTGCTGCCTTTACAGATGGTTTCTCTTTCCTCTAATCATAAACTGATAAGAACATTACTATGCTTATTTCTTGGCCTAGCCAATGATGCAATAGGCTGAGGCACAATTTCTTGATAAGAACAGATGCTATTGTGGGCTTTTAATTCTCAGTGATGAGTTGGCATAGCATTTCTATGCAGATCTGAGAGAAAACAAATCCTTCCAATCCTCCTAAGTGAAAACTTAGTTGAAGGGTAGATGGATCTGCTTCCTATGCATATTACCCTTTTATTTTCCCCAGGATGCAAATTAAGAACAAATGTTCCTGATCTTTAATTGGTGTATACCTGCTTCTCTTTTGTAGATAGATAGCTGGTTCATCTGGCTACTGAAGTGTGCTGCTTCTTGTGGCATGTCTGCTCCTCCTTGCTAGCTTCTTGATCTGCTTCCTTATGATCTTGGTTTCTTGCTTTTGCTGGATATTGTGCTGAGGTGTGAGATGAACTTCAGGAATTGTTTGCTGGTGTATGCACCACATGGTACGGCTGGAGTACTGCTTTGCTTTTGTAGTGCTGGGCTGTTGGCTGTGTGTGTGACAGCACACAGTGTGCATGTTGTGACTGTGCTGCTTGCAGATGACATCATCTGATTGTACAAGTTCCCATGCTGGTTTGCTTTTCCTCTAGTGCAAGGCATGACTGGTTCATCTTTATCCCTTGCCTGACCATGCTATTATGTACTGTCCAGTATTCCATCCTATTGGCTGCTAGTATGTTGGCTTTGCATTATAAGCTGTGGGATTAAATTGTGTGGCTAATGATCATTCATCTTGACCATCTAATGTCAATGGTGAATTACTTTATTTAAATCATGTGGGCTTGTTTAAATAGGAACTTGGCTAGGTTAGAGGGATTAATTGGTTGCCTTTGTGGCCTAAAATAAGTGGATCAAATATTGTTGCCCTTTTCTCTTATTTGACATGGATCAAATATTGTCACTTGTCCCTGTTGCCTATTTTCTCATTGTTTCTTAATGATACAGAATGACCCATTGATCCCTCTTATGATCCAGAGATGATACATAATTCCCAGAGTTGCCTATAACTGAAATGGATCCCTCTAATCCACAACTTAGATATTAGGACAAGTTTCTAATATCTGGTAGTCGAGTTCCAATATCAAAATGCCTCATCTTTGATGATGGCGACATTTTAACCATAACACAATTTGTTTTCCTTTTGTCTTTGTTTTGTTTCTCTTATTGCAGTAAATGAAGACTAAGGATTGAGAAGATGAAGATTTAGTTTTAGGGTTTTCTTTTATTATTTTGTAATTCTCCATTTCTTTTCTAGCTTGTAAGTTATTGAGTAATCCTATTTGTAATTAAGTTAACTCATTTGTTTATTTGGACTTATCAAGTGTAGTTACTTGTACATATAATATTTATATACTTGTTTAAATTTCAAATTCCAATTCAATTTATTATTTGAATTATGTCTTTCATATTTGAATTTGAATTCAAACTATTTCCCTCGAAAACATAATAAATCAACAAAGGTCATGTCGAAATTTATCGCACTTGTGTGGATGACACACATCAATTCCATCGACACAAGAGAAACCTCGATCACTTTGTACTTTAGATGAACGCGCGAAAATCCCCCGGATTTTCTATGCATGAATGCAATGCACACTCTCGTGTCCTCTCTTTTTCTTGCCTCTAAACCTGGGATATTACATACGCAATTTCTATTTCTCTGTCGACCTTGTTTCTGGCTTACAGCGAGGTCGCGCCGCGCGCCGCTCGATGGACATCGGACGATCCGCGCGTGTCGAGGGCTCGTGGCTGATACGACTGTCGACTACGCGACCAAGGTCAGACGAGGACAGAGATAGCCGTCGGCAGCCATTTCTCCCCCAAATCCGCCAATCTCCATCTTCGTCGCCAGAGATTCGGGACGCTCGCTGCCGCCATGCGTCAATGGCGCTCACCTTCGCCTTCCTTCCCGCCGCCACCCCAACCCCTGCATCCGGACGCCGCCTTGCCACGCGCGTCTGCGCCGCAGCCGCCGACGAGCCCAAGCTCAACAAGTACATAGTGCGCATCACGGAGCCCAAGTCACAAGAGGCATCGTAGGCCGTGCTCTACGACATCAGCCTCA
The DNA here is from genome assembly GCA_030979885.1 of Lolium multiflorum. Taxonomy (NCBI): domain Eukaryota; kingdom Viridiplantae; phylum Streptophyta; class Magnoliopsida; order Poales; family Poaceae; genus Lolium; species Lolium multiflorum. The sequence continues at coordinate 341,555,510 of CM061750.1, read as the reverse complement.
ACGACGCCGACCTCCGCATCCGCAAACCGCAGGTGGGATCTCCTCCGTCTGGTACGAGTTGAATACCTGCTCCACCTCGCCGATGCCGTCCATGAAGGAGTCCGCTACGCCGGCATGGTTGCCTTCCGTTTCAACAACTGGCTACATGCACGCGACGACGGCCACATTTCTCGCTTCACCGATCACATCCACGCGACGCCGCTCACATCCTCGGCGGTTGGATGCTACATCCCTCTTGTAAGGTGTGTATGCTCTGACGGTCTAACCCAGTAACATCGTTGTCGATTTTTTGCTTTAGATCTGAACTGATGTGTAACATGTGGGTGATTTTAGCAAGTATTGTATGTTGTGATTGACGTCCTCTCCACATTTGTTCTTCATGGGATGTGTTTTGGCTGTGTAACATCTATGAAATAAGAGGATGTTACAGGGTTCGAGCATACAGACATCACTAGTAAATTATTTGAAATCTAAACCGGTGACATCCAGAGTACTGTAACATCTGGCTGGTTGTGTAACATCTGGTAAATCAGTGACATCTAGATTAGCCTCGATGTGTAGTATCTGGCAAATTAGTGACATCTAGATTAGTGTGACATCTAAAATTAGTGGCTTGGTGTTAAACATCTGGTAAATTAGTGAGGTTGTGTAGCATCTGGTAATTAGTGACATTTAGATTGTATCTGGCCAGTCATATATGAACTCCTGTTATGCTTCTGAACTGCATTTCACAGGGAACTCTTTGCAAGTGGCCAGTCATACCTCATATCTAAACAACTCTCAGTATCCAAAGCTATCGGCGGTTTAACCTACGCGTGCGAGTGAGACGAGCCGGCTCGGGTCACATGATCTTTGCGGCTGTACGTCACCGGCAGCCGTTCGGAGTGGATAAAACTCAGGCAGGAACGCGACAACGCCGCTACGGCCACATACTGGTCGTGGCACGTTGCTGAGCTTCTCTGCCGTTTCACATTTATTGAAGCCATTCCCTGACCGCGTAAACAGGTGGCCTAGTCGTTTCGCTAGCTCCGGAGGAGCGAGGACCGGGGGACGCTGTTTGCTGGGTCCATCACTGTGCCAGAGTACTCATTATTCATTAGCTAGGAACAAAATTCATTGTGGGAGTACTGTCTCCGGTACAGTCATATATGTATTGTACAGTATAGTTTTACTCCGCTTTACCAGTTGCAAAGAGTTCCATGTGGTAAACTAGTGACACAGCATCTGGCCAGTCATATATGAACTCCTGTTTTGTTGCTGAACTACATTGCATTGTGTTAACTGAACCGTGTTCTGGTCTGTGTGTTTTCTCCCTGAAGAAAAATTGTGATGTGGATTGTTGCCTGGCTCCTGGCTACAACCGGCAAGTAAAACGGATGATTGAGGGGTCGGAAAGGGTCGATGAAGGAAGCATAAGCGGGCGTAGGAAGGGACGCTGAAGGGGGGGTTGTTGTTGGGGGTGGAGTGACTCGTCGAAGGAGCAGCCGTCGTGGGCCGAGAGGGGCGTCAAGGCTGTTTTCCATTGCACACTGCCGGCGCGGCTCTCCTCCATTTCCCGTGGTGGTGGGAGCAGCAGAGCTCTGCCATAGTGCCCGTGCAAAATTTTCCCATGACTGAAGGCGTTGGGTGTTTGGCTCAAGACATGAGCTTATTATCCTTTGATTGAGTTGCTGTTGTCAGATCTGGAACCGGACGGTGGATGTTGGGGGTTGAGGCACAACGCTCTAGAAGTGTGCGGAAAATGTCTGGTACTGAATTGGCCTTTTTGAATTTGTCTTAGTTTTTATTCATGTTTGAAATCCTTGAGTACATGAATGTTTTTCCTACCACTCTACTCCCAGATCGAGTTACATTCCTTCACTGATGCAATTGATCCTAATTTAGGATGTCACTCCTTATATGGTTCCTTTTCTGGTGCTGATCTACCTGGTAAAAAATGTGTAAACATAGTTCCATGTAATCTATTACTCTATCCAGATGCAACATAGTAGTTAGGATCCATTGCATCAGTTGGGGAAAAAATAGCTCACTATGAGATCCCCAACAACATGTGGTCTTCGACGGCGTCAGTGCAGCCATATATAGCTGGACTCTTCGCGAGAATGCCTGGGCTCGTGTTGTCTTAGGCTAGCTTAATTTAGTGTCAGCGTTGAATGTTGAGCTTGAAGGATATATATACCCTTAGGATGTGTCCTTGGATTTCGGAACTCCCTACTAGTGTCCACCTGAAGTGCCCTCGCCTGCATCTGCTGACCGACTACCAGAGTTTTCAGCTGAAGTGCTTTCTTTAGGTGTTGCATTCAAATCAATGCCACCAAACCAATACTCAAAGTCCCTTGCCTTTGGCATTTGTATAGATTAGTATTTGACCTGCACCAGTAAAAACAAAGTAACTTTGTCTTTATGATAAATAAAACACTAATCATGTCAACAAATAGGATGTGACACAACCATATTCCAAGAATGTTTTATGGCATTATATCAGAACTAATGGTGTTCAATTCATGTTTTTTTTAACAGATACAAGGCACACTTCCATCCAAGAAAAGTGAGTTCAACTAAAGGTAGGAAGAATCTTAGAAAGTCAACCTCATCAAAAGGAATTAAATAAGATGAAGTTCTACAATGGACATGCTTATTTGTAGTGGATGTGATCGAGAGTACCTTTTTCTTGTTCTAGATGTCATGCCTTTTGCGAACTTCCTGAACTATGTTGGTCTCGAAATATGTTGCACTATGCAAACTTTTGCTCCTGGATGTTAGTAATGTGGAACTATGGTCGAAGACAAATGTTGCTTACTTTTGCATGCATGAGCATAACTTCAATGTTTCAGTCTGTTGCACAATGCATACCAATGCCACGGGAGCATGATATGCTGTTAGTAGTTATTTCAGCACTGCCTTCCAATCGTGTTTTGTTTACATCCTGTTGTATATAATTCAGGATTTCCTACACATGTCCCATTGCTTCCGAAGATAATCTTAGGTTACACCTACTAAACTAGACATGTTCCATTGCTTGGATATAATTCGCTCTTACTCTACTGTAACCTTTTTTTCTCATGTCGTATTTACCAATCATGCATGCCTCATTTGTTTTACTACGTGTTACTCTTTCCTAGATGTTACTATTCCTCTATTGTATCCTTGATCATTTGTAGCTCATAGTACTAGATGTTTTTCTTCCTCTACTCTTCATATACTGTAACCTAAATCTACAACACCTTGTTACTTTATAGGAAACATTCCATCTTAGATAGGCTGTGACTTCAAATTTAAATGTACCTTCATGCTCATGTTTGTATGCAGTAAAAGTAGATGTAGCACAGACAAGCACGATTTAGTATGTCAAGATTATACTTTGAAAACCAATCAATCCAGGCATGTATCATACACAAGAAAAGAAGGATGTTACAGAAGGTCCGTGGAGAAAAAATTTACATGTAACTTATGTCCCGATGGAGGAGGTATATTTTTCAGGACTGAGATGTAACAGCTCAAACTTATCTCCCGTCTTTTTGGTTGTTCTTCTCCTTTTTTGACCAGGTGAGATGTAGATGTAACATCTTCTTGTTCTTTCTTCTCTTCTCATCCTCTCCTGGAGATCTAGACGTAACAGTTTTTATGTTCTTATTGTTATTCTTCACCTCCTCTCGGTGAGATCCAGATGTAACAACTAGTTCGCTCTATTTTGAGATCCAGATGTAACTGGGTCGGGATCTGATTTTTTTTTTTGGTATAAAGAAGGGATCCGGTGTGTAGCACGTGGAAAAAGTTCTGTTCTCGACTGCCTGGTGGTGTGCTCCCGCGCGACTTTGATGCGATATGCCTACGGCTCTCGTACGCCTTTACTTCTTCCTATTTTGGGAATGCCTGGTCCCCACGTGTTGCTATTTTTGGTATTGTCGGACTGACCTCGCGTTAGGCAAAAACGAGGTCGACCTCGGTGTAGCACGGCCCTATTACATATTGGCACGAGGCTTCACGTAATCCATGTCCTACAAGTTTATTTAATCACTTCAAACAAAGGAAATCAGGTTCGTAGAATCCTAGCTACACACGATTGCCCAATATCATTTGTATGCACGACTTTAAGATCATCTATCTGGTGGGACTGAGTTATAACGACCCAGATTTCTTGGCAAAAAAAATCCAGATTTAATACTCCATACTACAAAACAGGTAAGATTTACTCCGGCAGAAAATCCTGGAAGAATGGATTCCCGATGAAAAATAGAACAACAATTTATCTACGATCCTCCCCTCGCCTATTACAGGCCGTATCTATGCAGTCGCCGGGAGCCGGACGTCAACGTAGGACGTACCAAGCTAGCTCCTCACCACCATTCATGGCCTATGTCTATGATGTCCGATCGGTTTTACTCCTACATACTCCTGCCCCTTTATTCTCGGTATTCACCTTCCTCATTAATCTGTCATCAATTTATTTGTATCATCCTTGATGGTGAATACGTGAGTATGAACTATCTTCTTCAAAGATCGACCACAATTTTCATAGAGAGAAGATCACTAATCGAACCACCACTGATGCCCATCCAATCAATCTCTTTTAGAAAGATTAGTGAATAAATCGCAGATTGAGCAGCTGGCAGTGGTGAGTAGGTCGACGGTTGATGCAGCAGAATATACGGGCGGAAATCTGAAGCAGATCGAGCGGCCGGCTGCGTCGACGGGGCTGTTTAGTGGTCGAACTGCAAGTCCCCATCACTCCCAGGCTAGCAATCTCTATTCAATTTTCCAGTTCGTATAATTCAGAAAGAAGTCCAAATGACCCCCACAAGTTTCAGAGTCGGGACGCTAACCCCCCCTAACTTTAAAGTGGAGCAAATTACCCCCTAACTACACAAAACCGGGCAAATTACCCCCCAGAAGCTAATAAGCTGTTTTGTCTCTGGTTTTGGACACGTGGACCGTGGTTTTGGTCCACGTCGGACCCTGGTTGAGCCGAACCAGGTCGAGGCGCACTCCACGTCGTCCTCGAGCCGGACCAGACGCTTCACCAAATCCCGTCGCCAGAGCAATCGTTGACCCGCGTCGTCCCCAAATCCCGTCGCCATTCTCCACCTCGTCCCCAAATCCCCCACCAGCCTCCACCTCGTCCCCAAGTCCGGCCGCGAGCGTCCTCCCTCGTCCCCAAATCCGGCCGCCAACCTCCTCCTCCTCCCCAAATCCGGCCGCATGGAGGTTGAGGAGGGATCTCAGGTCGTGGGCAGGTGGTACATCATGCCGGCGAGGAAAGAAGCGGCGGAAATCGAGGAAGCGGCGGCGGCGTTGCTGGATCTTGCGGGGGTGGAGAAGCAGCAGCTATTTGCGCCTCGATCCCCGCTGGATATGCAACAGCTATTTGCGCCGCCGGTCGTCCCCGTCGCCGCCGTCGAGAAGTAACCGTCGCCGGCGTGTGAGGGATGTAGCCGACAGAGGATAGGGCGGAGGAACAAGGCTGGGCGCAGACTTCACCTTCTTGCCGTCGACCTCACGCTGGGCAGCGGCGGCGCAGACTCCGCAATCTTTGCGCGGGGCGTCGCTGCGTGAAGGTGCCGACCAGGTGCGTGAAGGCGCTGCATGATCAATCAGGTGCGGCTCAAGCTGGTGCGCCTCGACCTGGTTCGGCTCGACCAGGGTTCGACGTGGACCAAAACCACGGTCCACGTGTCCAAAACCAGAGACAAAACAGCTTATTAGCTTTGGGGGGTAATTTGCCCGGTTTTGTGTAGTTAGGGGGTAATTTGCTCCACTTTAAAGTTAGGGGGGTTAGCGTCCGGACTCTGAAACTTGTGGGGGTCATTTAGACTTCTTTCTATAATTCATCAAGGATGTGCCACCAATACGCTTCATCTTCAATGCAGAGAAACTAAGTATATTTGTAAATTTAGCAGCAAATACTTCTGACTAAATTGTGAACTACAGGTACACAAAATGATTTGGACTGCATGGCATTCTGTGTGTCGTCTTAGTTATCCGGCAATGTGAACTACTCTAGCACCCTCACTTCCCCCGGAAATCGTAGCCAGAGCTGCCGGTTAGTCTACATGTACTCCTGCATTAGCCGCATGTGTCCACCAGTGTAGATCCATAAGATCATTTCCTCCACAAGCTTTAGAACATGTATCTTTCTTCATCTCTTATATAAATAAATTGTTTCTCATGTATATGCCATTGTTGTTACCTGCATTTTGACATCCTTATTATTCCCATCCAAATAATCAAGGTAGATCAGCATGGAGAAGAGTAAGGAGCTGAAAGATGGACATTGTACAAACTCAAGCGGAAGATCATATTTACTAGCAAATATGCCCTACGAGCTGATGGGTATGAACCTCGCCTCAACCTTGGACAAGAACGAGAACCACCTGAAACTTTGCTAATCTATCTATTTGTCTAATGTCCACCCATCTAGAAAAAAATACGTTTAATCTTGGTGTTTTTTCTACCCATTTTCATCTTTTTTCTTCATCTATCTCCTCCTTATTTTTTGGTGCTGGCACCGGAAACAGATTTAGCGTTTCGACAAAAATATTAGAGGCCTTTGTTATATTAGAATCAGATTATCGTCATACAAGTTATCACCTGGATTAATTGTATGCGCGGACAATCTGAAAGTGTGCTTTATTTAAAGTATGCCATTATTTCTTGAATGCTCATATCGGAAATCATTGAGCCGATTTTCATGCAAATGTGTCCCTTTGTTTTTGATAGGATTCTTGAAATTGTGACATGATGAGTGTTCTTGATGAGCGAAGCACTAGAGTAAGAAAGGAAAAGAAATACTTATGTAGTTCTAATCATAATATCTAAATACTATTTTCCGGTTTACTACATTTCACTCCCAATTTCATGAATAGTAGTTACTATTTATATGATTTTAATTACTAGCCCGTGCAGGTGCATGGGTTGATGAGTAGTAAAATTAAAATACGTGTGTAAACAAAAGAGAAGGGGGATGATCTACCTTGCTGGTAGAGATAACGTCCTTCATGGGAGCCGCTCTTGGAAGGTCTGTTTGACAAGGGGGTTAGAGTGCCCGCTACCATTCGTTGACAACAACAAACACCTCTCAAAACCTTACTTTTATGCTCCTTTTATGATTTCAAAACTTGAAAAGCTCTAGCACATAATTTAATCCCTGCTTCCCTCTGCGAAGGGCCTATCTTTTACTTTTATGTTGAGTCAGTAAACCTATTTCCCTCTATCTCAAGCAAGCAATTGAGTTGTTGTGATCCAATCATTTATATTGTGATGTATTTAATCATGTCTTTTTATTCTTCCTTTTTTAGTACAAATTTTATCTGAATGAATATGACTTTGAAGGCTATCAATGATTATGAGGGGATTGTTATGATTGAGGATGTAAGTTCTGCCATATAAGTTCTAATATAAAGGCTTTGCTCTTTTTTTTGAAATCTCTAACAGTAGGAAAGGCTCCTACTGCTTTATGTATTAATCAAATATAAAAGTGACCCTTGGAGGGTCATCTGTACAGGTTATTTACAGATCTATGGACTTTGCCATAGTGGGGCAAGGGGTCTATCTATGAAGATTACAATGTAGCAATAAAGCTGTTTATAAAAGGGTGCAGATCCTCTTTTGTTCTATGTATTAGCAGAGAGAAATCTTCTTTGAAGCGTGCTAGCCATCTTTGGGTGTCTGGTCTCACATTGTTGAATAACATATTGTTTCTCTCTTTCCAAATACTCCAGGAACCCAGTATTAAGACCTCCATGTACATTGGCTGCTTCCACTGTTTTCTGTTGTCTTCAATGAGTTTCAGTCGGTCTCCTGAGGCAGGCCAGGATATATGTAGCTCTGTCGAACATTGTCTGCTGAATGGACATAAGAAAATCATGTGTTCAATTGTTTCTTCAGGTGGGGACGAGCACATGAGGCAATTATATGAGGAATTGATGGAGTAGTTTCTTCTTCTGAGCATGTTCCTTGTGTTGAGCCGATCAACTAGTACCAGCCACCAAAAGAATTTCAGCTTCACAGTACATTTGGACTTCCATAGCCAGGTGAATGATATATGAGACTTGATATCCTTGAAACAGAATTTATAATAGAGGCTGTAAGAATATTTTGCAGTACCTCATTCATAAGCCCATGAATCATGAGTCATATCTGCTAAAACAATGTGGCTGGAAAGATGTTGTAGTGATCTTACTTCAGCAAGTGCTTGTGGTGTGAGTGGTAATGAGAAGTTCTGTGATAGCTGACTTGATGATAGAAAATCTTTAACTGAGACATCCTCATTGGTGGTGAAGGAGAAGGCCCTTGGGAATTCTTCAGAGTTAATATTGTCTAGGCATTTGTCTTTCCAAAAAAGAGTAGATCTTCCATCTCCAATCTTGCTGTGGGCAATCCCCCTAAAAATGGGTACAAGTTTGAGAATATCTCTCCACCATGAAGAACCACAAGGAGCCATGTTATGAGGAATTTTATTATTATAGTAAGAGTTCCATATCAGATGTACCCAGGGTGTGTCCACTCTATTATAGAATTTATGTAGATACTTGAGGAGGAGTCCTTCATTCTGTATTTTCAAGTTTAGAACCCCCAATCCACCACTTTTCTTTGGGGTACAAACCATGTCCCATGCAGCTAAAGAATTACATTTTTCTCCATCTTCTGTTTTTTTGTTCCATAAGCAGTGCCTTCTAATCTTCTCTACATGCTCTAGAATTTTGGGATTGATATGAATTGAGCACATTGTGAAATTAGCTATGGATGTGAGAAGAGAATTTACAACAGTAACTCGTTGATACGTCTCCGACGTATCGATAATTTCTTATGTTCCATGCTACATTATTGATGATATCTACATGTTTTATACACATTATATGTCGTATTTACGCATTTTCTGGAACTAACCTATTAACAAGATGCCGAAGAGCCAGTTGTTGTTTTCTGCTGTTTTTGGTTTCAGAGATCCTAGTAAGGAAATATTCTCGGAATTGGACGAAATCAACGCCGAGGGTCCTATTTTTGCACGAAGCTTCCAGAAGACCGAAGAGGGAAGGAAGTTGGGCCACGAGGCGCCGCCACACTAGGGCGGCGCGGCCCAGGCCCTGGCCGCGCCGACCTGGTGTGTGGGGCCCTCGTGTGGCCCCCCGCGTTGCCCTTCCGCCTACTTAAAGCCTCCGTCGTGAAACCCCCGGTACCGAGAGCCACGATACGGAAAACCTTCCATAGACGCCGCCGCAATCCCATCTCGGGGGATTCAGGAGATCGCCTCCGGCACCCTGCCGGAGAGGGGATTCATCTCCCGGAGGACTCTTCATCGCCATGATCGCCTGGAGTGATGAGTGAGTAGTTCACCCTGGACTATGGGTCCATAGCAGTAGCTAGATGGCCGTCTTCTCCTAATTGTGCTTCATTGTTGGATCTTGTGAGCTGCCTAACATGATCAAGATCATCTATCGTAATTCTATATGTTGTGTTTGTCGGGATCCGATGGATAGAGAATACTATGTTATGGTGATTATCAATCTATTACTTATGTGTTGTTTATGATCTTGCATGCTCTCCGTTATTAGTAGAGGCTCTGGCCAAGTTTTTACTCTTAACTCCAAGAGGGAGTATTTATGCTCGATAGTGGGTTCATGCCTTCATTGATACCGGGACAGTGACAAAAAGTTCTAAGGTTGTGTTGTCTGTTTGCCACTAGGGATAAAACATTGATTCTATGTCTAAGGATGTAGTTGTTGATTACATTACGCACCATACTTAATGCAATTGTCTGTTGCTTTGCAACTTAATACTGGAGGGGTTCGGATGATAACTGAAGGTGGACTTTTTAGGCATAGATGCAGTTGGATGGCGGTCTATGTACTTTGTCGTAATGCCCAATTAAATCTCACTATATTTATAATATCATGTATATGCATTGTTATGCCCTTTTCTATTTGTCAATTGCCCGACTGTAATTTGTTCACCCAACATGCTTTTATCTTATGGGAGAGACACCTCTAGTGAAGTGGACCCCGGTCCTATTCTTTACATACATACAATCTACTGCAATACTTGTTTTACTATTTTCTTTGCAAACAATCATCTTCCACACAATACGGTTAATTCTTTGTTACAGCAAGCCGGTGAGATTAACAACCTGACTGTTTCGTTGGGGCAAAGTACTTTGGTTGTGTTGTGCAGGTTCCACGTTGGCGCGGGAATCCCTGTTGCGCCGCACTACATCCCGCCGCCATCAACCTTCAACGTGCTTCTTGGCTCCTCCTGGTTCGATAAACCTTGGTTTCTTTCTGAGGGAAAACTTGCCACTGTGCGCATCATACCTTCCTCTTGGGGTTTCCAACGGACGTGTACATCTACGCATCAAGCACTTTTTCAGGCGCCGTTGTCGGGGAGATCAAGACACGCGCAAGGGAGTCTCCACTTCCCAATCCCTTTACTTTGTTTTTGTCTTGCTTTATTTTATTTACTACTTTGTTTGCTGCACCTAAACAAAACACAAAAAAATTAGTTGCTAGTTTTACTTCATTTATTGTCTTGCTCTCTATATCAAAAACACACAAAAAAATTAGTTACTCGTCTTTACTTTGTTTGCCTAGTTTACTTTTTGCTTATTGCATCATGTTTCCTCCTAAGTACACTCTAAAAGACATACCGGTAGGCCGAGGGTCTATAATTGGAAGAGATAATATAGAAGAATTTTTCACTCATGTTAGCACCTGAAGATTTTGAAGATAGACACTTGGTAGAACTTGCTCCTACTTATGAAATTGCTGTTGCTTCTTTAGTACACATGCTGGAAACTAAATTTGTTAATCTCAATCCTATAATCCAACACATGTTTCTCACACTTGGTGATATGGAGGAAGGAGAGAAGAAAGACTTTGTTTTAGAAACCCTCCTTAAAGAATTTGGTGGTGTAGCAAGAGAGGCTAGAAAAGTCTTTGCTAAATATAAAATGTTTGGTTCTTACACCAATTTTGTTAGTCTCCTTGAAAAGATGGACATGGAGAGAGTAAAGTACACTAATGATATTAATGATGGTGGGGAGGTTAAGACAACAATACCTTGTAAACTCCTAGGAATGCATGAAGCTCTAGAAAATAACTATGGTTGGCTTGTTCCTGAAAATTTGTTTGATGAGAATAGCAAGCCTAAGAATAATGAAAAAGAAGCCTATGAAACTTACATAGACAAAATAACATGCATTGTTGAGAAAACTCCCAACACCCCTGGTTATGATGTTGATGCTTCTTCGTTTGAAAATACTTGATTTGCACTTTCTGCGCCTAGCTGAAAGGCGTTAAAGAAAAGCGCTTATGGGAGACAACCCATGTTTTTAATACAGTACTTTGTTTTATATTTGAGTCTTGGAAGTTGTTTACTACTGCAGCAACCTCTCCTTATCATGTTTTTGTGCCAAGTAAAATTTCTATGTTAAAGTTGATGTTATATTTGGGATCGCTGCGCAGAAACAGCATTGCTGTCTGTCACGAATTCTGTCATAAGTTTCTGTAGAAAATTCGAAAAAATCTGCAAAATTACGAGCGTGATCCTCAGATATGTACGCAACTTTCATTAGTTTTGAGTTTTTCCATTTGAGCAAGTCTAGTGCACCTTTCAGGTTCGTCTTTACGGACTGTTCTGTTTTTGACAGATTCTGTCTTTTGTTTCGCATTGCCGTATTTGCTATGTTGGATGAATTTCTTTGATCCATTAATGTCCAGTAGCTTTGTGCAATGTCCAGAAGTGTTAAGAATGATTGTGTCACCTCTGAATATGTGAATTATTAATTGTGCACTAACCCTCTAATGAGTTTGCTTGAAGTTTGGTGTGAAGGAAGTTTTCAAGGATCAAGAGAGGAGTATGATATACTATGATCAAGAGGAGTGAAAGCTCTAAGCTTGGGATGCCCCGTGGTTCATCCCTGCATATTTTAAGAAGACTCAAGCGTCTAAGCTTGGGGATGCCCAAGGCATCCCCTTCTTCATCGACAACATTATCAGGTTCCTCCCCTGAAACTATATTTTTATTCAGTCACATCTTATGTACTTTGCTTGGAGCGTCGGTTTGTTTTGTTTTTTTGTTTTTGTTTGAATAAAATGGATCCTAGCATTCACTTTGTGGGAGAGAGACACGCTCCGCTGTTGCATATGGACAAATATGTCCTTAGGCTTTACTCATAATATTCATGGCGAAGTTTCTTCTTCGTTAAATTGTTATATGGTTGGAATTGGGAAATGCTACATGTAGTAATTCTAAAATGTCTTGGATAATGTGATACTTTGCAATTGTTGTGCTCATGTTTAAGCTCTTGCATCATATACTTTGCACCCATTAATGAAGAAATACATAGAGCTTGCTAAAATTTGGTTTGCATATTTGGTCTCTCTAAGGTCTAGATAATTTCTAGTATTGAGTTTTGAACAACAAGGAAGACGGTGTAGAGTCTTATAATGTTTACAATATGTCTTTTATGTGAGTTTTGCTGCACCGGTTCATCCTTGAGTTTGCTTCAAATAACCTTGCTAGCCTAAACCTTGTATCGAGAGGAAATACTTCTCATGCATCCAAAATCCTTGAGCCAACCACTATGCCATTTGTGTCCACTATACCTACCTACTACATGGTATTTCTCCGCCATTCCAAAGTAAATTGCTTGAGTGCTACCTTTAAAATTCCATCATTCGCCTTTGCAATATATAGCTCATGGGACAAAATAGCCTTAAAAACTATTGTAGTATTGAATATGTACTTATGCACTTTATCTCTTATTAAGTTGTTTGTTGTGCGATAACCATGCTTCTGGGGACGCCATCAACTATTCTTTGTTGAATATCATGTGAGTTGCTATGCATGTCCGTCTTGTCTAAAGTAAGGGAGATCTACCACCTTAATGGTTGGAGCATGCATATTGTTAGAGAAGAACATTGGGCCGCTAACTAAAGCCATGAATCATGGTGGAAGTTTCAGTTTGGACATATATCCTCAATCTCATATGAGAATAATAATTGTTGCTACATGCTTATGCATTAAAGAGGAGTCCATTATCTGTTGTCCATGTTGTCCCGGTATGGATGTCTAAGTTGAGAATAATCAAAAGCGAGAAATCCAAAATGCGAGCTTTCTCCTTAGACCTTTGTACAAGCGGCATGGAGGTACCCCTTTGTGACACATGTGTATTGCGATGATCCGGTAGTCCAAGCTAAGTAGGACAAGGTGCGGGCACTATTAGTATACTATGCATGAGGCTTGCAACTTGTAAGATATAATTTACATAACTCATATGCATTATTACTACCGTTGACAAAATTGTTTCATGTTTTCAAAATAAAAGCTCTAGCACAAATATAGCAATCGATGCTTTCCTCTTTGAAGGACCTTTCTTTTACTTTTATGTTGAGTCAGTTTACCTATCTCTCTCCACCTTAAGAAGCAAACACTTGTGTGAACTGTGCATTGATTCCTACATACTTGCATATTGCACTTGTTATATTACTTTACATTGACACTATCCATGAGATATACATGTTATAAGTTGAAAGCAACCGCTGAAACTTAATCTTCCTTTGTGTTGCTTCAATACCTTTACTTTGATTTATTGCTTTATGAGTTAACTCTTATGCAAGACTTATTGATGCTTGTCTTGAAGTACTATTCATGAAAAGTATTTGCTTTATGATTCATTTGTTTACTCATGTCATTACCATTGTTTTGATCGCTGCATTCATTACATATGTTTACAAATAGTATGATCAAGAATATGATGGCATGTCACTTCAGAAATTATCTTTGTTATCGTTTTACCTGCTCGGGACGAGCAGAACTAAACTTGGGGATGCGATACGTCTCCGACGTATCGATAATTTCTTATGTTCCATGCTACATTATTGATGATATCTACATGTTTTATACACATTATATGTCGTATTTACGCATTTTCTGGAACTAACCTATTAACAAGATGCCGAAGAGCCGTTCTGTTTTCTGCTGTTTTTGGTTTCAGAAATCCTAGTAAGGAAATATTCTCGGAATTGGACGAAATCAACGCCCGGGGTCCTATTTTTGCACGAAGCTTCGAAGAGGGAAGGAAGTGGGGCCACGAGCGCCGCCACACTAGGGCGGCGCGGCCCAGGCCCTGGCCGCGCGCCTGGTGTGTGGGGCCCTCGTGTGGCCCCCGCGTTACCCTTCCGCCTACTTAAAGCCTCCGTCGCGAACCCCCCACCGAGAGCCACGATACGGAAAACCTTCCATCGCCGCCGCGAATCCCATCTGGGGGATTCAGGAGATCGCCTCCGGCACCCTGCCGGAGAATTCATCTCCGGAGGACTCTTCATCGCCATGATCGCCTCCGGAGTGATGAGTGAGTAGTTCACCCCTGGACTATGGGTCCATAGCAGTAGCTAGATGGCCGTCTTCTCCTAATTGTGCTTCATTGTTGGATCTTGTGAGCTGCCTAACATGATCAAGATCATCTATCTGTAATTCTATATGTTGTGTTTGTCGGGATCCGATGGATAGAGAATACTATGTTATGGTGATTATCAATCTATTACTTATGTGTTGTTTATGATCTTGCATGCTCTCCGTTATTAGTAGAGGCTCTGGCCAAGTTTTTACTCTTAACTCCAAGAGGGAGTATTTATGCTCGATAGTGGGTTCATGCCTTCATTGATACCTGGGACAGTGACAGAAAGTTCTAAGGTTGTGTTGTGCTGTTGCCACTAGGGATAAAACATTGATTCTATGTCTAAGGATGTAGTTGTTGATTACATTACGCACCATACTTAATGCAATTGTCTGTTGCTTTGCAACTTAATACTGGAAGGGGTTCGGATGATAACCTGAAGGTGGACTTTTTAGGCATAGATGCGTTGGATGGCGGTCTATGTACTTTGTCGTAATACCCAATTAAATCTCACTATATTTATCATATCATGTATATGCATTGTTATGCCCTTTTCTATTTGTCAATTGCCCGACTGTAATTTGTTCACCCAACATGCTTTTATCTTATGGGAGAGACACCTCTAGTGTGGACCCCGGTCCTATTCTTTACATCGCATACAATCTACTGCAATACTTGTTTTACTATTTTCTTTGCAAACAATCATCTTCCACACAATACGGTTAATCCTTTGTTACAGCAAGCCGGTGAGATTGACAACCTCACTGTTTCGTTGGGGCAAAGTACTTTGGTTGTGTTGTGCGGGTTCACGTTGGCTGGAATCCCTGGTGTTGCACTACATCCCGCCGCCATCAACCTTCAACGTGCTTCTTGGCTCCTCCGATAAACCTTGGTTTCTTTCTGAGGGAAAACTTGCCACTCTGCGCATCATACCTTCCTCTTGGGGTTCCCAACGGACGTGTACATCTACGCGCATCACTCGTCTACTATAATTCATCATCAAGAATGTGGCAGAAACTTTGCGTTCAATTCTATCCACCAAAGGCATTAGATCTTGAACAGTGGGTTTAGTAGTACCAAGTGGTAGTCCCAGATATGTGAAGGGCATAGTAGCTATTTTGCATACCAATAATCCAGCAATAGATATTGCTTTTTCATCAGATAGGTTTATGGGAATGAGAGAAGATTTGTGAAAATTTATTTGTAGCCCAGTAGAGGTTGCATATTTCTCTAGAATACTTTTCATTGTCATGACTTGATGGCTGCAAGCTGGCATGATAATTAAGGTATCATCTGCATATTGGACTACTGGGAAATCCATATCAAAATCTGGTGAAAATGGTGCTTGCAAGAGACCATCTCTAAATGCTTTGTTGATTGCTGATTGTAAGAGATCTGCTGCTAGAACAAAAATTAAAGGGGAGAGAGGGTCTCCTTGTCTAACACCTCTTTTGCAGAAAAATTGTCTTCCAGGGACTCCATTAAGCAATACTGCTGATTTGCCTGTCCCAAATATTATCTTGATCCTATTCAACCATCTGTCATCAAAGCCCATTTGTTTCATGATATTAATCATGGCTATATGATTGATAGTATCAAATGCTTTGGCAAAATCTAGTTTGAGTAGGAGGATCTCTTTATTTGATTTTTCACATTGATATAGAAATTCAAATGCCCATGCAATACAATCCTGAATTGTCCTTACCTTGAGAAACCCATATTGGTTTTTGTGAATGATCTTAAGAACAATTTTTTGCAGCCTGTTGGCCAGAAGTTTGGTAAGAATTTTTAGAACACAGTTAAACAAGGTGATGGGTCTGTAGTCATTAACTCCTGTAGGGCAGGCCACCTTGCGGATGAGAGTGATGTAGCCCATATTAATACTTTCCAAGTCTAGATTCCCTTCATAAAATTGAAAGCATAAGTTATAGATATCCTCTTTGATAGTATTCCAACAGCATTTCAAGAATAGGCCAGTAAATCCATCAGGTCCAGGTGCTTTGTCAGGTGGCATATGCTTGACTACTTCATCAATTTCCTCCTTGGTGAATGGAACAGAGAGTTCTTCCAGACCAGGGGTAGGTGTGATTAATGATGTTAAATCAAATTGCATTTGAGGTGTGGAGCAAGAGCCAAGTCTCTCCTTATAGGTTTGATATATAATGTTCTCCTTATCAGAATGTTCAGTAGCAGTGGTTCCATCTGGTAGTGTAATGGAGGCAATAGAATTTCGTCTATGTCTCTCTGTTGCGATGGATTGGAAAAATTTAGAATTCTCATCACCAAACTTTGTCCAACGAATGGTACATCTTTTTTTCCAATAAGCATTTTGGTATTCAAGGAGTCTAGCAAGATGTGCTTTGAGGATTTTCCTAAAATTAATTTCTGGCACAGAAAGGAGACGCAAGTCTTCTATTTTATCAATTTCTACAAGTGCTTTATTTGTGTTCTCTATGCAAATAGATAGCTTAGAGATAGATTTGTTCCAATATTTGAGCTGTCCAGAAAGACTCAAATCGAAAAATCTTGCTGGCTGGGATAGAAGTTTCAATGGTAACCACACAGGGAGTATGATCAAAGGTTGGCTTGCCTTGAGTGGTGACTGAGGTAGCAGGGTAGACAGATGTCCAGTGTAGGGAGGTAAAGAACCAATCCAGTTGCTCCAAAAGTGGATCACTTTGCATATTACTCCAGGTGTATTTTCTCCCCTTGATAGCAATTTCTGTGAGGTTTTGTGCTCTGATAATATCATTAAAAATGAGCATATCATTATAGTTACCTCCTGGCTTATTTCTATTACTTGGGGATCTGATGAAATTAAAATCACCCATTAAAATCCAATCCTCATCATCTGGTATATTTAAATCATATAGCCATTGGACAAATTTGTCTCTATTTTCTCCTGTGCAAGGTCCATATATGTTAACTAATGTCCATGACTGTGCAGATTGGGTAGAGGTGAAATGTACTGAGAGAGCAAAAATTTCACAATGCATAACCATGCCAGAGAAAATTGAACTATTCCATATGATAATTAAACCTCCAGAAGCACCAGTAGAGGGTACATAAACAAATTAATCAAAAGAGGATGGACAACAAGATTTGATAAAAGCCATATCAAACTCATGCTTTTTGGTTTCTTGTAAGCAAATAACAGAGCAACCACTTAGCTTAATAGCATTCAAAAGGGCCAGTTGCTTAGACCTAGCATTAAGTCCACGAATATTCCAACACAAGATAAACCACTTTTTCAAGTACTGCATTTAATTATTACAAAATGAGCATAAAAGGAACTGCACTAGGTAGTGTCTTCAGACTGCATAGCAGTAGATCCTTCAGCCTTGTTCTTCTCCAGAGGCAGAGCCAGCAGCCTTTCTTCAGAAATCTCCCCAGGTGGCACACCACACAGATTGATTGCAATGGATTGCATCACAGGAATTGGTGTCTCCTTCAATGCATCAGGGTCCAAGTGAAGCACTGCAGTAGTATCCTTTTTCTTATTCTTACTGATTTTTGGCTTGGCACAAGGTATCTTTCTTGGTTTGACTTTGGATTTGATAGCTCTTGCTTCAGATAAATTCTTATGATTGAAACCATCATATTTATTGCTTCTGGTGCTCCTACGAACTTGTGAAGTACATTCAGGTACCTCATAGGCAATCTCTTTCCCTTTTCCCTCTGCTACAGAGCTATGTGCCTCAATCATATCAGATGATACTGCTGTAGAAGAATTATATTCCAGGCAAGAGCTGCTTAACTCATTGATCTCCAGAGCAGTTCCCAGTGTGGTCCTTTTTGATGTTTCTCTTCCAGCTTGCAGTAACAAAAATTCCCCTGCCATCTCATACAACATAGCTGGTGTCATATGGATAGAGAGGGACAAATGATGACCATTATCAAGGTTGATGTTTGGTGACCAAGCAGAGTTCATAACAGATTTTGCCACACAAACCTGGGCCCAAATCTTTGCATGCAGATCTTCAAAGGAACCAGAAAGAGTTGTAAACTGAGTGAAGTTCTGAGTCCTGGCAAAGTCAGTCAGACTGAGACCTTGAGAGGTGGAGCTAGATGCACTGGAGGATGACAGGTTATCAGTCCAAGCCTGCAATGGAGTATCAGTTACATTATTGGGTGGAGGTGGTAGTCCAGCTTCAAATGAAACCCCTTGCTCTGCCAACATTGCTTGGAAATTGAATAGAGGAGGAGCCTCTGCATTCTGTGCCTGAACATCTTGCAACTGAACTTCTATGTGTGGCACTTCCACATGATTAACAGCTCCCAGGTGTACATGTTGATGCCCATTATGATGATGTCCTCCTCCCTGATGCTGTTGGTGATTATGCTGTTGGTTTTGCTGCAGCCATATGGCTAACTGATGTTGATAAATATCTTCTGCAGTAGGATCATGCCCATACAGAGGATGAGGGTTGTTGGAGGGTGGGTCTTCAGGTGGTGGAGGGATCTCTGCATCATGTGCTCCCCAGTCAGTGCTCCTCAACATTATGACTGGCACAGTCCATGAACGCCTAGCACCACCTAGCTGATGGAGAACAAGGGTATTGGGGACAAATTTGGGATCAAAAATTGAGGCTCTGACCAGCACATACTTATTATTCCCTCTAGGATTCTGCCAGATATACATGAGACCAAAATCCTCCACATCACTGCAAATAATCCTAGTAGTCTGATAATTCAGAGGAAAGCCTAGATAGAGCAGCCAGGTTTCCCTCCCAAAAGTGGTGAGCCTCATGTTCTTTGCCTCATCATGTTTTACAAAGTTGACAGTGGTTATTTCATCTAGCTCAAAGTGCAGGCCCGCCACAGCATCAGCAGAGATAGTGTCACGAAAAGTGAAGACACCAATACCAAACGGATGATCATCAAAGTATCTAACCACATATCCAGCTTCTACCAGCAGATCTCTAATCTCTTCCCTCATATTTTCACGCAGATGGATAGGGATAAATCTATTTGTCTCAGCAATGAGTACACGGTCGTTCTGCAGCGGCGCAATGGTAGGGACTACAAGATCAGTGCGTACCTTGCGATCTGCTGGCCCTTGATCAACTGTCATACCATCGGGGAGGAAGGCCAGTGGGTTCATAGGGAAGGTCGCCATAGCCACAGAGGTGTCGAGCAGAGGAGCAGTAACAGAGTCAGGAGACGAAGCGACGACGTCTACTGTTGGTAGGGTGCAAAGATCCTTTCCTGCCTTATTCTCTTTTGGGACCCATACCTTTTTGGTAACTCTTTTATTCTGTGTCCGAGAATGCTGGACCTGCTTGATACGCCAAATTTGCTTCCTTGGTTTATCTGAACTGCATTTAGCTTCAGGCCCAGAAGGAGCTTTAGCACCTACACATTTTGCACATTTGCGGCCCAAAGACCGACAACCAACACAGATACCTGGGCACTAGGGACGTAAATGATCCCGCAGCCCACACTTAAAGCATCGGCCAATAAATTGGTAAGAGACAGATTTGGGCGGGATAAAAGGAATATTCAAACTCTGCATGATTTCATCATCAGAATATCCAGCTTGCCTTTGATCCTCCAAAATTTCAAGAGTTAAAATTGGTAACCGAGAGCACAAAATCCGGGCACAATTAGAGCCAATAAAGACCTTTTTTGAAACATCCAAACTTTCCAAATTTTCATCCCATGGAACAGAGACGCTGCCAAAGTTGATCGTCGATGAAGAACGCTGAGAAGAATTACTGCATGAATTATCCACTGGTGTAACCTTGGACAGACCAAACTTAGCAAGTCCTGGAGCAGATGAAAAAGGATCTTTCAAAGCACTGTCAACTAGGACACTCAAGTTTGGATTGAACCGAGTAGGACTACGTTGAGCAACCTCTAAATTATGTTTAGGTGAAAACCAGGTAGAATTGCCGTCATGAAATTTAAGTCCAGATGTATCACCACGATAAAGAGTGAAATGACAAATAAAATCTGGCCAAACTCTATCCTTGAGACCATAGATGAAGTGTCCAACTTTATTTGAGAAAACCGAAAACCTAAATCTTCGATCAGAGAGTTTGAAAATCCTTAAGCCAGCACAATCACCACCAATGCAACATTGTAAAGCCAGACCCACTGATTCTTCATTGAGAGGAAGGAGGCAGACGAGAAGGAGACAACCAGAAAGAATTCTGTCGCCGAAGGGGAGGGAGAGAAATGAACGGGGCAACCAAAACATCGACGCACCTGATCGGCCACTGCCCGGCCAGGGGAGAAATCCCAGTGCAAGAGAGCATCCATGACCTAGAGATCAAAGTATCCATGGCTAGTGGAGGAGGGGGAGGTGGTGGAGGAGGGAGACGCCATCTTTGTTAATAGTTCTTTGACCAAGAACAAAGTTTGCCATAACCAATTATGATTTCCTATGCACCTTTATTTGTGATTTCTCTTTACTTATTTCAAGTTGAGTTATATGAGGAAGATGTTTACTAGAATGTCTTGTGTGAGTTAATAAATGTGATGCTTCTTGTCCGTATATTATTTATCGACTCTTTACTCCATAAACATGTGGTCTTGTTTACTGAGCTCAGTTTCGCTTGGGGACAAGCGAGGTCTAAGCTTGGGGGAGTTGATACGTCCATTTTGCATCACTATTTTATATCATAATTTACTGTTATTCATTGATATATTTCATATTTAGAGATGATACTTATGTTATTTCACTTATTTTGCATGTTTCATGATTATTGGAGAATTATTCACCGGAGTTCTCTGCTGGAAAAAGCACCGTCAGGATACCATATTTCTGAAGATCAACAATTGAAAATACACCAAAGTTCTTATTTTCCCAAATGACGGAGCCAACCAAAAGGGGAGGCCGAGGAGGGCCGCCATGGGCCCCCCATAGGCCGGCGCGGGCCCTGCCCTGGCTGCGCCGCCATGTGGGGAGGGGCCCACGACCCCCCTCGGTCGTCTCTCCTTCGCGTACTTCTTCTCCGGAGAACCCTAAGGTACGAGGAGGCATCAAGAATAAACATAGCCGCCTCTGCGGGGCGGAAAAACACCAGAGAGAAAAGAGCTCTCCGGCGGGCAGAAATCCATCGGGGAAATTCCCTCGCGGAGGGGGAAATCGTCGCCATCGTCACCGTCATCAAGCTGGACTTCATTGGGATCATCATCATCATCATCTCCACCATCGACACCGCCATCTCCACCGCTGCACCTCGTCTCCGCTGTAACATCTTGGGTTGAATCTTGGTTATTTCATGGGGAAACTCTCCCGGCGTTGATTACTCCTTGTTATTGATGCTATTGAGTGAAACCATTGGATCAAGGTTTATGTTCAGATTGTTATCCATCATTATATCACCTCTGATCATGTTCCATATGATGTCTCGTGAGTAGTTCGTTTAGTTCTTGAGGACATGGGTGAAGTCTAAATGTTAGTAGTGAACTATGTTGAGTAATATTTAATGGTTTGATATTTAAGTTGTGGTGTCATTCTTCTAGTGGTGTCATGTGAACGTCGACTACATGATACTTCACCTTTATGGGCCTAGGGAATACATCTTGTATTCGATTGCTAATTGTGGGGTTGCCGGAGTGACAGAACCTGAACCCCCGTTGGTATATCGATGCGGGAGGGATAGCAGGATCTCGAGTTTAAGGTGTGGTTAGATTTATCTTAATTACTTTCTTGTATTTGCGGATGCTTGCAAGGGGTTTAATCACAAGTATGTATTAGTCCTAGGAATGGCGGTGCATTAGCATAGGTTCACCCACACAACACTTATCAAAACAATGAAGATTAATCAACTATATGAAGCGAAAGCACTAGACTAAATTCCCGTGTGTCCTCAAGAACGTTTGGTCATTATAAGTAAACAAACCGGCTTGTCCTTTGTGCTAAAAAGGATTGGGCCACTCGTTGCAATTATTACTCTCGCATTTTACTTACTTGTATTTTATTTATCTGCTATATCAAAACCCCTGAAAACTTGTCGTGAGCATTTACAGTGAATCCTTCATCGAAACTGCTTGTCAACACTTTCTGCTCCTCGTTGGGTTCGACACTCTTATTTATTGAAAGTACTACGATACACCCCCTATACTTGTGGGTCATCAGGCGTCGACTTTGGTCTGGATTCACCCAAACAGTTAGATTTGTTTCTCTATAAAGGAGGCTTCTTCCCCAACGGTTTTCTGGAATTCTTAGGCACGTGTTTTACCACCTTTGTTGAACCTCTTTAACATGCTTCCTCTCCTTTCTCTCTTATGATTCTAGCATCTTTTTAGGGCTTTGTAAGAGGAGATCTAGATCTACAATCCCTGCCAAACAAATCATCCTCTAAATGAGGGTATCCCTTGGATTTAGATCTTGGAGTCATTGGTTGACTTCCACCATTCTTATTCCTCTATAGTTCATCCATAGCAGTTTTTGCTTTTGTGGGATTTGAGAGAGAAGGGTTTGAGAAATCTTCTTGGTGTTCTTGCTTTGCATCCTTGCATAGTGTTGGTGCTCCGGAGACCTCTTCATGGAATATTATGAAGAGGCCCGAGCTTCTCCTTCGTGGAGCTTGTGAAGTGGTTGTGGAGCTTGCCATCTCCGGAGTGGAGGAAAAGGTAGCCATAAGGAAAAGGTCTTTGTCCTTCGTGGACTTGACTTGGAGAAGAAGGTGAGCCTTTGTGGTAGTACGCATTTCTCCAACGTGATGTACCTCACTTCATGTGAGCGAACACAGGAATACATACTCCGTCTCTGCATGCATCGGTTATCTCTATAGCCGAGTTTACTTTTCTTGTGATAGCCATTGTGATTGAATAATTATATCTTGTTGATAACTCCCAAGTGCAAGGGATCACCGTAGTACAATTCGATAAGTATTTGAGTGTCAAACCTACGAGGAGCTAAAGTTAAACTATATATTATCAAAGCCCTATAACCCACTTATATGGCCTTCCGAGCAAAGCTAGAAACTATAGTGTGTGTGGTTATTTTTGTACTAACTAGAAAACAGGAAAGTTTTTGGAAGCAAATACTATAGGTAAACTAGTGCAAGTAAAATGGAGCTAGTGAATTGGAGGTGGAAAACCAAGGGAGTAAGTGCTTAGACAAATTACTATTTCATTTGGTTGGTTGTGACAATTAGTGAAGCAGAAAGATAGTCTTTTATTGTTTCTTCTAAGGAGGAGCCATGAATAGGTGCAGCCATATACATGAGCAAATCCACCCCTAGTGATTGATCTCAAGGCCAATTAATTAAGAGGCAAACAAGGGAATTATTAAGACATCAAGTCCAACCATCGCATTTAGATTTAAGTTCCCCATGTACCCTCGTGGATTAACTATGAATTAATACAACATGTATCTCTAAGACTCGGGATTCGGTTTCTATCAAACTCCGGCTATCCCTCATCCTATCAACATGCAACGACGACAACCTTGTTCATCCCCCAACATATGTGTGCACTCATATGTTAGTACAACAAGATCATCATAGAAGATAATGAATACTTGTATGCAACCAACAACAAACTATATAATAATTGCCATAAACAATTCACCACTCAAACATCAACATGCATAGAGATACAATAGATCATGGGAAAACAATATATTGCATCATATCATGTTTGCCAAGAGATTACAGTGGGAGATGATGAAGAGTTGTTGTAGATGGTGATGGAGATGGGTCTCCCCATGGGGGAGAGATGGCGCCGGCCTGGAGGAGCAGCGCAGGGCGGCGACGCCTCGACGCCCCTCCTAGGGCAGCGGGCAGAGGCCCCTTGCCCCTTATTCTTCCTTACCCATGGTGCTGATCTTGAGGAGCTTCTCCCCCTTCTGGCGGCTACCAAGGAGGAGGATTTTCGTGGCTATGGATGGCTTCCTCCAAAAGTAGGGTTTTCTCTCAATATATAGAGGTGGAGATGCAATCTTGGTCATGGGATTGAGGCCACTTTGATCCAAGGGCTTTTGGGCACCTCTAGAACCTTCCCATCACAAATAGGCTCGGTCCAAATGACTTTTGAACCTAATGTGAGAATTCAATTTACACTAAAATTTTATACTTCCTTATAAATTTTATTATTATATTACATTTTTAATGAGTGTATTGTTTTTGTTACTCAGTTAGAAAAACTAAGTAGCGGTAAACGGTCACTAATATTGACTACAACATTCTTTGAAATGTATGCAATTTTTATTAAAACACTTATCTAATGTTAAAATTTATAGGTATTTTATAACAAAACTATGTTAACTTTTCATTATATAGACATTGGCTAAAAATTGACGAAATTGCAAGTCTACTCATTTTTGCAATTGCACCACTATTAATATATTGTTAAATATTTTGGTAAAAGTATCTACCACATATGTTTTAACCCATATCTTAAGAGCGGTTTCTAGTGAATCACTATGTAAGCAACTATACATAAATGTTTATAGTATAAATTGAACCATTGGCCTAACTATACCGGGGGTTTTGTGGTCAAATGTGTCTTATAAGTTATAGTGCCTTATTTAATAATTTGAGGATGCACACATGTTTCGTACTTGATATTGAAATGGCATAGCTTATAGTAATCACAAATGACCGTAAAAGTATTGTGGATTCTATAACTTTCACATCCATAAATTTGATTTGTTAGACTCGTCTCGATGTATTTTGCATCATCTGGTTGACACAACCACTCATGTTAGTTTCTCAGATAAAAATGTGTTCATGAAATTAAAATTGGAAATGTAGTAAACATAGCTTTGAATACAACTAGTATGGCTTCCATTGGAAATGCACTAATGGGCTAACTAAACTTCCAAACCCCGACGCAGATTACCCTAGTTGCTTTTATTTGCTATGCTAATGTGAGCGCTGCGATTAAGCAAGTGTTTAGAAAGTTAGGATGCATACTTTGTTGTAGTGTCTGTGACATTTTCATTCTATGATGCAGAACAGGGTCTCGAATTAGAAACCATTTCCAACAGATCAAGGTTCATGAAAAAAATGGAAACCATAATGATCTTCACGCTAGTTGTTCCGAGGGTCAGAAATTTCTTCGGTTTCCTACCCCTTACATGCCAAGATTAGAGTTTGGAGAAGTATATGGCAGACATCAAAAGGCATGATCTATGGTTCTTTGACACAAGTAACATGAAGGTTTCTCAATGAGTTGCACTTCAGAGCACATAATATGAAAGTTGATATACTCAATAGATGGTACGAAATATTTTAAATGAAGTATGACAAAATGAGTTGGATGCAAGGTGTTAGTCGATAAGTACCATTGTTGTTTGGAGTTTATTTTGAATGGACTTGCTGCACTTGGTGTGAGGCCAATGTTATCGCCCTTTGTAAACTGGGATCCCTAGAAATGGTATCACAGTATGAGCTTTAGGGACCTTACTACAACATCGAGCGCCACGTACGAGGTTCTCACTCCTCCAGCCACCGGAGTGGCGGACAAAGGAGGCAGAGACCCATCGATTCTGGAATAGAGACGACAGAGACGGGGCAGAAGGCGGTGGCGGCTAGGGTGTTACCAGGGCCGGGCCGGTAAAATTTGGGGCCCTGTGCGAAACTTAAAAATGGGACCCTATCTTATTAGAAAATTTTAATTAATAAAAAAATATTAAATATATATGTCTTAAATGGAAGTTTAAACTGAAAAACTAGTATATTTTAAACTCGTGATAAGATTATCTTAAAATTAGTTTTAAAAGGAAACATATGGTTTAAAACCCCGACCGGGCCCATTATCCTAAAAAGACCTACATAAATTTTTAAGACAATATTATCTTTAAAATGAGGCCCTATCAAATTTACCTCAATCAATCAAATGGTTTTGATGCATGTAAAGTTATCCTAGCAAGTATACATCTATAAATAAGCCTATTATAAGAACTATCCTCACAAGAGGAATATCACTATGTTAAATTTACCTAAATCTCTATAGGTTAAAATCGTACTATGTTTTTTGCGTGGCAATTAATTATTTACTTTAAATATGAGAAGTTAAGATATCGCAGTAAAAGTTTCTGACATGTTTAAATCTTGAACCAAGAATTTATTTCAACAGTAGGCATAGTATGATTTATAGATGCAGCTTTTTATTATTATTTATGTAATGCTAATAAAATAAGTAATCAAATGTTTGTATCATACTAGTACATCAATAAGAATAGAAAAAACCAAAAAAAAAATAAGTAACAACAGGCGCTGATGTAAGGATTTGAACTTGCAACCTCCAATCAAGCAACCAAGCACGCTTAATGCGTACAAGCAACTGAGCTAAGCTTGATTTGTGCTCTATAAGTGAAGTAAACCCAAACAATCTATACGGAATGCCCATTTCAAAATTTTGGGCCCCCAAAAATTTGGGGCCCTGTGCGGCCGCACGGGCCGCACTCCTGTGGGCCCGGGCCTGGGTGTTACCTTAGATCACAAACTCCTTCTTCTCACTTGCCCAATCCACTCTTGTAGCCCTAGCTACAACAGGATCGATCATCCCTTACACTTGGAATGACAAAACCGAAGTATTTTCGGGCGTTGCGTTTCAAGAAATACACTTTGGAGAGAACCAACCTGATATTGGGTGGTTAGGAGGGTGCTTGTACCCTCAGCCCACCAGAGTTTAAACCCCAGGTTGGGCATCTGTGTGTCTTATAAAGACGGAATATTCATTCAGTGGGAGGCGACGTTCCCGTCGACAGCGAAGTGTCTGTGGTGACTTCGTCAACTTCAAGATCCAATCCGCCGGCTCAGTTTTTCGAATGTGCTCATAGGGGTAGGGTGTGCATGTGTGCGTTTATAGGTGTGAGTGTATACGCGTGTATGTGAGCGACGTTTGTACTATGTTTCTAAAAAAAGTACACTTTAAAATGACAAAACAGTGCTCCACTTCATTTTACTACACCATAGCCGTTTCGCACCAATCTCCAACTATTGCATCAATATGTTGCATATATATATGTCCCAAGTACACTAATACTATCGCGTTGTAAGATCAAAAAAAAAAAAATACTATCGCGTTGCCGCACCGGCACGCCGCGCCTGCCACATCATTTGTGCAGCCAGCGTACTTACGTCCGTCCGCTGCCTTCCATATGGGCTCGATCGTTAGCTGACTAGCTACTGGCCGATGTCTTTCTTGTGGAGGATCTTCCCTGCGAGCACGGCCGTCTCGATGACGCCCTTTATGACGAAGGCCACCTCGCCGACGCCGCACTTATTCCCCGGGAACGTCGGCCCCGCCGGGTTCACCCTGTCGAGGCACTTGAGCAGGTTCTCGTTGCACATGGTGTTCAGGTAGTCATCTGCACACACCAAGACGACGACACATGTTACACCCAAAATCATTCATCGATAGTAGTAGTAGCTTGTATTGGGACGGCAGGGTTTAGTGCGCACTGGCTGACGAGTGCGATGTGGAGAAAACCGTGTGTGTTTTCTCGCAATCATGGGTGCCTGAACGACGCGTGCAAGCGATGCTGCCGCGGCAGAAATGGAATCGACAGGACGACATGGACAAGCTAGTGCCGCTGCGGTGGACATGCCGGTTGCGTCGCACGCATCGAACTATCCCCTCTCATGGCGATGAGGGAGCGAGTACAGAATTTGCGGCTTAGCTGGACCATTGCCCAACAATCAGGAGCGAGTGCATTTGTCAATCTAATCATGCCTAATCTTGCTGGTGCCACCGGCTTTGGCTTGAGATACGATCTGTATCTGTTAGGTGGCGTGTCATCTCGTGAACAACTGGCATGAGAGGTTGGGAGGTCTTTGGTGGAGATGTCAAACGAAGCAACAAATTAAAAGGAAACGTGGTTTTTTTTCCTGTCAGATATTTTCGTTTCGGATATCGTTTCAGACAGACAAGTGTGAGGAAGAGACGAGGGACGATTATCTTACTGTTGTGGTCGGCGACGCAGTGGTCGTGGATCATGCAGCAGGAGTCCAGGGCGTCGCAGGGCTTCTCTCCGGGGCAGCCGCTGTAGAGGATTCCGCAGTATTTCCCGTACCTCAGGACAGGAGCAACTTCCGGAGGCGGGTCGCGTACCGGAAACCAAAGAGCAAACGAGTGTCAGTTGCTTCAGTTCCACGCACTCCCACCTTCCATTATTCAACTGAAAACACCGCAGAACCCGCTATCCTAGCCTCCTAGCTAGTACTACTTCCGATTGCAATGCGTGATCTGGTAAAAAAAAAACTTCCACTATTCAACTGAAGATTACACAAATTCTTCTATCCTGGTTGGCCTAGCTACTTCTGGGCGCAATGGCAATGCTGCCGGTAAAACAAAAAATCAGAGTATATGATCAGCCAGTTCTTGGCAAAATAGATTGCAGAAAAAGATTAGAAGATGGTAACAAGAACGATGAAGTTCCACCTAATAGCGCGATCGACTGCTCTGCATTTGTCAGCTGCTTTGGAAAACTTAGCAGGGGGATAGAACCCACAAACAGAGTGCATGCAGGGCTAAACTGCAAGATTGCTGCTAGTGTAACATGACTACAAGACAGTCCGACTAGCGCGATCGACTGCAAGCTCTGTTCTTGACAGCTGCTTTGGAAAACTTAGCAGGGGGGTAGAACCCACAAACAGACTGCATGCAGAGCTGAACTGCAAGATTGCTGTAACATGAAGACAGTGTCAGAGAAGTGCCATGCTTACCCGTGCAAAACTTGGATTCGCACATCCGGCTACAATCCTTGTCGCCCTGCGCAAACCAATAAAACCATAACCAAACTGATCAACTCCAAGAAGCACTAGGAAAAAGGAAATTCAGATTTTTGTTTAGCCATAAGGTAGCTAGTTCTCACGTACCGCCGGTGCTTTCCCTTGGCCGAGAAGGTCGCCGACGTTCAGCCCCTGCGAAGCCGTCGTCAGCGAGAGGAGAAGCAGCAAGGAACACCAAGGAGAGAAGCTGAGGAAGGGTCTCATTGGGCTGGTGGTATATTGTCCGGGTGTGGAAGCCTTGGAAAAGGGAGAGAAGTTTTTGGGAGCCCAGGTGCAGACTAGGTGATCTATTTTCGCAAGGCAACGGGTAAGTTACTTATATAAGCTTTGGAGCTTGAAGTCTGGATTCTGGAAGTGGTGGCGTGATGCAGCAACCAGCACAAGTGAAGTGAGCAGTGCTTGGCTGTATGTAACTGATGACAAATGAGAGTTTGGGGAGTTAGAACATGGGATGAGGCAGGTACGGCTACCATGCTCTGAAACAAGAACACATTGATGGCATGGAGAGGTGCCATGGCAATTGGCAATTCCCTTAGCCGTTTCCTATCCTTATTTGGTGGAGTGGTCGCATTCGCCCGGTTGCACATATCCTAAGCGAGCACAGTAGCAGAAAACAGGAATAATACGTACTCCAACTGAGTATAATCATGACATATATCATCCCTAACCTTAGCTGCTTTTATTCCAGGTATTAGTCATTTGTAAGTTGTCAACTTTGGATTAGTATTCAAACTATATTATTGTTTGTGGGAAATATTCAACTATATTCATCATCTCATCTCACGCCATATTTAACATGCTATGGAATAAAATCGCAGTAGTGTTCAAGAGTTTCAGTTGACAAAGACTGATAACAAATTCAGAAAACCACCAAGCAATCAAATTTTGTTTTGTTCTTAACATTATCGCACCTTCGTTGTTGCGTGCATGGTGCACGCAGATCACAAGAGCATGTATACTATATAACCGCAATCTGATGACAAAGGACATCACACTTGCATTACAGCTGACGAGTTGCCGTCACCGGAGGACACCGGGCCACAAGTGGCTGCAGTTTTGTAACCTCTGACCTACGTCTCATCCAAGATTAGGTATCTTATCTTTGTTTATCGTGTAAAGGTGCACCGAACAACAATAGAAAAGCTAGTCTGATGTTTGACCACATGCATGGGAAGTCCATGCATGGCCTGTGCTGTGCTGCCTGCACCAGGCTTGGTTAGTTTAATGTTATAGAAGCTAGATCAAACTCAGTCTGATTTAAGCGTCTCCCTGAAGCAAAGAAATGACCTTGCAACCGCTGCACATTCTCGCGGCGACTCCTCTAGAACGATAAAAACACAGCAACCAGTAATATTTTTGAGAGTTGAAGGCTTGATGGTATGGTAGTTTGCGAGCTTAGTTCAGGTGGAGATTAATTGGTTATGTGTCAATATCTTGTTTCATGCGAATCCTGCTTCCTTCGTCAGGTCATCTTTAGGTACCATCAAAATCTAAACTAATGCTCCCTCCATTTCATATTTATTGTCGAGAATTATGGTATAGAGAGAGTACTTGCTGGGGAAACATGGCACATTAGTTAACCATTAATTCGAGATTACCACGCTCTTAACGGGTGATTTGAAAATGTGCAACGTAGTCAGTGTAAACTTAAGCATTACTTGTGCACTAACTAACTGGTCGTTGCTCACGTTGAAAGAAAACATGCATCAAACATATATGAAGAAAACAAGACACTTCATGGCTCGCTCTCCTGACAATAGAAAATATCTCCCATTGGGGAGAAGCTCTCTCCTCCATGGTAGGGACAGAAGTTCTCAGAATAGTTACAGCAGTAGCAAATCAACACAGAGAGACACTAGACATTTTTACGTGGAAAACCTCTCAACTTGAGTGAAAAACTACACGCCGAAGCCCCACAAATATTCTTCAACTATTATCAAATAGGGATACAACATGTTCTTCTCTAGAAATCATTACCGGATCTCATACATCAAGATACACACAGATGTTGGATGCCAACAATAAAATTTAGGGCACAAGAGTCGAAATTGGAGCAACCTCACCAAAGATGGTGGGACCACAACTTAAAGGCGACAAGGTGTAGATCTAATCTTCGCAACTTTCTGGGCAGCGCCCAATGCTTTTATTAAAACTTCTTGCTGCAATTTCTTCTCCCTCTCCTCTCATTGTTTTCTTCTCCTTTTGCAGTACAAGCTAACCTACAATTTTTGGTCACTCCAGCTTGTGGTGGCTGGATGGGTGACTTATTAACACCCCTCTTTCCTCATGTGCAATGTTCAAAATGACCCTTAGTCATAACACTATTGGGTAGTAGGATCCTACACCTGTTTGGGACACCTGAAAGGCTTCAATAGGCCATCTCCTCACAACTCACATGAGGAGGATTCCTTACAGTACTTTGGTTTGTGATTGGTGATAGTGTGGTAAACATAGACTTGCATGGCGAGCACCACGTCTGAACCTCCACGATATTAGGCTTTCAGTGTAGAATTCAGATGAATCTCTACTTATTAATTTGGGAACACCAGAAAATCAGTAGGGTTGGCGATCGCTTTACATAAACCAAATAGTGGCTAAACCTGGTTCGATATTTCCTAGACCGAGTGTTTGTTTCCCCTTGATACGTCTCAAACGTATCTATAATTTCTTATGTTCCATGCTACTTTTATGACAATACTTGAATGTTTTATACATACTTTACATCATTATTATATATTTTCCGGCACTAACCTATTAATAAGATGCCGAAGTGCCAGTTTCTTGTTTTGTTTTTGGTTTCAAAAATCCTACAAAGGAAATAT
The DNA here is from genome assembly GCA_030979885.1 of Lolium multiflorum. Taxonomy (NCBI): domain Eukaryota; kingdom Viridiplantae; phylum Streptophyta; class Magnoliopsida; order Poales; family Poaceae; genus Lolium; species Lolium multiflorum. The sequence goes on along the minus strand of CM061750.1, from coordinate 341,523,597 downwards.
TCGAATTGGACGAAATCAACGCCCGGGGTCCTATTTTTCCACGAAGCTTCCAGAAGACTGAGGGAGATACGAAGTGGGGCCACGAGGCATCGACACAACAGGGCGCGGCTGGCCCTTCGCGCGCCTGGCGTGTGGGGCCCTCGCATCGCCCCGACCTACCCTTCCGCCTACTTAAAGCCTTCGTCACGAAACCCCATGCGAGAGCCACGATACGGAAAACCTTCCAGAGACGCCGCCGCCGCCAATCCCATCTCGGGGATTCAGGAGATCGCCTCCGGCACCTGGAGAGGGAATCATCCCGGAGGGCTCTACATCATCATGCCCGCCTCCGGATTGATGCGTGAGTAGTTCATCCTTGGACTATGGGTCCATAGCAGTAGCTAGATGGTTGTCTTTTCCGCTTGTGCTATCATTGTTTAGATCTTGTGAGCTTCCTAACATGATCAAGATCATCTATTTGTAATGCTACATGTTGTGTTTGGTGGGATCCGATGAATCTAGAATATTATGTCAAGTTGATTATCAATCTATCATATATGTGTTGTTTATGTTCTTGCATGCTCTCCGTTGCTAGTAGAGGCTCTGGCCAAGTTGATACTTGTAACTCCAAGAGGGAGTATTTATGCTCGATAGTGGGTTCATGCCTCCATTTAATCTGGGACAGTGACAGAAAGTTCTAAGGTTGTGGATGTGCTGTTGCTACTAGGGATAAAACATCGATGCTTTGTCTAAGGATATTTGTGTTGATTACATTACGCACCATACTTAATGCAATTATCTGTTGTTTACAACTTAATACGGAGGGGTGCGGATGCTAACCGAAGGTGGATTATTTAGGCATAGATGCATGCTGGATGGCGGTCTATGTACTTTGTCGTAATGCCCTGATTAAATCTCATAGTAATCATCATTGATATGTATTGAATCTTTATTTGTCAATTGCCCACCTGTAATTTGTTCACCCCGGCATGTTAGTTATCTTATTGGAGAGACACCACTAGTAAACTGTGGATCCCGGTCCATTCTTTTACATCTGAATACAATCTACTGCAATCATTGTTCTTTACTGCTCTTTGCAAACAAACACCATTTTCCACTCGATACGTTTAATCCTTTGTTTTCAGCAAGCCGGTGAGATTGACAACCTCACTGTTACGTTGGGGCAAAGTATCTTGATTGTGTTGTGTAGGTTCCACGTTGGCGCCGGTTTCACGGTGTTGCGCCGCACTACACTCCTCCACCAACAACCTTCACGTGCTTCTTGGCTCCTCTTGGTTCGATAACCTCGGTTTCTTTCGAGGGAAAACTTGCTGCTGTACGCATCACACCTTCCTCTTGGGGTTCCCAACGGACGTGTGCTTCACGCGTTATCAAGCTCTTTTTGGCGCCGTTGCTGGGGAGATCAAGACACGCTGCAAGGGGAGTCTCCACATACAATCTCTTTACTTTGTTTTTGTCTTGCTTTACTTTATTTTATTTACTGTCTTGTTTGCTTCATATTAAAAACACACAAAAAATTAGTTACTTTACTTTCTGTCTTGTTTACTTGTTCTATATCAAAACACAAAAAATTAGTTACTTGTCTTTACTTTATTTTATTCTATTTGCTTAGTTTACTTTATTACTGCTACAATGGGTACTCCTGAAAATACTAAGTTGTGTGATTTCACTAGCACAAATAATAATGATTTTATAAGTACTCCTATTGCTCCACCTGCTACTACAGCAGAATTCTATGAAATTAAACCTGCTTTACTGAATCTTGTTATGAGAGAGCAATTTTGGTGTTAGTAATGATGATGCTGCTGCCCATCTTAATAATTTTGTTGAACTTTTTGAAATGCAAAAGTATAAGGATATAGATGGTGATATTATAAAACTGAAATTGTTTCCTTTCTCATTAAGAGGAAGAGCTAAAGATTGGTTGCTTTCTTTGCCTATAGTATTGATTCATGGACTAAATGTAAAGATGCTTTTATTGGTAAATATTATCCTCCTGCTAAGATTATATCTTTGAGAAGTAGCATTATGAACTTTAAACAATTTGATAATGAACATGTTGCTCAAGCATGGGAGAGAATGAAATCTTTGGTAAAAAATTGCCCTACCCATGGACTGACTACTTGGATGATCATCCAAACCTTTTATGCAGGATTGAATTTTTCCTCGAGGAACCTATTGGATGCAGCTGCTGGAGGTACTTTTATGTCCATTACCTTGGGTGCCGCGACAAAGCTTCTTGATGATATGATGATCAATTACTCTGAATGGCACACTGAAAGAACTCCTCAAGGTAAGAAGGTTAATTCTGTTAAAGAAACCTCTTCTTTGAGTGATAAGATTGATGCTATTATGTCTATGCTTGCAAATGGTAGATCTCATATTGATCCTAATAATGTTCCTTTAGCTTCATTGGTTGCTCAAGAAGAAAATGTTGATGTGAATTTCATTAAGAATAATAATTTCAACAACAATGCTTATAGGAATAATTATGGTAACAACAACTATAGACCATATCCTTCTAATAATGGTAGTGGTTATGGTAATTCTTATGGTAGATCTGTTTTGCCTAGTGAGGAAAAGATACTGGAAATTGAAAGAACTACTAAGAGCTTTATACAATCACAATATGAGCAAAATCAATTGTTTACTAAAACTATGAATGAACAATCTGCTTTGTTGAAAAATATAGGAAATCAACTTGAAAATTTGAATGTGAAAATTTCTGGTTTGCAAACTAAACTCTCAAATGCTGAAAATCGAATCTCATATATGTCTGAATCACAATCTTCTTTAATTAACAAAATGGCTGCTAAACCTGAGGATAATGATAAAAAAAATTCTGCTACAGCAAATGCCATCCAAGTTCGCATTAATAAAAATATTAGAATGTTGGCTTAATTGCATGCTAGGTGGGATAGAGAAGAAAAAGAAAAACTTGCTAAAGAGAATAATGTAGCTAAAGTTTGGACTATTACCACCACTAGTAATGTTGATTCAACACATGTTGCTACACCTCCTACTATCAATGGTAAAATAATTGGTGTTGGCAATGTTTCTACTCCTAGTGCAAAGCGTGCAAAATTGCCCAAAACTGCTAAAACTGCTTGTGATAAAACTGCTGAAATTTTTCAAAATATTAGGGACAATGATCCCATTGCTGTATAACATAATGGTTTAGATTTTGATGATTGTCATATTACTGAAGTTATAAAGTTCTTACAAAAACTTGCTAGAAGTCCTAATGCTAGTGCTATAAATTTAGCCTTTACAAAACATATTACAAATGCTCTCATTAAAGCTAGGGAAGAGAAATTAAAACTTGAAGCTTGTAACATCCCAAGTTTGCAATAAAAGAAAACAAGAGAGAGATTCTAAGAACCCAAAAATTAGAGTCAACAAAAACTTTTTCTCATCATATAGGACTATGCATGTAGATCACTTTATTGATTATTTTGAGTGTGCAATTGCCATGATGCTTGCTTATGTGTCAACTTTGCTCTAAACCACTCACCATGATCTCTTGATCATCCAATACAAACCAAAAGAAAAGAGAAATGAAAATATAAAAAAAATCCAATTTCAACACACACATAAGGCTTAGGCCATTTTTACAAATCTTTGATCTAGACCATTTTGGTTTGCACCATTGGGTGTGAATGGATACTAAACCCATATTAACAACTTTGGAAACAATCAAACTCCATTCAAATCAAATTTGAATCAAATATGAGCTCACATGTGATTATGGTCATATGGGACAATTTTAGTCTGATGCTCACTTTGAGCCCCTGGTTTTTGAGTTTTCACTTCTACACTTGACCAACTCTTTGCACCTCATCCAAGACAACATCAAGGGGAACAACTTTGCTCAAAACCACACCCCCAAATTCTGTCCCTTTTTCAAATGGCAAGCAAGCAAAGTGAGGACTTTGAATCAAACTTAAGATCATATGCAAAATGGGTTTTTGCATTTCAATTCCATTTTTGATCACCACCACCACCACTATGCTCCAAATAATATATGGTTACAATCCACCAAAAATATTTTCAAAATTCAAATATTATTTTCTTGCGGGCATTTCATCGAACACCTTTGGGGCAGAGATAGAAACCATGCCCATGCTGAGAAATTGGTTGGACCAAGTCCAAGCCTGGGCCTCTCTGCACCCCTGGAACCCCCTCTCACCTCACTGCACCGTTTCCACCACTTGCCAAGTACTGGAGCTTGCTCATGTTGACCAGAGCATCCATGCCGTGGCATGTCATGCCACCATCATGCTCTCTTTCTCTCTGGTCGATTCCAGCATGCCTCACCATGTCCATCACCTTCCCCTCACTCACCTGAGCATGACCAAACACTGCCTCGACGAAAACTTTCACCGCAACGGACATAAAACGCCGTGGCCAGTGGCGCCCAGACATGCCCATGCACGCGCCAGTGCGCGCATGGCAAGCACCCTGGCACGCCCAGAGCGTGACGACACCCGCGCCCTCGCGTCACCTCCGCCTTCACTCTCTGCGCCAATCGACGCAGCACCTCACCCTGCACCGCCTGGACATGGCCCCTGGCCCGCGGGAACGCCGCAGGCGACGACCACGACGACGACCGTCCGCCATGGCCTGCGCGCTCCCGTCAAACTCACCATCGCTGTAGACCCTCGTCTTCACCGCCATCACGCGCGTCAGCCTCGCCAGGACACCAGCAACCAGCCGCGCCCATCCCTTGCCTCTTCGCCGCCCTGGAACGACGACGCCGTCGACGACCCTAGCCGAGCGCCACGGCCACCTCCCCCAACTATAAAAGGAGCACTCCGCTCCCCAAATTGAGCACGCCATCCTCTTCCTCTCCTCACCCAGCCTCTCCTCGACCACCGCATTTGCTCGATTAGCCGCCGGAGAGCCCCAATTGCAAGATCGCCGCCGCCGTACACGGAGCTCGCGGAGGCCACCCAGGACGCGCCGCTGCTACCAGGGTGATCCTCATCGTCGACAACGTCGCCGCACACCACTCCGACGCTCGCCGGAGCTCCGACGCGCCCTCCGACCCCCTACTACCGCCGCCCGTAAGTGCCAGTCTCGCCGGAGACGATGATCCCTCTGGGCCGTGCGATCCTCCTCTAATCGCACGACCAGTATTTCCCCTTACCGTTTCGCTGGCCACCACCCACTGACGCGCGGACCCCACACTGTCAGGCGGCCCGCTGCGCTGGACGCAGTACTGGGCCGGCCCATTTGTTTTCTCCCCTGTGCAGCCCAATCGTTTTCCCGCCAGCCCACCTAGTTTAAATTCGAATTTTCAAAATAGATGAATTATGCAATCTGTTGCCAACTTTAAAAATTAATAGGGACAAATCTACTTAGCCAAATTTTATAAAATCTATATATTTGGAAAGCTTAGGATTTTATCTACACAATGCCACTGGTTTGAACCCTAGATCTATTATAGAATGAAAGTGAGAAAATAAACAAGGCAGGGACTTTTATGCCTTAGAAAAATTATTAAAAATCAACCACTAATGCTTTTAAGTTAACTCCAACTCCTATAACTCACATTACACTTGTACTAATTGTTTTTGCAAAAATATGCCATGCTTATGGCCTAGTTTAAGTAAAGGACTATATGGCTAATTCTAGTCAAAGAAATTGTCCAACAATATTAATAAATCATATGGGATTATTTCTCCCATTTAAATCTTGTCATAAACAATCCAAAGTGAGGTAGAGACCCTGGTCATATAGGTCTCACATGGATTGTTGATGATATTAAATCTTTAACATGCTAGGATTAAATTGTATGAGGTGCTACACCTCATTTAAATCATTTTCTTAAATGATAAGTATGAAGAGGTTGACTTTGGTCAACCTAGGTCATATATTATTCATGAGAGAAATTAAATCTTAATAAGATAATGAGAGGAAATTATTTCTCTAAAATAAATAAACATAACACCTAAGTTAATATGAGAGGAAATTAGGAAGTTAGTTTTCTTAAATAAGAAAAACACATCCACCAACTTAATAGTAATGTGTGATGCTAGTTTAGGTTGTGTAGATCATGTGTGTGCTTAGTTTAGTAAATAAGTTTGGTGTGATGATTGTGTACCCCGTATTCGTATTTTAGACGCTAGTACCGAGGAGTATCAAGAGGAGGAGGAGGTCTACTTTCAAGGAGAAGAAGACCACTTTGACCAATTCCCCAACAAGGGCAAGATAATAATCTTGAAAAGTGCCAAGCTCACCATGAGCAAGGCATTACCCATTTTACTTTATGTTCATGAGCCTACTTCCCAGTTTTATTTCCAAGCATTATTTACCGTTGTTTTATCAAAGTACTTTTTGATTCATGATTCAATGGGGTTAATGTTAAATTAGTACAAGAGTATCAAAGTTAGCCTAGAAGCAAAGCAAAGTACTTAGCACCCCTCATACCTAGATGCTAGTGCTAAATTAAAAATGACTACTCTAGATGGGAACATGTGTGGTGAAATGATGATGATGAGAACTATGGAATGAATTTTGAAGGTGAATATGACCAAGAGAAGATAGTGATTTATGATTAAAAACTAATATTGGTTTGGATGCGATACCTTTCCAATTCATAAGTACCCCCACAATACCTGATTATGGGTAAGGGCTTAACTAGAAATTTATGTATCTTAGTATGGGTTCCCTCCGAACACACATCATAGGGGTTATGCCGAGGCTGCCTCCGTTGTTGAGAAATGATGTGAAATGAGGTGAATTGTACGGCCAAGCCTGTGCAGTTCCCGGATGAGTTGGTCTTCTTGGGAGGCCAAGCTCACGGGGAGAGGTGCTCATACTAGGGTTAGTAAATGAAAGGTTATGGTTGATGATCCGCGTGCTGTGTTACGATGGTAATCCCGACGGATGAAATCAAATGTTGTGGCACAAGTGTGCAACCTCTGCAGAGTGTAAACCTATTCGAATAGCCGTGTCCACGGTTACGGACGGTTGGAAAGGCCATACAGTTTCCAGTGTTAGATCTTGAAAATATTGAAAGGTGAATGGTGACTTTGACTTGAATCACAACAGAGTTGTGGGAATGACACTAATGTTCCCACTTGAGTTAGTTAGCACATGAATAAGTCTTTAGCAAATAATTGTGAACTAAAACTGGCTTTATGCAAAGAAACTAGAGCTTAGCACCCCCTTACTAGAATTGCTAGCACTTACACGAGTATTAGTTTGCGAGTACTTAAAGTACTCACGGCTGTGTCCTGGCTATTCAAATGGCCAGACTATGAAGAGGAGCAGGTACGAGGAGGACGGTCAGCAGGACGTCTACAACAACTAGGAGTCTGCTACGACGTCAAGCGTTGGCCTGTGGACTATAGAGTCCATTTATCTTTCCGCTATGAACTTATGTTTATTCGTTGATCAGTTCGTTGATCAATAGATCAACTATTCGTGTAATATGGATCATGTGATTCCAAATTGTAAGACATTATGGTTTGTAATGACTGATGACTGTGATACTTAACTATTATGCCTCGCAACAACAATATTCCTGGGATTGCGATGTATGTCATAATAGGCATCCGGACTTAAAAATCCGGGTGTTGACAAGTTAGTATCATATCCATTGTTTGACCTTAGGAGACCCTAGTTTAGAATGGACGTTCTGACAAAGTAAGTTTCACAAAAACAAAGGAAATGAATATTTGCAAAAAAAAATTATACCACTCTTTTCCTTGAGATCTTTACAAAAAGAATATGTCATGCTCTTCCTTATAAAAAGTACTTAAAATTTTGACACACTTGCTCACTCTCTAACTTACTCATCCAATTCCCTTTCAGATGGAGCCGGCCAACGTGAAGTTTTACCAGCTCGGGAACGGCGGGGACTTGATCTTCGAGAGGGATCTCGACGGTCTGTCGGAACGCCTTGGGCGCCCCCACCCCGAGTTTCACGGAGTCGAGGTCAACGACCAGCAGGGGAGCTTCAGTGGATTATCACCGCTGACTTGAGGGGCAAGGTGGAGCCTCCCACTTCGAGAGGATCCTCTTTTCCTTCGGGGAAAGTGGCTGGACGGACTCGCTCGTGCCCTTCAGGAGGGACTTGCGCGTGTGCGGACAGAACGTGGTAGCTGTGCTCGCGTCTCGCTTTGCTCACCATGCAAGGCGTGATGCCCTTGAGTACCCATGCAGGTACCGATGCACCCCCAGCTGAGGCACCATGTGGACCATCTGGACTACATGTTGTACCAGACCCAGAAGGAGCTGGATAACTCCCGTGGTTATGTGAACTAGACTCACTTTGCACTGACTCAGCATGGTGAGGCCATCAGGATGCTCAACCGGGACCGCAAGTCACTCCGCTTGCTGTGTGCCAAGAAGGATGCTACCATAGTGCGCCTTCGCGCCAAGATAGCAGCCTTGGAGATCACCGTCAAGGCCCAGGAGGACCAGCTGAGAGAGATTGAGGAGGATGATGGAGGCATCGACCTTCAGAGGGAAGCCTTCCTGAGTGATGACGACGACTTCGAGGAGGAGGAGGACCCCGAGGAGGTGGACTACGAGTTCCTGTAGGCCGCCGAGGATGAGATCATCCCCATCGATGTGGACGTCGATGTGGAGGAGTAGTTGCACTAGCGTCACTTATGTAGGTGTGAGTTGTATCCCGCCCCATGTATCGTAGCTTGGAGAAGAAGGGTTCTTAAAACCCTTAGTGTGTTAGCTTGTAATGTGTGTTGTTTGTTATGAATGAATGTTTGTGTGTTATGTGCATCATCAAAAGACTTCAAGTTTTAAGTTTTAAAACACCCCCAAAACAAGCCATAGAAAATTCCCTCTCGTCTCATGATCTATCTACCTGTTCAGATGGCTCGTCCTCATCGCAACGCGAACCCGGATGCTATGATACAATTGCTGCAGACCCTGATGGAAGACAGGGAGACTGACAGAGCTGAACGTCAAGCTAGCCTAGCATCACTGCAACAACTAGCCAACAACCAGCATGGCCATGGGAACCATGATCACCCAGGGTCCAAACTCAAAAATTTCCAAAACACCAACCCACCTGTCTTCAGCAAGACTGAAGAGCCCCTAGATGTAGATGATTGGTTGCAAACCATGGAAAACAACTTGGAAGTAGCCGGAGTTGATGAGAATGAGAAGGTCTGTTTGTACGCACTATCTCGCAGGACCAGCAAGAGCTTGGTGGACCAGCACCCGTGCCATGAACGCGGACAGATGATGACTTGGGCTGACTTCAAGCTCAAGTTCAGCAAGTATCATGTACCACCAGGTTTGATCAAGAAGATGAGGGATGAATTCAACTGAAGCAAGGACGGATGTCGGTGGTAGAATACCGCGACAGGTTCCTCACACCTGTCAAGGTACGCCCCGCAGAAACCGACACAAGCGAGAAGAGGAAGGAGCGATTCTGAATGGTGCACGACGAGATGCATACGGTACTAGTCAACATCCCCTTTGCCGACCTCGAAGCCCTAGTGGACTCGCCATTCGGATGGAAGGCAAAGCACCAAGCGAATGAGAACAAGCGCCGCATGATGCACCAAAGCGGGCCCAACAATACACGGTATCGCCCTAGCTCAAGCGGTGGTTTGCCCCGAAACAACAAGCCCGGAACCGGATGTCGCGCCCGGGTTTCGGAACCGGAATGGAGGAAACCCAAGGCCGGGAGGCCCCCACAACAACAACAGTAACTCTATGTGCACCACAACAGCAACTTCAACCGCGCTCCGCCGAGAGCCCCCAACAACAACAACAACAACAACACCAACAACTCCCAGGACAGGAAGCAACGCCATCCCCGTTGCAACCAAGGACAAGGCCACAATCACTATGAATGTGGAGTGGTGGGACACTACTCCAATGAGTGCCCCAAAAGGCTGGCCAAGCTTGCCGGCAACACCACCTGCTCAGCAGCAACGTCGTGTCTCCACCGGCAAGAAGTTCGCCCCCAACAACCCGAACAACCGTGGAGGTCGCCTCTACCACATGAACGCCGAGGAAGCCCATGAAGCACAAGACGTGGTGATGGGTATGTTCTCTGTTAACTCAATACCAGCAAGAGTGTTGTTTGATTCAGGAGCATCACATTCATTTGTTACAGAAGATTTTGTGTGCACTAGTAAGATTCAACCAATCAGCTTGAAACATGTCATGATAGTTCAAATACCGGATCAACAACTAAAGCTAGAAAATTTTGCAAAGATGTACCCATCAGAATCCATGAACTAGATTTTTATGCAAACTTGATTGTTCTGGGAACAAAAGGATTGGAAGTAGTCTGGGTATGGATTGGATGGCGAAACATCATGGATTGATAGACTGCGCCAAGAAGGCCATCACCATGACTAGTAGCACCGGAATAAAAATAGAACATGTGTCTGAGAAACTACCCGGAAATTTTGCAACCAGAGTTTAGCCAAACCAACCTTGGATCGGATCAGGGTCGTCTGTCGATACCCTGATGTGTTTCCGGATGATCTACCGGTATGCCCCCAGATCGGGATATCGAGTTTATCATCGAGTTAATTCCTGGAACAGGACCCATAGCCCAGAGAGCCTATAGCATGAACTCGGCAGAGCTAGTGGAGCTGAAGAAGCAGCTGGATGATATGTTGTTCAAAGGTCTGATTCGACCAAGTGCGTCGCCTTGGAGATCACCAGTTTTATTTGTGGATAAGAAGGATGGTGCCAATCGGTTATGTACGGATTATCGTAAACTTAACGATGTCACCATCAAAAACAAATACCCCTTGCCAAAAATAGAAGACCTGTTTGACCAGTGCCACGGTATTCTCAAGATTGACCTTAGGATGGTTACCATCGGTGAAGATCCGTGCAACGGATATCCCAAAGACTTCCACCAGATATGGGTTGTATGAGTACAATGTCATGTCATTTGGATTAACCAATGCCCCCGCCTATTTCATGAACCTCATGAACAAGATCTTCATGAACTTTTTGGATAAGTTTCTCGTTGTCTTCATCGACGACATCCTTATCTACTCCAAAACAGAAGAGGAACATGAGCAACACCTGGAAGTTATCCTAGAAACCCTTAGACAACACAAGTTTTATGCCAAGTTCAGCAAGTGCGAGTTTTGGTTGAAGGAAGTAGGATTCCTGGGACATATCTTGTCTGCAGGGGGAATTGCTGTAGATCCCGCCAAGATCAAGACCGTCACCGAATGGAAAGCCCCAACCACTCAGACCGAGGTCCGCGCATTTCTCGGATTAGCGGGATATTACCGCCGATTCGTTGAAGGATTTTCCAGCATCGCCCATGACTCAACTGTTGAAGAAGGATCGAAGTTTGAATGGACCGCAAATGTGAAGAAAGTTTGCAGCTAAGAGCAGATTGACTACAGCCCCAATTTTGATCATGCCGGATATCACCAAGCCATTTGACGTCTACTGTGATGCATCCAAGATTGGTCTTGGATGTGTGTTGATGCAAGAAGGCAAGGTGATATCATATCTGTCCCGGCAATTGAAGCAGCATGAGCGAACTATCCAACCCATGACCTCGAACTTGCAGCCGTAGTGTTAGCCCTGAAGGTTTGGCGTCATTACCTCATGGGTCGATGCGAGATCTTCTGATCACAAGAGCAAGTATATATTCACACGAAGGAGCTAAATATGAGGCAAAGGAGATGGTTAGAGCTAATCAAGGATTATGGTATGGAAATCCACTATCACCCGGCAAGGCCAATGTGGTAGCGGATGCCTTGAGTAGACTGCCGTGTCGGTTAAACTCCATGATCGCGAAGAACAGCCTAGCCTATACCAAGAGTTTGAACAGTTCAGAATGGAGCTAGTTAGTGAAGGATACCTAGCCATCATAGAGCTGCAGCCTACTTTGATTGGACAGATCAAAGAAGCCCAGAAGGGAAATACCAGCATTGACGGAATCAAGAGTCAGATAGCTGTAGGAAAGGCACCAGGATTCACCCTAGATGAAGAAGGAGTACTTTGGTACAACGGTCGCTTGTGTGTGTACCGTCAGATTCAGAATTGAAGCAAGTCATGCGAAGGAAGCTCACGACACCCTGTATTCCATTCACCCGGAGGAACCAAGATGTACCAAGACTGAAGGAACAATTCTGGTGGCACGGAATGAAGCGAGAGATAGGAAGCTACATCGCCAAGTGTGATATCGTCAACGAGTCAAGGCAGAACACCAACGGCCGGCAGGACTGCGCAACCCTTACAGATTCTGAGTGGAAATGGGATGTCGGTATGGACTTTATCACGGGATTGCCCAAATCTAGGAGGAAATGACTCCATCTGGGTAGTCATCGATAGGTTGACCAAGGTTGCACATTTCATCCTGTCAAGACCACCTACCAAGGACCAAAGTTAGCTAAGCTATACATCTCAAGAATAGTCGCCCCACGGAACCCCGAAGTCAATTGTGTCGAGGATCACAATCACCTCAAGAGAAAGTGCATGAAGGGCTAGGAACGTCTGAACAGCACGACTTATCACCCGCGAGCGACGGACGAGGCAGAGAGTCAACCAGATCTTGGAAGATATGTTGAGAGCTTGTGTCTGGAATATGGATCCAAATGGGAAGACTGCCTACCTTACAGAATTCTCATACAACAACAGCTATCAAGCCGGTTCTGAGATGACCCCCTTTGAAGCCCATACGGAAGGAAGTGCCGTACCCCGCTGAACTGGTCCGAAGTCGGAGAAAGCCAAATCTTTGGACCATATGTTCTTCGAGAAGCCGAAGAAAAGGTGCACAAGATCCGCGTGTACCTCAAGACTGCGCAATCAAGACAAAAGAGCTACGCCGACAAGAGACGCCGAGAGATGACCTTCGAAATTGGAGATTTTGTTTACCTCAAAGTGTCACCCCTCAAAGGAATGCAGAGATTCCAACTAAAAGGAAAGCTCGCGCCTCGATATGTTGGACCCTTCAAAGTTTTGAGTCGCCGAGGAGAAGTGTCTTATCAACTGGAACTACCCGAAGAAATGGCGGCTGTGCACAATGTGTTTCACATCTCACTGCTCCGGAAATGCTTGGAAGTACCGGAGAAGACCGAAGTATTCAAGAATATAGATCACCGATCAGTGGATATCAACACGGACTTGACGTATCGCCAAGTGCCTATTCGCATCCTGGAAGAAGCATACAGAACCCGCACCAGGAGTATCAAATTCTTGAAGATTCGGTGGAGCAATCACCGAAGAAGAAGCCACTTGGGAACGCGAAGAGGATATGAAGAAGGAATACCCATATCTCTTTAGTACCTAGTTTTCTCTCGATCTCGGGACGAGATCTTTTGTAAGGGGGAAGGGTTTGTAACATCCCAAGTTTGCAATAAAAGAAAACAAGAGAGAGATTCCAAGAACCCAAAAATTAGAGTCAACAAAAACTTTTTCTCATCATATAGGACTATGCATGTAGATCACTTTATTAATTATTTTGAGTGTGCAATTGCCATGATGCTTGCTTATGTGTTAACTTTGCTCTAAACCACTCACCATGATCTCTTGATCATCCAATACAAAGCAAAAGAAAAGAGAAATGAAAATATAAAAAAAATCCAATTTCAACACACGCATAAGGCTTAGGCCATTTTTACAAATCTTTGATCTAGACCATTTTGGTTTGCACCATTGGGTGTGAATGGATACTAAACCCATATTAACAACTTTGGAAACAATCAAACTCCATTCAAATCAAATTTGAATCAAATATGAGCTCACATGTGATTATGGTCATATGGGACAATTTTAGTCTGATGCTCACTTTGAGCCCCTGGTTTTTGAGTTTTCACTTATACACTTGACCAACTCTTTGCACCTCATCCAAGAAAACATCAAGGGGAACAACTTTGCTCAAAACCACACCCCCAAATTCTGTCCCTTTTTCAAATGGCAAGCAAGCAAAGTGAGGACTTTGAATCAAACTTAAGATCATATGCAAAATGGGTTTTTGCATTTCAATTCCATTTTTGATCACCACCACCACCACTATGCTCCAAATAATATATGGTTACAATCCACCAAAAATATTTTCAAAATTCAAATATTATTTTCTTGCGGGCATTTCATCGAACACCTTTGGGGCAGAGATAGAAACCATGCCCATGCTGAGAAATTGGTTGGACCAAGTCCAAGCCTGGGCCTCTCTGCACCCCTGGAACCCCCTCTCACCTCACTGCACCGTTTCCACCACTTGCCAAGTACTAGAGCTTGCTCATGTTGACCAGAGCATCCATGCCGTGGCATGTCATGCCACCATCATGCTCTCTTTCTCTCTGGTCGATTCCAGCATGCCTCACCATGTCCATCACCTTCCCCTCACTCACCTGAGCATGACCAAACACTGCCTCGACGAAAACTTTCACCGCAACGGACAGAAAACACCGTGGCCAGTGGCGCCCAGACATGCCCATGCACGCGCCAGTGCGCGCATGGCAAGCACCCTGGCACGCCCAGAGCGTGACGACACCCGCGCCCTCGCGTCACCTCCCTTCACTCTGCGCCAATCGACGCAGCACCTCCTGCACCGCCTGGACATGGCCCCGCCCGCGGAAGCAGGCGACGACCACGACGACGACCGTCCGCCATGGCCTGCGCGCTCCCGTCAAACTCACCATCGCTGTAGACCCTCGTCTTCACCGCCATCACGCGCGTCAGCCTCGCCAGGACACCAGCAACCAGCCGCGCCCATCCCTTGCCTCTTCGCCGCCACGGAACGACGACGCCGTCGACGACCCTAGCCGAGCGCCACGGCCACCTCCCCAACTATAAAGGAGCACTCCGCTCCCCAAATTGAGCACGCCATCCTCTTCCTCTCCTCACCCAGCCTCTCCTCGACCACCGCATTTGCTCGATTAGCCGCCGGAGAGCCCCAATTGCAAGATCGCCGCCGCCGCCGGTACACGGAGCTCGCCGGAGAAGGAGGCCACCCCAGGACGCGCCGCTGCTACCAGGGTGATCCTCATCGTCGACAACGTTGCCGCACACCACTCCGACGCTCGCCGGAGCTCCGACGCGCCCTCCGACCCCCTACTGCCGCCGCCCGTAAGTGCCAGTCTCGCCGGAGACGATGATCCCTCCGTGCGATCCTCCTCTCATCGCACGGCCAGTATTTCCCCTTACCGTTTCGCTGGCCACCACCCACTGACGCGCGGACCCCACGCTGTCAGGCGGCCCGCTGCGCTGGACGCAGTACTGGGCCGGCCCATTTCTTTTCTCCCCTGTGCAGCCCAATCGTTTTCCCGCCAGCCCACCTAGTTTAAATTCGAATTTTCAAAATAGATGAATTATGCAATCTGTTGCCAACTTTAAAAATTAATAGGGACAAATCTACTTAGCCAAATTTTATAAAATCTATATATTTGGAAAGCTTAGGATTTTATCTACACAATGCCACTGGTTTGAACCCTAGATCCATTATAGAATTAAAGTGAGAAAATAAACAAGGCAGGGACTTTTCTGCCTTAGAAAAATTATTAAAAATCAACCACTAATGCTTTTAAGTTAATTCCAACTCCTATAACTCACATTACACTTGTACTAATTGTTTTTGCAAAAATATGTCATGCTTACTTTGAATGATCATGGCCTAGTTTAAGTAAAGGACTATATGGCTAATTCTAGTCAAAGAAATTGTCCAACAATATTAATAAATCATATGGGATTATTTCTCCCATTTAAATCTTGTCATAAACAATCCAAAGTGAGGTAGAGACCCTGGTCATATAGGTCTCACATGGATTGTTGATGATATTAAATCTTTAACATGCTAGGATTAAATTGTATGAGGTGCTACACCTCATTTAAATCATTTTCTTAAATGATAAGTATGAAGAGGTTGACTTTGGTCAACCTAGGTCATACATTATTCATGAGAGAAATTAAATCTTAATAAGATAATGAGAGGAAATTATTTCTCTAAAATAAATAAACATAACACCTAAGTTAATATGAGAGGAAATTAGTTTTCTTAAATAAGAAAAACACATCCACCAACTTAATAGTAATGTGTGATGCTAGTTTAGGTTGTGTAGATCATGTGTGTGCTTAGTTTAGTAAATAAGTTTGGTGTGATGATTGTGTACCCCGTATTCGTATTTTAGACGCTAGTACCGAGGAGTATCAAGAGGAGGAGGAGGTCTACTTTCAAGGAGAAGAAGAACACTTTGACCAATTCCCCAACCAAGGCAAGATAATACTCTTGCAAAGTGCCAAGCTCACCATGAGCAAGGCATTACCCATTTTACTTTATGTTCATGAGCCTACTTCCCAGTTTTATTTCCAAGCTTTATTTACCATTGTTTTATCAAAGTACTTTTTGATTCATGATTCAATGGGGTTAATGTTAGATTAGTACAAGAGTATCAAAGTTAGCCTAGAAGCAAAGCAAAGTACTTAGCACCCCTCATACCTAGATGCTAGTGCTGTTGGCTGCCTCCGTTGTTGAGAAATGATGTGAAATGAGGTGAATTGTACGGCCAAGCCCTGTGCAGTTCCCAGGATGACAGTTGGTCTTCACTGGGAGGCCAAGCTCATGGGGAGAGGTGCTCATACTAGGGTTAGTAAATGAAAGGTTATGGTTGATGATCCGCGTACTGTGTTACGATGATTCGGGGCAATCCCGGCGGATGAAATCAAATGTTGTGGCACAAGTGTGCAACCTCTGCAGAGTGTAAACCTATTCGAATAGCCGTGTCCACGGTTACGGACGGTTGGAAAGGCCATACAGTTTCAGTGTTAGATCTTGAAAATATTGAAAGGTGAATGGTGACTTTGACTTGAATCACAACGAGTTGTGGGAATGACACTAATGTTCCCACTTGAGTTAGTTAGCACATGAATAAGTCTTTAGCAAATAATTGTGAACTAAAATTGGCTTTATGCAAAGAAACTAGAGCTTAGCACCCCCTTACTAGAATTGCTAGCACTTACACGAGTATTAGTTTGCAAGTTCTTAAAGTACTCACGGCTGTGTCCTGGCTATTCAAATGGCGGACTATGAAGAGGAGCAGCAGTACGAGGAGGACGGAGCGGGACGTCTACAACTAGGAGTCTGACGTCAAGCGTTGGCCTGTGGACTATAGAGTCCATTTATCTTTACGCTTCGCTATGAACTTATGTTTGTTCGTTGATCGTTCGTTGATCAATAGATCAACTATTCGTGTAATATGGATCATGTGATTCCAAATTGTAAGACATTATGGTTTGTAATGAATGATGACTGTGATACTTAACTATTATGCCTCGCAACAACAATATTCCTGGGATTGCGATGTATGACATAATAGGCATCCAGACTTAAAAATCCGGGTGTTGAAAAAGCTTCTATCCTAGGAAGTTAGAAGATGGTTGGGAGCCCATCATTAAGATGAAATTCAATGATTTTGAATGTAATGCTTTATGTGATCTTGGTGCAAGTATTTCTGTTATGCCTAAGAAAATTTATGATATGCTTGACTTGTCATCATTGAAAAATTGTTATTTGGATGTTAATCTTGCTGATAATGTTAAAAAGAAACCTTTGGGGAGGATTGATAATGTTCGCATTACGGTTAACAATAACCTTGTCCCCGTTGATTTTGTTGTCTTGGATATTGAATGCAATGCATCTTGTCCTATTGTGTTGGAAAGACCCTTTCTTCGAACTGTTGGTGCTGTTATTGATATGAAAGAAGGAAATATTAAGTATCAATTTCCTCTCAAGAAAGGTATGGAACACTTCCCTAGAAAGAGAATGAAGTTGCCTTTTGATTCTATTATTAGAACAAATTATGATGTTGATGCTTCTTCTCTTGATGTTACTTGATTTGCACTTTTTCTGCGCCTAGCTGAAAGGCGTGAAAGAAAAGCACTTCTTGGGAGATAACCCATGTTTTATTTTATTACTGTATTGTTGAGTCTTGGAAGTTTTTACTATTGTAGCAACCTCTTCTTATCATGTTTTTGTGCCAAGTAAAGTCTCTATGGTAAAGTTGATGCTAGATTTGGATTGCTTGAAACAGAATTGATGTCTGCACGAATTGCGCAGAAATATCTGTAAAAAAATCAAAAAAATCTTCCAATTTACGTGCGTGATCCTCAGATATGTACGCAACTTTCATTAGTTTTGAGTTTTTCCGTTTGAGCAAGTTAAGTGCCTTTGTAAAATTCGTCTTACGGACTGTTCTGTTTTGATAGATTCTGCCTTTTATTTCGCATTGCCGCTTTTGCTATGTTGAATGGGTTTCTTTGTTCCATTAATTTTCAGAAGCTTTGTGCAATGTCCAGAAGTGTTAAGAATTATTTTGTCACCTCTGAATATGTGAATTTTTGATTATGCACTAACCCTCTAATGAGTTTGCTTGAAGTTTGGTGTGGAGGAAGTTTTCAAGGGTCAAGAGAAGAGGATGATACATTATGATCAAGAAGAGTGAAAGGTCTAAGCTTGGGGATGCCCCGGTGGTTCATCCCTGCATATTTTAAGAAGACTCAAGCATCTAAGCTTGGGGATGCCTAAGGAATCCCCTTCTTCATCGACAATTTATCAGGTCACTTCTAGTGAAACTATATTTTTATTCCATCACATCTTATGTTCTTTACTTGGAGCGTCTATTTGCTTTTATTTTTGTTTTGGTTTGAATAAAGTTGGATCCCACCATCCTTATATTGGAGATATTACGCTCCGCTTGTTCATATGGAACACTTGTGTTCTTAGTTGTGCTTTAATATTCATGGTGAAGGCTGAAATTGCTTCGTTAATTGCTATTTGGTTGGAATCAGAAAATGCTTCATATGGTTTGGATCAATTGGGCAATTGTTTTGAGCTCTCATAGATCATGTTTAAGATCTTGCATCATGTAGTTTAATCTATTAATGGAGAACTACCGTAGAGCTTGTTAAAATTTGGTTTGCGTGATTGGTCTCTCTAAGTCTAGATATTTTCTGGTAAAGTGTTTGAACAACAAGGAAGACAATGTAGAGTCAATATGTTCTTGTGTAATTTTTGCTGTACCTGTTCATACTTGTGTTTGCTTCAAACAACCTTGCTAGCCCAAACCTTGTACTGAGAGGAAATGCTTCTCGTGCATCCAAACACCTTGAGCCAAAACCCATGCCATTTGTGTCCACCATATCTACCTACTATGTGGTATTTTTCTGCCATTCCAAAGTAAATTACTTGAGTGCTACCTTTAAAATTTCATTCCTTTATCTTTGCAATATATAGCTCATGGGACAAATAGCTTAAAAACTATTGTGGTGATGAATATGTAGTTATGTGTCTTAGTTCTTATAAGTTGCTTGTTGAGCGGTAACCATGTTTGGGACGCCATCAACTTTTTACCTTTGTTGGATATCATGTGAGATGCTATGCATGTTCGTCTTGTCTAAAGTAAGGGTGATTTTCATGATCAAATGGTTTGAGTATGCATATTGTTAGAGAAGAACATTGGGCCGCTAACCAAAGCCATGTATCATGGTGGAAGTTTTCAGTTTGGACATACAACCTCACTCTCTTATGAGAATATTATCTGTTGTTGAATGCTTATGCATCAAAAGAGGAGTCCATTATCTGTTGTCTATGTTGTCCCGGTATGGATGTCCTCAGTTGAGATTTGTTAAAAACGAGAAATCAAATGCAATAGATCTCCTAGGACCTTTGTACAGGCGGCGTAGAGGTACCCCTTTGTGACACACTTGGTTGAAACATATGTCATGCAATGATAATCCGTGTTAATCCAAGCTAATTAGGACAAGGTGCGAGCACTATTAGTACTCTATGCATGAGGCTTGCAACTTGTACGAAGTATTATGCATAGCACATATGAATTATTACTACCGTTGAAAAAATTGTTTCTATGTTTCCAAAATAAAAGCTCTAGCACAAAAATAGTAATCCATGCTTCCCACTGCGAAGAGCCATTCTTTTACTCTATGTTGAGTCAGTTTACCTACTTCTTTCTATCTTAGAAGCAAACAGTTGTGTTAACTGTGCATTGATTCTTACATGTTTACTTATTGCACTTGTTATATTACTCTATGTTGATAAATATCCATGAGATATACATGTTACAAGTTGAAAGCAATTGCTGAAACTTAATCATCCTTTGTGTTGCTTCAATGCATTCTACTTAGAATTTATTGCTTATGAGTTAGCTCTTATGCAAGTCTTGTTGATGCTTGTCTTGAAAGTACTATTCATGAAAAGTTTTGCTATATGATTCATTTGTTTAGTCATCATCTTTTGTTAGCAATCTTTTGCTTCAGATCACTCCATCCATCTCATATGCTTTACAATAATGTTGATCAAGGTTATGTTGGTAGCATGTCACTTCAGAAATTATTTGTGTTATCGTTTACCTACTCGAGGGCGAGTACTAAGCAGGGATGCTTGATACGTCTCAAACGTATCTATAATTTCTTATGTTCCATGCTACTTTTATGACAATACTTGAATATTTTATACATACTTTAAATCATTATTATACATTTTCCGGCACTAACCTATTAATAAGATGCCGAAGTGCCATTCTGTTTCTGTTTTTGGTTTGAAATCCTATAAAGGAAATATTCTCGGAATTGGACGAAATCAACGCCCGGGTCCTATTTTTCCACGAAGCTTCCCGAAGACCGAGGGAGAGGAAGTGGGCCACGAGGCACCGACACAACAGGGCGGCGCGGCCTGGCCCTTGGTCGCGCGGCCCTGGCGTGTGGGGCCCTCGCGTCGCCCCCTGACCTACCCTTCCGCCTACTTAAAGCCTTCGTCGCGAAACCCCCTGTACCGAGAGCCACGATACAAAAAACCTTCCGAGAGATGCCGCCGCTAATCCCATCTCGGAGGATTCAGGAGATCACCTCCCCCGCGGAGAGGGGAATCATCACCGGAGGGCTCTACATCATCATTCCCGCCTCGGATTGATGCGTGAGTAGTTCATCCTTAGACTATGGGTCCATAGCAGTAGCTAGATGGTTGTCTTCTCCGCTTGTGCTATCATTGTTTAGATCTTGTGAGCTGCCTAACATGATCAAGATCATCTATTTGTAATGTTACATATTGTGTTTGGTGGGATCCGATGAATCTAGAATATTATGTCAAGTTGATTATCAATCTATCATATATGTGTTGTTTATGTTCTTGCATGCTCTCCGTTGCTAGTAGAGGCTCTGGCCAAGTTGATACTTGTAACTCCAAGAGGGAGTATTTATGCTCGATAGTGGGTTCATGCCTCCATTTAATCTGGGACAGTGACAGAAATTTCTAAGGTTGTGGATGTGATGTTGCTACTAGGGTTAAAACATCGATGCTTTGTCTAAGGATATTTGTGTTGATTACATTACGCACCATACTTAATGCAATTATCTTGTTTACAACTTAATACTGGAGGGGTGCGGATGCTAACCCGAAGGTGGATTATTTAGGCATAGATGCATGCTGGATGGCGGTCTATGTACTTTCTCGTAATGCTCTGATTAAATCTCATAGTAATCATCATTGATATGTATTGAATCTTTATTTGTCAATTGCCCACCTGTAATTTGTTCACCCAAGATGTTAGTTATCTTATTGGAGAGACACCACTAGTGAACTGTGGACCCCGGTCCATTCTTTTACATCTGAATACAATCTCTGCAATCATTGTTCTTTACTGCTCTTTGCAAACAAACACAATTTTCCACTCGATACGTTTAGTCCTTTGTTTTCAGCAAGCCGGTGAGATTGACAACCTCACTGTTACGTTGGGGCAAAGTATCTTGATTGTGTTGTGCAGGTTCCACGTTGGTGCCGGTTTCACTGGTGTTGCACCGCACTACCTCCTCCACCAACAACCTTCACGTGCTTCTTGGCTCCTTTGGTTCGATAACCTCGGTTTCTGAGGGAAAACTTGCTGCTATACGCATCACACCTTCCTCTTGGGGTTCCCAACGGACGTCTGCTTCACGCGTTATCACCCCTCTCGGGAAACCATTTACCAACTTTTTTCACTCACCGCGATCACTGGAATTGGGACATACCACACCCCCACTTACTATGGATAATATTTCAGGCTCGGTGGTTCTGGACGAAGAGGGATGTTCCCACAGGTATCACCTCGAGGAACAAATGATGCAATTTATCCAAGTCAAGTAGGGGCACTAGTGCCAAAGGGGTAGAATCAACTCATTGCTCAAAGGTGAGACGAATAGAGGCTACCTATATGCAATTGTGAATAGGAAACATAGGATATGCATGATCCCAAACCTAGTATCGGATAAATGAAGGGTATCAGCGCAAAGGGAGCTCCAAATCCCACATTTATGCCTTCTACATGGATCTTATGGGATCAAAGGGGGAGGATAGAGTGTTCTCCCTCGTGGATGACATGTGGCCCCAAAAATGAGGGTCTCTGTCAAGGAAAATGATGGTATGTCAATTACTTTCAACTAAGAAGAACTAGATAACGTTCTAGCCAATATGAAACCATAGCTCCGCACAAGGCCCGGCCAGATGGTCTCATGGTCGTGTTCTTCAAAACCTTTTGGGGCATTCTTAAAGAACTAATCCTTAAACTTCTTAATGACTTGTGATGGGAGGGTAGACGTATCTAGACTTAATTTGGGGTGCTCACGTTATCCCTAAGGTGCATGTGGGTAGAATTTTAGCTATATAGGCCAATAACACCCATAAAGTTTATTTTAAAATTCATCATTAAGGCTTACGCTACTTATTTGTCTCCCATTTTCAACCGTAACCATCGATCGTTGCCAAAAAAGGTTCATCAAAGGAAGTTGCCTTCATGGGTTCTTGTCTTATAGGAAATGGTACATGAAGTTCGATTTCAGAAGCTGGGGGACATCTTACTCAAACTGAACTTGTGTCAGAAGGGGAAACTACAATTAACATCAATGGGGAGGTGAGACGGTATTTTATAAATGCATGGGGAGTGCGTCAAGGTGACCAATTTCGCCTCTTCTTTTCAGCATGATGTCAGATGTTGTGTCAATTATCTTCTAGTCGGCTTGTGCTTCTAGTCAGATTCATGGTTTGGTTCCACAGTTCATACTTTTGGTGTGTTATTTTTGGAATGCACACACGACATGATGATTCTCACCAAGCCAGAAAACCCAGGTATTGGAAACATCTAGGTGGTATTCTTGGTTGTTGACCACCAGGAACAAATTTGCATCGCCAACTTGTTTAGTTGCAAACCAAGATCCTTCCCCAAAACCTAATTTGGTCTCCCAATGAGTGGAAACGACCGACCGACACTAATAGGGTTGACCCATGTAAAGGAAATTTATTATCCTTAGTGGCTAGAATACCCGCTAATTCATGTCTCTCAAGCCTACCGACTTTCGCTATGTGTTTATTCCTACTCTAGGGGGCATACATGCGGATATAGACAAGTTTCGTGGGCGCTTCTTTGGGGGTATTGGGGATTCAAGAAAACCCCACACGGTCAACTATGCAGCTGCATGTAAACCTAAACAACTTGGGGGTCGGAGAATTCGAAATACATAGCTAATCAAGCTTGCCCTCCTTACAAAATGGATTTTAGAGTTAAGCCAAATAGAGCAGGGGCTCAGGTAGATCATGTTAGAGCAAAATACATCTGAGGTGGAGACATAGTCACATCAGCAGTCATGGCTGACTCTCCATTTCGGAACAACCTAAAAAACAAACATTATTCACAGTAGCGCTGAAGAACTTGGTGGACAACAACCACCATGTTCTGAATGGATTGGTGGCTAGATCACGACCCACTAGAAGAGAGATACCCTCACCTCTTTGCCATCTGTTCGGGTACATCTATTACCATAGACAAGCCTCGTAATCTGGAGCACAAGATGACATGGTTTAGAATAACCTTTGTCCTGGATGAAAATGTGGAATGGGATAACATGTCTAGGGATATAAAAATTGCCAATGGTCTGATAAGCCGAATGTGATTGCCTGGTCACTTGAAGCATCGGTGTTCTTCTCTAGTAGCTCGGTCTACTGGGAACTTTGTAGAGGATCGGTGATGCTATAATTTTTGGATGTCTAGCTCAAGTCACCAAAATGCCCACGTACAAAAATGAAAATATTCCTTTGGAAAATGATAAGAGAGAGGATCCCCTCAAGTGATCAAACATGAAATATGGAAAATACGCGGCCCATCTAGTGGGTTGTGCACTCTATGTGGGGGTCCTGAAAATAATAACCATATGATCTTCTTTCACCACCATTTGGGAAAAATAGTGTGGGCATGTGTAGGGGACCTCTCGCGCTGCAATTATAACCCATCTAGGGATGGAGAGTTCATTGCCCTCGCTCAAAATTTAGTAGGCTGCACTTGTAGAATTATTTGGATATTGTGCAGCCATATGTTGGATGCTATGGAATGTCTATAACAAAATTGTTAAAGAGAGCGCTATGCAAAATAAAATACTTACCGTATATAACCAAGATCATATGCGAGAGGCATGCAACAATCACATACCCTCAACGACCATATCATGTGGTGGAAGTTGATGATGTTTCCGAGGTAGTCACTTGTCGACTCCCAAAGCTAGGCATAGCGAGAAGACGTTCTCTCAAACAAAGAACCGCACGGCCGAGAGCCAAACAAACAACGTATCTTAGGTATCCATGCATACAAGAGAAGTGTCACCACATCGAATGTGTGATCAAGCACGCAGACAAACAAGAAAATTTGTTGGGCTAGTTGGACTGAAATGACTTAGTCGGTTTTGCCATAAACATCTTGGTCACACAACTTAGGTTGGTTAATTTTTGAAGATCTTGGGTCTTCTAGATAAAAATATATATGTTACACTATTTGGTAAGGCTATTATGAAAACGATTTAGCCATTTTCAGGACAAATTTTGAATAAACTTGCCAACCAAATGGCGTGTCCTCTATTTCAGATAAGCCATTCATCATGGCGTGATTGCAAGGGGTCATAGACGTTTAAAAGTTGAAAAGTTAGAAGTGATTAAATATTTGCTTAAGGTGTTGGGGATATGCACCCATGACATAGCCTAATTCCGGTAAGCCCGGGGTGGCCCCTAGATAGTGGTTGGACCTAAGGCCTAACCGAGCGATCCAATTGCTGATTGACTAAGGCTGAGAGACCAGCTCAGATAGAGTGCTAGACGGATCAACACCAACATCCAAGGTCGCCTCCATAAATTTGGGGCCCCAGTGCCAAATGTAAGATGAGACTGTGAATTTTGAAAATTCATATAGCTAAAATAAGTGTAATTTCTCGGGAGGTGCTATAAACCGACCGGGTCGGTGCGGATGGGGTGCCGCACACCCCCCGACCCGGCGGTTGTG
Source organism: Lolium multiflorum (assembly GCA_030979885.1). Lineage (NCBI taxonomy): Eukaryota > Viridiplantae > Streptophyta > Magnoliopsida > Poales > Poaceae > Lolium > Lolium multiflorum. The sequence goes on along the minus strand of CM061750.1, from coordinate 341,498,326 downwards.
TAGTGGGCGAAGGCCCATCAGGTAAGTTCGTTTTTTTATTTTTATTTTATTTTTCTTTTCTATTCACATACTTTCATTTTTTTAAAGCAGAAATATTTGTAAATCTGTTTATTTTAAAATCTGAATGTTTTAATTTAATGACTTTTTTAAAAATATATTTTTCAAAAACTAATTTTCAGAATTTCATCATTTTTCAAATTTGAACATTTTTTGAATTTTCTTTAAATTTTGAACATTTTTCAAACATGAACATATTTTAAATTTGAACATTTTTCTAATATGAACATTTTTCGATTACGAACAATTTTTTAACTTTGAATATTTTTTAGATTTAAACATTTTTTAGTTTTAAACAATGTTAAAGTTTGAACAGTTTTAAAAATTGAACAATTTTTTTTAATTTGGACGTTTTACGAATTTAAAAAAAAAGAAAAGGAAAAATAAAAAAGTGAAAGAATAAACAGGAAACAGAAAAAGAAGAAAAAAACCGAAATGGGCCAGGCCTGTACCGACCAGGGGTGTGCGGCATGCCGTACACACCGACCTGGTCGGTGTATAAGTTTTGCCTAATTTCTCTTACCTATGTTAGATCACCGCAGAAAAACTTGAATGAAGAAGCGGAGAAGAAGATTGAATGAAGCAGCGAATTGCTATTGGGCGTTTGGGCCATTCATTGGGTGAGTGACATGGGCATGGGTCGTGACTCGTGACTGCCTATACATCATTGTATCCGGCCTGTCAAAAAGATATAGAAGACGTGGGAATGGACACTGACTTGGTGAGTAGCTAGAGGACGCTGGAGTTAGCTGTTGCCTGTTAGCATCATGTTTGACATATACTAAATGGAGTATTACGCACTGGTGTTTGATATATACTGAACAGAATAATACATGAGCAAACTAAGAAACGAAACCACGCCAATGTAGAGCAGAAAAAAAAATTATGTTAGGGTGGCCGCTCCACCTTGTAGTACCATGTCTTCTGCCTGTAATGTTGGTGAATCAACATCGGTAAAATTTGGGGCCTCCTAATTTTTGGTGAGTCAACATGCTTACCGATGGCCCTGCCAACATCTGTCAGGCGGAATACTTGACGTCCACGACAAGTATAGGATAGAACTAGTGTCCCGCTAGAACTCGTCCATGTAAACCTTAGATCCTAGCGCTTTTATAAGATGGATCCAGAAAGCCCTTGAGGGAGACAATCATACACGATTTTCTCATTAAAATCGCGCACTTGTTGTCCTATAATGAATTACAACAGCATTAGTATCTTGTAACCGTTGTAGGATCCGAAACTAGGTAAATTGTATCTCCCCACCCTACACCCTACTTTCTCTACATGCCATGAGGTGCCCTCTATGGTGTATTTGCCGATCATACAACTACTCGAGCAATGATGAGTGATGACAGACGTGAGTTTGGATTGAGGAGCGGTCATGGTAGATGAAAGAACACTAAGAAAGAAAATGAACGAAGTGCTGAATTTTGAGCCGGTTCAGAAATGGACTAGGACTAAAAACGAACAGCCCTCTCGAAAATTATAAAAACCAATAGTTAAAAAATGGGTTAATTGGATAGATGCCACTCCGATTTCCGCCTATTTGAGAAACACAACTGCAACTTTCATCTTTGGAGAAATGCCACTGCAATTCGATGTACTTTTGATAGATGCCATTACGTCCATTTTAGCTCACACACCGGTCATTATACACTTGTATTTCCATGGGATATACACACGGTGGGGCCCACCAGAATTAGGCTTAAAATTAGATAAATAATGTGATAAAATAGTGGCAGAATATAATTGGAGAAAGACCCTTACAGGGAGAGAGGATTCGGAGCAACCGTCGTCGTTAGGAGGTGGGGGGCTTCCGTCTGACACGAGAGGAGAAGAGGGAAGGCAGGAGATAGGTGCTCGACGCCATGGTCGCTTTCCATCGGAACCATCACAGCCATGCTCGTCGTCTTGTGCTTCCAAGGCGAGATGGGATGTGGGGGACGCGGTCGAGCTTCCGCTTGGTCCGCGGGGTAGGTGCTCTCCGATGCCCGGATCGCCGGCGTCCGTCGTTGACAAGCCCATGGTCGCCACCCTTCAGCCGCCACGATTTAGGGTTGAGCAAAGAGGCCAGACAAAAATTGGGGAGAAGGAATGGGGGCCGATTGGGTCAGTAAACCAGCACATGAGCGAGCGGTCTACGCCTTATTTTGGAGGGCGACACCATGTATACTTATATCCCATGGAAATACAAGTGTACAATGGCTAGTACGTGAGCTAAAGTGGACGTAATGACATCTATCAAAGGTGCACCGAATTGCAGTGGCATTTCTCCAAAGTTGAAAATTGCAATGACGTTTTTCAAATAGGCGGAAATTGGAATGGCGTCTATCCAATTAACCCTGAAAAAATCGACCAAGATTTAAGAAAATCTACTGAGACGTCGACAGTGCCGTACATATAACCGTATGCGTGCATGGATCCGTTGGCCACGTACGGCTTGCCGTCATGCAACGCCCAAAACAGTGCAGTGCAGTCTTCGGTTTCAGAAACCAGAAACTCAGAGAGGAAGCGACAAATGGAACGCATCATGACCCAATTTTGCTGCATTTACTCCCCCCTTTTCTAAGCTGTCCTGCAGTTCGAGCTACCAGTATCTTTCCAAGATCTGTATTTATGGTTCACTGGTTCAGTAGCTCTGGATATCGTATCACTAGCTTCGCAGAGGAAAAAGTACGCAGTCCGTGCGACTATCACGTTTTGCCCCTTCCTTTTCCTGGACCATCTCGAAAGATTTTATGTTTTAAATTTTCTGTTATTTTCTTTTATTTTTTTTAAACTAAAAATGCGATATGGATCAAGGGGAAGGTGCAAATTCTGAGATTAATAGTAGGGTGCCCAAAATAGGGCACGCTACTACTAATCTGATAGTAGCAGCGTGCGCGTAAAATGAGGCACGCGACTAGTATTTTGGTTGATTCGCGTTCATCAGCCCAATATAATGGAAGTGGCCAGGCAAAAACACGCGCGACCGGTATGGAGATAGCATTCACGTGACCCCATTGATGTGCTCTGCAGCTGGACCCGTGTATAGCCGGGCCCCATATACTAATCGCGTGCGCTACTCTCCGCTACGCTACCATTACGCGCATACCAGTCAGGTGCGTGTTTTTGGCTCGCAACTACTAATATCAGTCACGTGCGTTTAGACTGGTCGCTGCCAATGAGCGTCCCCCTATAACTTTTTCCTACTAGTGATGTCGTGACGAGGTATGCGTCATTGTGGCAATAGACAATAAAATGCGTTTTCCCCGCAACTTTGACCTTGCGCGAGTGGGTGTTTACTGCACATATATTTTCTTTCAAACTACATAAAAGAGTAAAATGCATGTTCACCCCCGAGTCCCACTATTTGCTAAGGTCGCACAGTATACATCAGAACTATAAAGTGGACAAATTGAACTCTCAAGTCTCGAACCCAAGAAGAATTCCCTATGGGACCATTCTAAAGTGGTTTGGACCAATTGAAAGATGTTTTTAGATGATGAGGGGTCAACTTGTTTGTCACATCACATCCATATGTCATATAAGAGCTTTGAAAGACAAAAAAAATGATGATATCCTAGGGAAAGTAATTTTACAAATTTTAAAGTAAAACCAGTTTCATGATTATAAAAGCATGAACCTTTCTTTACTTTGAGATTTAACTTTTGAGATAATTTGGTGAGAAGGATCAGAGAGTTTTTGAAAATGAAGATGTGAATTTTCAAATTTTGAAATGTATGAAAATACGGAATGTGTTAGTGTGTTTTTCGAAAAAAATAATCTTAGTTAAGGTTTTAATTCATAGTTTGGAATAAACCACTTTTTTGGTAATTTTGAGAAATTGAATTATCTGTTTTCTAGGAGACACCTCTGAGTAAAAGGGTCAAAGTGAGTGGAATGTCCAGTGGGACCGTTCTAAAGGGATTTTGACCAATTAAAAGTTGTTCTAAATGATGTAAAGGTCTACGTGTCTGCCACATCACCTCCATGTAATCTATAAGATATGAGAAAAACATAAAGAGTGATGAGATTTTGGGAAAAGTATTTCCCAAATTTTGAAATATATATTTCAAATTAATTGCATTACCATTTTTTATTTTGAAAATTATTTTTGACGCATTTTTGTGAGAATGGTCGGGTCTTTTAGAATATATAAATTTTAAATAATAGAAGATTATGCATGTTTTATATATCTTTCAAAAAAAATTTAAATCCAATTTTACATTATTTTATCACTTTGAAAAAATTCCAAGTCTCCGTTGTCTAGCTAATGAGTGTTGTTGAGGTGATGTGGATAGATCGATACACGTGCCACACCATCTAAAACGTTGTAGGGGGGGGGGGGGGTATAGAAGCACCTTGAAATATGAATTTTTGAAAACTCCTTCCAAATGCATGGTCAGTAGGTTTGATGCATGATTCGGCGAGGAAAAGACATATACAGATAGACGTCGATTGTAGTTATAGTCTGATGGAACATGCGTTAATCATTCATGTGTACTAGTACCATGAAGCAACATTTCAGATAAAATATGCATTAGTACACTTTTTCGAATAGATGAATAGAAGCATATATATTTGATAGTTACATCTCCAACCAAACTGTTCTTGAAAAGAAAGAACATCTCCAACTAGTTAAACATGCTATAGCATTCTATTTTTTTGGCATGCGCTATAGCAGTACAATGCTTGTTTAAACATGTTTTCAGCCTGAGAAGTTTAATGTGCAAGGATTTTCAAAAAAAGAAAGAGCTCCGATCCATCTAGAAGAGGGGACTAGAAGATTTGTATTGACCCCTGAGATCGATCCCATCAAGAGATACACACACCACCAAGCTAATTCGTCGATCACACAAACAAAAGAAAGACTAGTATAAATCAATTGGGGGAAAACTAATCGAAATGAGGCGAAAAACAGTAGCGCACTTGGCACTTGTGGATCGGAACAAATGATCCATGACTAGCAGCTAGGTGCGCGGTATTACTGTCATCAACTATGAGACTGAGATACTATGAGGGGTACTGTGGTGCATGTACGTTGTGTTATACCGCTGTTTCCTCCCGTTTCCTTTGGTATTGCACATCTGATCGATAGATCATCACGTACGCGGATGAATCGATGTTAATTAGCCTAGATGGAGCGGTTCTCGAGGATGGCCGAGAGGCTGGTGGTGCGCTGCCGCTTGAGCCCGCCGCTGGCCGATCCCCCGGAATCCTCGCCGCCGCCGGGCGAGGAAGAGGTGCGCTCCATGACCGCCCTGAGGGCCTCCTGGATGGACGCGACGGTGTGCTGCGGCGACATGGGCGTTGGCGCGCCGTCCTCGTCGTCGCCGCACGGGCCGAGGGTGTCGTCCTCGGTGACGAGGAGCACGTTCTTGACGCGGCCGCCGAGGGTGGTGATCTCGGCCTTGAGCGCGCGGAGGCGGAGCGCCTTGAGGGCGCGGATGAGGTCGGGCAGGAGGTCGGCGCGGTCGTCGCAGCAGAGGGATGCGCGGACGAGGAGGCGGCCGTCTTCGTCGCTGGAGGCGTCGACGGTGAGCTCGTCGGACTCGGTGGGGAGCGGGCACGCCTCCTCCCGGATCTCCGACGTCTGCCGCTTCAGCTCCTTGACGTGCTGGATCACCTCCGCTAGCAGCGACGCCTTGTCCGTCTGCACAAACACACCAACACGTAGACATACGTAAATCGCATGGAAAGGAAGACAGACGCACGCGAGCGAGCTAGTTGAGCAGTTGTTAAATGGATGAGCTTGCTATAATGTGACGGGAGGAGGACGCATGCATGGGATGGGGGGAATGATGGATGGAGCGTACGCATGCAGGGCGAAAAGGGGTTCGTGGTCGTGCCGTGCCGTGGCATGCATGCCTCCCAGCGGACGAGTGAGCGAGCGTGGGACTCACTCGAACTCGATATCTCCACAAACAGCGCGTAATCAACACGGAAAAAATTCTTGGTTTGCTGATGCTGTTGGTGGTGCTCGAATGCACGCTTCCACAACTGATCTGTGTGTTTCTTCCTTTTGGTGCATGTTTAGTGGGGCACCAAGCCATCGATCGCCACTCTGCGTATTCTTTATACTTCTTCTGTTATCACGCCTACAATGCCCACGGTCAAATCCGGCCTAAGCTACCTCCTGCTCATAGTCCTGGTCCTGGGGTTTATATACGTGCAGCACTAGCTAGCTAGCTAGCTATGTATGTGTTTCTACTTATCCACACATCGAAAAATCAAAATACACTTTTTGGACAAAACACTAGAGCAAACCTTGAACATGCCAGGGTAACAGCAGTGCATTGCTGCTTTTTTGACCGTAAAGATTTTGAGATGCAAATCGAAAATTAAACCTACTTGGTCCATGCTACTAGCACTACCAGCTTTCTTAACACCAGGGGATTTATCTCAGTGGCTGAGTGGCATAGGATATGGTGTACTCTAGTCTTGGCTTGTTTGGGAATAGCTAGGCTTGCAGAAGGATCTTGGTTTATGAGTAGAATTCTTGGGAGCAGGGCGGTAACCAGCATGCAGGATCTCTCGAGTTGCTCAGCTTTCTTGCCGGTGTTCTGCGAGTGTCCCTGACACGAGCTCGCGCGTTTGTCTCTCCTCCGAGAGGCCGGCGCCCAGCAGCAGCGCTCGAGTTGCAAGCTTTTTGTTTCCTTCCCGGCCGGGCTGGTCTCGCTTTTTCGTGTCAACTAGGCGGCTCCCGTTGTCTCCTATAGCTCGCTTCACCCCTATGATTACAATACACCATGGAATGCAGAGCCGGCAATGGAGTGTTTGAGACTTGGACTTCGCGCGCATGCACACACACATGCATGTTGGTTGGGGTATGAAGAAGTGCACACATGCTAGCTTGGACAATGGATATGAATTTATGCAGCCGGGCAGTATACCTTGGTTGTGTTGGGGAGGAGGCTGCGGAGGCGGGCGAGGTGGGAGTTGATCCGCTCGCGGCGGCGGCGCTCGGCCTCGCTGTGGCTCTTGGACGCGGCAAGGGCCTTGGCGTCCATGATCTCCTGCGCCGTCATCCGCCCGAAGTCCCCGAACGGCGACGGCCCGAAGGGCGGCGGCATCATCATGCCATGGCCGTGGTGGCCCATGTAGAGCCCGGCGCCGAAGCCGCCGAGCGGGTCGGACGAGGAGGACGCGCCGCCCGAGTGGTCGTACGCGAACTGGAGCGCGCGTCTGGCGTAGAAGTCCGCAAAGAAGGGCGGCGGCGGAGGAGGCTGCGGAGGCAGCGGCGGTAGCATCGGGAAGAAGGGGCCCTGGCCGCCGCCGTCGCTGACTAGGTTATGGTGGTGGAGCTGTTGCTGCTGCGACGACAGCGACGGGGCCGGCGGCGGCCAGCACATGATCGGGGGCGGGCCCATGGTCGCACTCACGCTCCCCACGCTGCTGCTCGCCTCGAACACCATGCCTCCTCCACCATCCTGGCCTAATTCTAATTCGTGCTCCACCACCCCACTCGTCGCTCCGCCACCGCAGCCACCTCCGTGCTGCTCGAACTCCTCGTCTTCATCCAGCAGCACCCCTACCTCTTCACGACGGTGGCGGCGGCGATCTCCATGAGCACCCATGGATCGATCGATCGACTGGATCGGAGCGAAAGCAACACGAGGCCGCCGCGGGATCTAGCTATGTAGCTGAGCCGGGTGTTTGCGTGGGCGATCGGCGAGATGGATGGATGCTTCTGCAGGTCGCTCTAGGGCTAGCTTTTGTATAGGGGTGTGGCATGTGGCAGCATGATTCGCCTTTCGGCCTTTTTGTCTTTGGCTTATGATCTTGCTCGGCCGCGCGCGCGCTAGCTCGCAAGAATTATGGCCACCTCCACCTCCCTCCCCGATTCCTCTCTCTCTCTCTCAGAAGAAGAAAAAAGGTCTCGCCTTTTCTCTCCTCGCCGGCCGGCCGACCTGGTAGTGTAACTTGGCTGCCACGCCTTTCGATGGCCTTGTGGGGGCAAAGGCTAGTAGGGTAACATAATAACTAGGCCGGAGTAATGGAGACAGGAGGAGAAAGCTAGGAGGAGGGGGACTGTGGAGATGGAGCTGATCGATCAGGTCTGCGAGAAGGAAGAGGCAGCAAAAGGGAGGTCGGGAAAGCCAAAAGATTGTTGCATGGAAGGGGGGATGGAGGAAGGAGAGTACTCGCGCGCGCACTGTGCCTTTGTGCGTATGTGTCATGTGTACTCATGCGTGTGGATCGAAGAATGCGTCGGTCAAGGCCCATGTTCTGCAGCACCCCCTTCACTTTACCAATCCACGCCTCCTCCTCCCGCCCGCCTCCCCGAGAGACACAATCATTCTGTCTTGCTATACACTCCTCCCCTTGTGGTGGCGCAGCAAGAGATTATACACACTAATTAATCAATTCTGTCACTCTACACCAGGTGGTCATTTATAGTTAAGTCTATGTATTTGAACCTTACCAATCATGGTTACACTAGATGAGGCAACGACTTAGCCTCTACATCGCTCGATGCATGCAACTTCCTACAAAAGATTACTTCCTCATGGTCGATACATGAATCAACCATATGAAGAATAAAGAGAACGTGAAGTGCCACTGCACTAACATGTTAGTCTCTATGATCAAAACGACAATTGCACGTACTGGTTGTATAAATCCCGTGCAACCTTCTCGAGCCGGTTGCACCTAGTATCCAAATCATTGCGCTTCTCTGTTATATGTAGGAAAGACGTACGGATCTAATATGTAGCCAACATGATAACCTGCATAATAGAAATTGATTTTGCATTGTTAATGTTAAAGATATAATCATTTCAAGTGTTCGATATGTCCCTAAGTAAAATGCACCAATTCTGATTTGCACTTTATATTTGTCCGCAACACCCGTCAACCAATGCTCTCAAACAAATTTGTTATATTAGTTGGAGGGCTGATATTAAATGTCATATGAACTATGTGCCACACAATTTATTTTTTTGTGACGGGACATGAAGAGAATAAATGTTGTATCGTTTCATCTTGATCACAGAAACAACATCTTGTACTCCCTTGCACATACCTTTTTAGCTAAGTTATCTTTTGTTAGCAGAACTTTGCGATGCAAGAACCATATAAGTTAATCAATACTGTTACTATACACAATGTGATCATTTACGGTTAAGTCTATGTATTCGAACTGTACGAGTGGTTACAATAGATTTCTCCGTAGGTACTTATGGAAACTGAAAATCCCACTAAAAATAAAAATACCTAGTGGTTCATAAACAACAAGGTTCTACTCACTAAGGATAACCTGGCTTGAAGGAATTGGCAGGTTGAAGTGTTCTCTTTTGTGATTCAGAGGAAATCATGGAAGACTTGTTTATGGCCTCCCCTTTCCCTCGAATTATGTGGCGTATTTTTTATATGAGTTCCAATATTTCCCCTGTACCAATATTATCATTAAGTTCTTCAGCTTTACGTTGGTCCCTTTGTTTAGAAATGATCTTGTTTTTAACAAGACAATAGTCTCTAATTGTTTACACGTTATCTATTTGGCTTCACACTGGATTCAATTGTAGTCGTTCGATGAGTTTATCGTTGTTGAGTGCAACCGGTTGCTGACGCTTGCTCGGGATATTTACAGCCTAGCTTGGCGGCATACTAGAAGACTTATAGAGGACTAGTTTATTAGTGTCTATTTTTCTATCAACTTTATGCAATCCCTGAGCTATACTTACTTGTTTAGAACTTATTATGCAATCGGCATCCGTATAAGCCTGCGAAAGCATTATTTAATTCAAACTAGACAAATTTATTTAAAAAAGATACAACTAATTTAACAAACTTCTGATCGAGATACTAGGTTGTAACATTTTCTTATCAATATCGGTTGCATAATCATATCGTAGTATCACGAATTCACGGTGCTACAATTTTTTTATTTTAATTAATATATATATATATATATATTACGAACATACCTCAAATAAGTTTAAAATTAATATTTAATTTGAATTTTAAGCATATTTTATGTCTTTTATAGAATCTGATCATGTAAATAATGTATTTATATATTATAAATATGGATTGACTCATCCAATGCATGATACAAACATAACTAATTATGAACTTAGTTCTAAAAAAAACTATTTATGAGCTTGTAAAAAAAAGACTGGATATGTTTGACAACTAGTATAAACAAATGGGTAATTTGTTGCTTTCTTGCATATAGAAACACCTTTTAGAATCCATCTCGCCTGAACTTAATGACGTTGTATTGCTTAAATACTTAGTTAGCATTGAGACTACACAACAACTTTTACTCTTCAGCTCCATGCGGTTGTGTCCATATTTTTTAGCATAGACATGGGATTTTACGGTATTGCTTTTGTATTGAGATACTAAATATACCATGATACATATCGAGATACGAGTTAGATACTACGAGATTAATATACCATCACAATACGTATTGATTAGCCACGGTAGTATAATAAAATCGTAATATACTTACGATACGTATGAGGATACAACAATGATACAACCATGATCTTGACTATAAAGTGGTACGAATTGGGTGCCGCTTGGCAACCCTGATGGAGAAGCCGGAGTGCTTATCCCCATTTAAAAACATCAGGTTGCGTGGGCGGAGGATTGAAGCAAACAGAGAATCCACGCGAACAGCAGGCTAATGTAATGTTGTTGCGCATCACTCATCCCCGCTATTAGCAACTGTGGTTATCGAGTACGAATCTTAGCCCATGATTAAAGAGGAGCAAAGGCAGCTGGATGATAGCTAGCCGTAGACCATTGGCTAGGAGCAGGAGGGGGAGGGGGACTCTAGCTATCTCCTCGAGCATGAAACGGAATGAGATCCCCGGCCCGGCCGGCGCCATGATGCGCGCCAGGCCCCTGCGTCGACGACACGATCATGCCGCTCGCTCGCTGGGGCTAGTAATTCTGCAGCGCGGAACGAGGCAACCCGACAAGCGGTGCAGCTTCCTACCCCTGACTCCGCATTCCTCACCTCCCCTTCCCGTCCACGCAGGCCGGTCGCCAGTTGTCCGTCGTACGCCGGCGCAGTGGTGGGGAGGGAGCGGCCGGAGGAAGGCATCAGAGATCGCCACCGGCAGAGCCTCATGGGCCTCGGGCGACGTGCGTCATGCAACGTGATCGATCGATGGATAGACTGCGAGAGCGAGGATCAATCGAGAAGTGGGACAAACTGCCGCTACTACCGCTCCAGGCAAAAACCACCGACGTGAGCTCATCATGCCATGGCTCCGCCGCATTTATTCTCTCCTCGTTTGAACCCCGTCTGCGATAGCTTCTCTTTGCCATAGCTTGTACTGGTGCTGGGCTGCTGCCCTGTGTGTGTATTTATGTTTCGCGTGTGTGTGTGTGTCATCACGAGGAAGATCCACCCAGCCGTGGACGGACCACTGTGCCACTTTGTTTATGTAGAACGTATAGCTACTTTTGCCTCGTCCGGCTTGGTTTTCCTTGTGTAAAGGGATTCTAACTTCGTGCTCATTCAAATTTTACACCATTTAATTTGCATCTTAATTTGTGGTAGTCATGACAACTAAAATTTGATGACATCATCTAACTGAGAATAAAATTAGTTCTAAGTCGACTGGAAAAAGTCACATCCTTATGCAAATGACTAAATAAGAATTGTCGAAGTGCCAATAGCTCGACTAGATGTTTCACGGACGAAGCTAGCTAGCTATAAAGAAGTTTCTTTCCAGGAGGTGTGCGGCCAGTTAGCGCTGTATCCCTACAACAATACTTTTTGATGATCATTTCAAAGTAAATTTTCCAGGAACAAATTTCATTTAGCAACAAGAATGAGTTGTCATCTACACAAGGAAATTTGTATGCTAAATTTACTTTTTTAGATTTGAAACAATTCATGAAATTAGTGGAGAATATGTTGACTAAAAAAAGATATACTTCTGCCTCTTATCCTTACATGCTCCTAAGGCCCTACCTCATGCTGTCCCTTCATAAAAATATACTCAAGTTCAAAAATAGCAAATGCTACATTAGTCACCTGCTCAATATTAATATGTTAACTAAAATATAACAAGGTTAATGTTTAGGCCAGTGTGACATGTGCCCTACATGATTATTTTACGTTGTCTTAAGCACGTAAACTCACACACAAATATTTTCATCGTGTATACACCCTTGGGATGCCAACAACTCCGTTGGCCTTCGAACGACTTGGGGATTAAACGTACTTGTGAGTGTAATCTCGTATCTTGGGGAAGTATATGATATCACCTCGTACTTGAGTTTTTCTACCTAAGTTTATTTCTCGCTATGATTCTTTTTCACTTTATCACTCGAGCGCGAGTAACAACTAAGCTTGGGGAGGTTGATAGCTCCAAATTTTAACACTTTCTACCGAGGTTTTTAAGTATACAACTACGTATATTGTCACTCATTTCATGCTCCATCTAGCTACATCCATGCCTATTTTGTGTACTTACGAGTTTTTTGTTCACTTTCAACTTTGCATATTTAGTATTTTTAGTAAGATTTTACTATTTTCCCTTGTCTTTGACATGTGTGTAGGTGTTATGAACAATCATGGATAAAGGAAGGCAAAAGAAACCAAGAGGATACAATATGGGACAGTTACAAGCATCACACTTAGCCATATGAGATGTGGGAAAAGTGATATATTTAAACATTTTATATTTAAAAACTAATTCCATGGTGCAGCTCTCGTCCATACGAGTCCAACGAGCCAAAGAACACCTAAATCGGAGTCCGTATGAAGAAATGGCGAACAAAATACGAAAACAACAAAAGGTTTAGCGACCATCGTACGGGCAGACCCCGACCATACCGTACGGACCTCTGTCGACTTTGTTTCGTCAAATGGAACACCATTTGTGAAGACCCGATGAGCATATTCAGCCCCGAGCTCCGTCGGTTCCCGAAACCGACCTCCAGACTACCTATATAAAGATGGGAGCCAAGGAGGAGGACACATCCATACGGGCCCTTGAGGGTGGAGTCCTACCGCTCCGCCGCCGCTATGTCCATAGCCGCCGCCTCCATCACCATCTCCTCCAACACACACGAGGAAGAGGAGACTAACACATCGATCTCCATCATCATCATTATCATCAATGTCTCCATCGCCGATCCCCTTTGTCTACTTGGTTGTGATACAAACTCTATTAGGATTTGCATTTGTATACAATTGTACCTTCATATTCAACCCATAGTATTGTAATGATTTTGATTTCCTTTATGTATGATTAGTTCGTTTGTTCTTGGGGAGATATGGAGAAACCCTAGTAATATTATGATGTCAAATAAATATGAATTATAACTTTGATCTATGATTATGTGTTAGTTCTCTCTCTTGATGTTATGTGAAGTGCATCACGTAATATTTCCCTCCGGGACAAGAGATGAAATTACCTTTTTAAGTATGGTATTGTGTGCGGCGGGAAGTGACATTACCGTCTGAGCTCTACCATATGGATCAGGGGGATAAGGAGGGACTCATTATGCTTGCTTCGATAACCATGGGAAAACCATTAATTGTATGGATCAAAAGGTGGTTTGCTGAAGGTCATTGCGGTGGTGAAAGAGCAAAGTCTAAGACCCGTGTTTTGTGTGATTGATGACAACACTTGAATTATCTCACCGTGTGCAAAAGTGTCTTTGATAGATTTTCAAGTGCACGGTGACCTCGCGGGACGCGTCAAGATCGGAGGACTGAAGCGTAGCTTATAGGTTTTCTGGTTTTGTGTGTGTATCGCGAGGCGACATGGTTGGAGAGGAAAAGAGAAGAAAACAGTTTTTGTCAGGCCGGTACTACCGGTACTAGTTGCGGTAGTACCGCTATCTCTACTAGTACCGCCCTACGGTACCGCTCTGGTGATATGCACGGGATTTGACCCACAGAACGTGTTACGGTACCTTTACGGTACCTTGAGTGGTAGTACCGCTTCAGAGCGGTAGTACAGCCAGTACCGCTGCGGTACCGTAACGGAAGTTACGTTGTACCGCTCTGCCCGGTACCGCTTGGGATCCAGTAAGCTCGGACCATTGCGGTACCTCGGCGGTACCGAGCGGTAGTACCGCTATGTGTCCACGTGGATAAGTTCTGTGGGATTTCGAATCCAGAGCGGTAGTACCAATTCCCAAAGCGTTAGTACCGCTTAGGCAAAAACTGGGGGTAACGGTTGGATTTCGGGGGGACCTATTTAAAGGGCCCTTCTTCTCCAGCTCGCCCCATCTCTTTTCTCTCTCTCTCTCTCTCCTCTATTGTTGCTGAGCTTAAACCTAGAGGATCTCCCCAACCATCCAACCAATCTTGCCCAAATTTTGAGGAGTGGTGGAGGAGGCCCCGATCTATAGTTCTACCAAGAGAGATTTCACCAATTCGTACTAGTCCTTTGTGGATCTTGGAGTTAGGGTTCCTATGGTGGGATATTGGATGAAGTGCTCCTATGGAGGCTAGATTGGAGTTGTGCTAGCCCCATAGGATGTTGGGAGCCTCCTGCTGTTGTGGAGCTCGCCCCAACCTTGTGAAGGAACCACCGCCTCGACCGGTGCCTTAGTGGAGCAAAGGGAGCCCCTTTGTGGAGCTCTCTTGAGGAAGAAGGTGATGCCTTCCTTCGTGGTGTGGCCGCCTAGCCTCTTGTGTGAGGCTAGCACCTCCTCAACGCAGACGTACTCCCTTTTGTGGGAGGAACTGCGGGAAACAAATCCTCGCCTCGTCTTCGCGCCCTCCGGTTGTCCCGCTCCTTATCCTTGTTATTGTTGTTTGGTTCCTTTACTTGTTGCACTAGTCTAGGATCATACATGGAACACCTCCATCACCAAAGCAATCACCTTTATCTTCCGTTGCACTAAAACTGAAAAAGATTAAAAAATTGCGTAGCGCCCATTCACCCCCCCTCTTGTTCGCTACGATCTATTCAGTTGGTTATTAGGAGATGTACTAGTACATCTTATTACCGAGCTCTCCCATACACAACATATCCAAATACATAGTTCATCCTAATCATAAGTAGTACCAATACTAGCGTGGAATCTACACCCCTCGAGAACCCCTCGACCATATCACGAACACACTCAATCAACACTCTCTTGCTTTAGTTTAGATTTATTATTTACTGGCGCTCTTAGTAACTTCAAACTCTCAAACTATTGCCACCATAGTAACTTATATAATAGGCTATTTCCAAACCACGGGTTGAGTGCGAATGTAGCTGCGTCTGTGACAAGCTTTCAAGGGACAAACTTATATAAATAATATTTGGTGCTACAAGTATTGCAATAACTCTGTTGTTGATCGCAGGAACCCAAACATCAATGGTGGAAAGAGGGTGGAGAAGTGGAAGAGGAGGAGGGGGGAAGTGGAAGAGGATGAGGGAAAGAGGGTGGAGAAGTGGGAAAGTGATTTTTATTTTTGAAAATTTTCAGATCTGAATTTTTTTAATCAAAATCTAAAACCTCCAAAAACTCTATTTTACTTTTAGATTTTTTGGATTCTAAAAATTCGGTTAGAGGCTGTAGGCGGTTGAATTCAGATGTAACTTTTTTCGTAGATATATTTTCACGTAAAACACTTTTTCATCGGAGGTCTTATGCAAATTCTAAAGACATTTTACCGAAAGATGACACCATTTTGTAAAATAGGACGAAATTTATGTTTGTTAATTTTTCTTAAAACTAGATGACATAACACATGGCCATCTCGGAAAATTTTATTTTTTGAATTTTTTTATCATTTTGCTTTATTTTTAAAATTGAGAAAGCGATATCGATCCACCGGGGGTGCAAATCCTGTGAATTAGTAGTAGCATGCAAATATAGGGCACACTACCAATAAGCTAATTAGTAGTAGCATACAAAAATATGGCACGCTACTAATAAGGGTTAGTAGTAGGGTGCCTAAATGCATCACGCTACTAATAAGGGTCAGTAGTAGGGCGACAAAATGAGGCATGCTACCAATATTTTCGCTCATCTCCACCCCGTCAGCAAATATATTGGAAGCGGGCAAGCAAAGGAACACGCGACCGGTATGGACATAGCAGTCGCGTGCCTTCATTGGACTCGGTGCGGGTACTCTCTAGACTCGAGTGCATCTAGGACCCACCTAGTATTCGCGTGCTACTCTCCTCTAGCTACCAGTACGAGCATACCCGTCACGTACGTGTTTTCGGCCTTCAACTATTAATAGCAGTCGCGTGCGCTTAGATTGGTTCGTTGTCAATGAGCATCCTCCTATAACGTTTTCCCTACTAGTGTCTCAGCCAGTTAATAGGACTCATTCCCTTTTTATCGAGGTCTCATTAATATGTTTACTTTTACCACCATCACGATAATAACATAATAGGTACACATGTCATGTAACTCACCCGATCTCTCATACAGCTCCACATGGAAAAAATTAGCACAAAATATTGCATAGAATATTACAGAAGTAAGATGAAGCCAAATCTTGGTGCAGCCATATCCATAAGCAATTGCACCCGTAGGTATTTATCTCAAAGCCATGTCCATGAAGATTTAGAGGAAATTCTTAAGACTAGTGCTCCCTAAGGTCTACCACCTGTTTGACCTGTTACGTAGTTCACGTGCTTGGCCCCTTCGTCTTGGAAAAATAGGAACACAAAAATATTTCTCCAATTTATTTTGTGTGCGGAAGGTTACCGAAACATAAAAACACATGAATGGGGTTTCTGCCTTCAAGAGTTAAATAGCTAACTAAAAAATACTGCAATTAAGAAATAAAAGGTACTCCCTCCGTTTCAATCTATAATGCCTATAGATTTTCTGCATTTGTTTCATAATATAAAAGTAGATCTGTGTTTATTTGCAAAAAAATTATGGCGGGGTACGCAGGATGGAGGGATCGGGAGATTTTCTTTAACGACAGAGAGATTTGCGAGATTCTGTTTTGACTTTCCTTATTTCTCTCCTATTTCTAAGATCGTTGTTGAACACGTTAGGGGGTTTTGTGTTAAAAATGACTTGCGCTAATTACCGTGCAGAAAATCTATAGGTATTATAGATTGAAACGGAGGGAGTATTAATTAACAAGGGAAATATTTAATAAAATTTCAATGTAATGGATACATTCTTTTTTTACATATAACCATCACTTGCTCATACTTCGCAACTCCTCTAGCTATAGTAGAGCAGTTCCGCTCTCCTTTGAAGATTGGCATGTTGCTCCATTGGTCCTTTCCCGCCTCGTTTGTCGGGTACTGCTTCTGCTACTTTTCTCTCCGCTGCTCCACACACTACACAAGCTCCAAGAAGTGGCAAGCCTGCCCCATGCAAGTTTTTCTGCCGACTTCAACAACACTTCCCACTCCCTTGTCCCCATGTCTAATTAGTTTGTATTACATACTAGTATTAGTAGTTTAGTGATATGGTATTTTTGTGTAACTATTGCATGACTATAAGTCAAACTCGAGCGCTCATAGCAACTAGTCATGACTGTTTAGTTAGTCGGTACCGCAACTTGAAATTTCAACTTACTAATCTTGACTTTGATGTTTCTTAAGATGCTCATTTCAAAAAGAAAACATAAGATAATATTCAAAATTCATATGGACATGCACCTTTTTGTTTGTTTTCGCCGAAATAACACTCATACGTTGAAATACATTATGTATGAACCCTCGAGAAATTTCCTATTGTGATGTAACATGGGAATACATTATCAATCATTATGATAGTATGATGATCCGTATCATCCGCTATAAGATTATTTTTGCAAATGTATACATGTTCTAACAAACATGAAATAAATGAACAATTGTTGAAATATATGAGTGTAGGTACTTAACAATGAAGTAATATTGTGCAAGATAAATAGGCTAGCTTATTGCCGTCATTGGGACAATTTTACTTTTTAACATGTTGTAGCTCCGCAAGTGATGATTGGGAAGCATCTAAAAATACAATGTGGAAAAATACAATGCACAATAACAAGTCGATCCAATGGCTAGGGGTGCCCATATCTGCCTTGTTCTCCCAAAGATCAGATGACACAAATTAACCCCTCAATAGTATATGTATTAATAATTACATGATGCAAAATAAGGAAAATCATCTTCCAGTAATTTCTTGTAGAGTGATTTATCTAATTGCTTCGTTACCTAATTGGGATAAGTGGATAAACAAATGGTCAAAGTAGGAAATGAAAGATGCATAGGGTTCATTTTGGTGCATAAGCCCATCGAATGAATTAAAAAGTTCTTTCACACTCATGGTTGGTATCCTCCTCCCAAAAAAACCTCAGCGTAAGGCACCAGAAGGAGTGAAGGAAGCTCACAGTTGTTTCAACCATATCCAGCTCCACGACCAAATTGATCTTGCTCTTCCACCATCCTACTATATGTGTCGTAGTCGCATAAGCTGACAAACATCATCTTGCCGGCCTCTCCCACTACATGTTGGAGAGAGGTTCAATCTCCCTCTTTCCCCTTCCCTAGTTCGTTTTGGTTTGGATTTTGTGGTCATTCCACTATTAGGGAGTGTCAGATCATATAATGATCTTCGCCGTCTTCAAATTTACTAATGGGAGTTGGAAACAAAGTTCAATTCGATGGTGAGCGAGGATGCACGACGAGAGTGCTCCTGTGGGAAACCGTGGGAGTTTGATGTTGAAGCTTCACATGAACATTTTGTATGTAGGGTGCTTCTAGAAATATGTTCACCCTATTTTTTTTTCTCTACCTAGTCACACTCCTCTTCAATATGTTTCGGTCGAAGAAGTCAAGATTCATGGTTGGAGTTATTGTAAATTTTTCACTTTGTTTTGGTATGTAATTTATTTTGGGAGACCCTAACAAGTTATATATAGTATGTTCTCTAAGATTAGCTTTATTTTGAATTTTAGAACTATTTTGGGTTCTGCAAGCTGGCTCATTTCCTGCTACGATACTAGTTAATGATGATGTAGCCATTATTATATAATAATAAAGATTGAGGTTACAAAAACAGAGAAAGGTGTACATTATTTTTTTCAGGAAAAGTGGTGTTTTCTCCATTCCAAATTAATGGAAGATATAGGTTTTCCATGTGACTTTAGTCTATGGATTTGGCGAAACCAAACTTAAGGAATTTAAAAGTTAGAACAAACTAGATTAGAACGATGGAAGTGGAAATATGTAAATGCGAGACCCACCAAAAGTCCATAATCTTACCGGAGCAAGCCCATACATAACGGATGTGATCTCACAATTCTGGTGGGGTGATGACGATCAAGGGAGGAAAATGCATTGGTACGCGTGGTGGAAACTATGTTTCCCGAAAAAGGAGGGAGGTATGGGGTTCCGTGACCTCCACTCTTTTAACCTTGCTATGCTAGCAAAACAGGTATGGAGACTTATTGATGAACCGAATTCTTTATGTGCACAAGTCCTTCGGGCAAAATATTACCCCTCGGGAGATATCTTAAAAGCTGGTCCTAAGGCTGGCTCGTCTTTCACTTGGCAAAGTATAGTGGCGGGAATACAAAATTTTAAAAGAGGCTGCATATGGAGAGTTGGGGATGGTGAGTCCATCAGAATTTGGACGGATCCATGGTTACACAGCAGCCCAAACCGTAAGGTTATGACACCTAGAGGAGAATGCATACTCACGAAGGTTTCAGAACTAATTGATCCGACCACAGGCAATTGGGACCAACAGCTTATTCACAACATTTTTCATCCAATTGATGTTAATCGTATACTGCAAATTCCGTTGAATTATAATGCGTTTGATGACTTCCTTGCTTGGCATGGCACAAGATCTGGAGTGTTTTCAGTTAAGTCTGCATATCACGTTGAGTGGAAGCATCAATTCAATGGTGTTACGTGTAGATCGCTTATCACTGGTACGTCACTAAATAACCCTATATGGAAGATCCTATGGAAGCTTCAGGTTCATGCTAAAGTAAAAATCTACTGCTGGCGCATTATGTATGGAATCATACCTATGAAAGCGATTTTATTTAATCGGCATATTGGTACAAGTGACCGATGCCCCCTGTGTAATAATGCATCAGAAGATATTCTTCATTTGATTTTTAAGTGTGATCTTGCTGTCAATATATGGTCGGAACTGGGAATTGCAGGCTATATTCATGAAGCAATGGAGGATGGCCGTTCAGGGTCCCAAGTTCTTGAAGCCCTCCTCAAGACAGATTCAAGTTTGCTCCCAGGTTATAGTTCTATTAAAGTACATGAGGTGATTGCAATTTCTGCATGGTACATCTGGTGGTTGCGAAGGAAAATTTCTCACGGAGAACAGATACCCCCATCCATAAATGTGTTATTTCCATCCGAGCTATAGCTTCAAATTCAGAAAGGTCTAGTCGTCCAATTTCTGAGATGAAAAAGGTATGGATGAAACCAAGTGCAAATTTTGTAAAGTTAAATGTGGATGCAGCCTTCTCTTTGGAAGACCAAGTTGGGGCTTCAGGAGCAATCATACGGGATTCACACGGAGGTTTTCTTGCGGCAAACTCAATTTTTATACCGCATGTTACATCCGCAGCTATGGCAGAGGCGCTAGCTATTCGTAATGGGCTTTTGCTTGCTAATACTAGGGGGTTCAGCGCTGTTGAAGCAGAATCAGATTCAAGTGAAGTTATACAATACTGCTCAGGAAATGAAAGAATTTGGAATGAGGCAACGGCTATATACGCGGACATAGTCACACAGGCAGGGTATATTGGAAATGTCGAGTTCAAGAAGTGTGGGAGGGATATGAACAAAGTTGCACATGAAATTGCTAGGGAGTGTTTCTCTACTCGTTTATCTTGTAATTGGGTCGATGAGCCCCCTAGTTTCTTAGCTCAAACCCTCCTAGATGATATAACAATTGTGTGATTTTTTGCAGCAGCAAGTTTCAGACGCACTCTTTTCCTTATCAGGGTACCTAAGGGGACTGGAAGGTTTTTAATGAGGCGGCTTGCTAGCTTAATATAATGTGTTTTTACCTCAAAAAAAAAAAGTTCTAGTCCATTTACTGTTGGAGTCCTCACTCAGCTAGCTAGGCCGAACCAACGAACCCATCCATCTTCGTGATGCCTTATCAGCCCGAACACGCGGGCCGGGTGTTCGAATGTTTGATGGCCGCCGAGGACGGACGCATTGGGCCCTTAAAGCTCCCCCCCAGACATAAAAGAAATACTTGAGCAAAACTAAAAAACAAACACTCGAGCAACGTATATATCTGGACTAAAGTGGACCATGTGAAAAAACAGGGTGAAAAAATAAAATCTGGTACGCGCTTATGCTGAATCTTCCCCTTCATTTCACTCTCTTTCGGATTACATACCCTCACTTGGCCTGGCGGATTGAACTGTGAACAGCTGGAGCGAAGAAGAATTGTACTGAAACCTCCGTTCAAGATCGCGCGCGTATCCATTATCCAACGGCGCTGTTAGAAAACGTTCTTGTTTCTATGGGACACTAGAAAACGTTGAGTGACATGAAGTCGAGCGAATACATGAACATCGCGGTGTAGGGCAGAGAGTGTGTAGACTTCCTGTCGTGTTTGACTTGAACCAGTGAGCCAATCAGACAAGTGGGGAATTAGTTAAGGTGAATTAGAACCTGCTGCTTGGAAGATTCGGCAAGACCTTGGTGTGTCACGAGACCTTTCCGCGCGACCCGCCGGCAGCAGAAACTTCTCTCTGCTACTCAAATTCACCGCCATTGTTTTTCCCGAGCATTTTGACTGTTATTAAGTGTAAAGAGGCCTCTAGGAAGCTGGCAGCTGACAGCACTAAAGTTAATCCATCAGGCTGTTTTGTCGTCGTGACATCTTTGTTGCCTATACCTTGCACTCGTGCTTGGAACGCCGGATATCGTATGACCTGTTCTGCTTTTTTCGTGCGGTGCACAAAATAATGTTATATCAAGTTTCCGTAGTTGCTCCTATTGTTTGCTTAGATGACGTTTTTTCTTCGAATACTGAAGAGACCAATTTTCGCGCAGTTTTCAAAAAAAATTCAAATGCACCCGCTTCTAGATCTCTGTTCTAGGTTTCAGATCTACACGGATACATTGGGTGCCAATTTTTTTTAAAAAAAAATCTGCATTAACTTCAACCTTTTTTACTCTCTGTTTTTGTAGAAGCATTTTTCTTATTATTTATCCAACTGATTATCAATTAATGTAAAATTTAAGTATGCAATAAACTTACCTCTGTGCTAACATGTTTATCAAATTCCTACTTCAATTATTCATGTCAGCACTATAAAAGATATGTTAACTTGCGACCCTCCACAATGATCAACAGATGACGTTTACGACCTTGTTGTGATAAAAAAAACTGTTGGTCCAATTGAACCAATAGACAACACCCAAGCTTCTGGTCGCTGATCCGATAGTTTTTGGTCAAAGTCAAAATTGTTAAAATTTGACCAACTATATAGCAACATGTTAATACGATCATAAAATATGCTCTCATAATGTGTCAACACCTACTACTTATGCTAGGGCAAGGGGGTTCCAGAAAGAACTTGCCTTAAGCAAAGTCATTGAAGAATCGATGTTCGCTGCTAACTAAAATCTAGTGGTGCTCGAAGTTTGCTATGCAGTTCAAAGACGCTTGATCCACAGTTGGGGCTCTAGGAATCAATTGCGGTTTGTTGTTGGTATATATGGTGGCGACGACGAAGGTTAGTTAAAGGTGTCCAGGTGGCTACCCCGATTAGCTTACCGCTAGCTATTAACGCATCGATGTCGAATCTTGGAGCGATACAACCGAAAGCAATACAAAGTAAATCATCATGCACGAAACCCCTTGAGATATTGAGCACCATCACTCATTCCTTAAAAATAGACTTTAGGCATGATATCAACGAGCAAAAATAGAATGATGTAAACATGGGTAGGAAAAGAAACACATGTGATTTTCGGCCCACAGGTTTCATCTTTTTTTTTTTCATAGATGGAGTTATTACATGGACTTGCACACACAGTATACAACTAAGATCTGAATAGCTAACAAACGAGCCTCGAACTTATACCAAAGACGTGGAATAATTCCAAGAATAATCATCATGTTGTCTCATGTCAATATATAAACCGTAGAAACTTGTAACTCGAGATAATATATATCAGTATTAATCTTAAATTATATATGTTCCCTGATTCTCTTTTCAAAACAAAATATAAGATGATATTCAAAACAATATGGATATTCACCTTGTATATTTTTTCTGAAATAAAACATGTATATACTCCTTTAAAATAAATTACCCTCCCTAAAGAATGTTTTTATTGTGATGTAACATGAAAATACATTATCAGCCATTATCAAAAAATGATGGTTTGTATAAGCTTCTATAACATCATTTTTGTAAATCTATTATGTGTTCTAACAAACATGAAAGAAAGAAATAGTTGGTGTGATGTAGAAATACTCGAATAAATACTATGCAAGTTAAATAGGCATCGTTATTTTCTACATTGGTACAACTTTAGTTTCTAAGATGAAGAGGAACCATCTAGAAATGCAATGTGGAAAATACGGTGCATTACAACGAGTCGACAATGGCCCGTAGTGCTTATATGGGCCTCCTCCCCACCGTTAGATTTGTTGATTTATTCACCAGTCCAATATTTTAAAATTACCCACACACTTTATTGGAAATATAGATTTGTTTGTGCATTGCACCTCAACCACTTTATTTTAAGCATAGTATTAATCAAAATAACAAACATACTGGAATTTAATTTACCATGCAAAATTTAGAAGATTGATACATTGAGACAACAAAATTCTGATGGTATATATGTTAAAGCCCCTTCAGCTTTGGTACTAATTACATATTTGGCTCCGTTCTATGAGAAAACATAGATTTTTCGATAGGATTATGTGTATTTCATAGTTTCATTGAATGGAAGGAAAAAATTCCATGCGATTGGAGCTAAGGAAAAAATCTATGAAGCTGCATACAAATAACCAGAGAGAAAATAAATGGTTTCAAATCCTACAAACAAACAAGCTCTATAACGAAATTTTCCTACGAAATTATTTTCAACAGAACTTTGGCTACCACATTTTATGGAGAGTGATTTGTATGCATCAATGTTAACATGCACTTCAACATCTTTTATTCCACTTTTGTGTAGGATCAAAGGATTTTTCTTAGGTCCTTATACAACTGATTATTAATTTTAAAGGGCTTGCGATATCCTTACCTTTCTACTACTGTAATTTTTTGTATAATTCATATGCTTACTATTCATATACTCCCAATAGGCCCTTGAAATATGGAAAATGACTATGATATATTGGTAGGTTGAGGAAATCGACCTGCTTATTGCAGATTTCTCACTCGCGTGTATCGCCCATAGCAAGACACTGCACATGTGCTCTGCATTTTTTTTCTTACACACCTTCGATGTTCGATCCCCCACCCCTCCCGCCTCCAGCGTACTCCTCTTTTGTGACTCCTTATCTGCTTCTTCTCCGACACCCTCTGCTTCGCTTTCCCGGATCTGGATGGGAGAAGTGCCTGTACCATAGATCCTCACCTACATCTTATTACATAAGCATCCCACGGCGTTGAGCTCCAGGAAGGGCTCTAAGACAATGGGAAACGGATTCGGATCTCGCTATATGTCGCTGACGGGATCTAGTAAGCTGGTGTCACCATCGACAAGCCTAGATCGATGAATTTGGTGCTCCAAAATGAAGCTGGTGATTTGCCTTTTTGAATGGTGCTTATGATAGTCTGACATGCTGCAAACTTCGTAGGTGTTTGTTGTTATCACTTGGGTGACCATCTGCGGTGACCCAGGACATCTGCTTCAAATATTGTGTTCACGCTGCAAGGCTTTTCATGTGTTTGCTACAAGTGTTTCCCTCCATCTCACATAAGTGTGGTGATTTTTCTCGATGTTGGTATATGTTATTATGTACACAAATTGTTTTGCTTTGTTGGTCTTTTCGAAATGTTGTGACACACCGTGAGAAGAAATGTTGCAGCAACATTGCAAACATAAATTATAAATACTGTTTCGGTGACAGGGAGGTAAGACAATGGTCTTTTAACCGCACCTTATTCTGAGGATGAGGTTCAGAAGGCAATTTTCCAAATGGAATGCAATAAAGCACCAGGTCCAGATGGTTTCCCAGCGGAGTTCCATCAAACTTTCTGGGATACTATTAAATTGGATCTTCTAGATTTGTTCAGTGATCTTCACACGGGACAACTAGAACTATTTCGTCTAAATTTTGGTGAAGTAATTTTGTTACCGAAGGTTAATGAGGCAGAAAGGATTCAACAATATAGACCTATTTGCCTCTTAAACGTCAGTTTCAAGATTTTCACGAAAGTGGCCACCATTAGACTTAATACGGTTGCGGTCCAACCTTCTCAGACTGCTTTCATGCAAGGAAGGAATATCCTTGATGGAGTGGCAGTTCTGCATGAGACGGTACACGAGATGCATTCGAATAAACTAAATGGGGTCATTTTGAAATTAGATTTCGAAAAGGCATATGATAAGGTCAAATGGTCTTTCCTCCAACAGACACTCAGGATGAAAGGTTTTTCTCCTGAGTGGCGCGCTCTAATTCACGATTTCGTGTATGGAGGTAGTGTGGCAATTCGGGTCAATGATGACACCGGCCACTATTTTCAGACACGAAAAGGGTTACGCCAAGGAGATCCACTATCACCGATGTTATTCAACATACTAGCGGATATGTTGGCAATACTCATAGAGCGTGCCAAGTCTGATGGTCAGATTGAGGGTGTGATTCCACATCTGGTTGATGGGGGTTTATCTATCCTTCAATATGCCGATGACACAATTCTTTTTATGGATCATGATCTCGAAAAGGCTCGTAATCTCAAATTAATTTTAGCAGCTTTCGAGCAGTTGTCGGGATTGAAAATTAACTTCCATAAAAGTGAATTGTTCTGTTTCGGCGAGGCCCATAATGATATGACTCAATATACTGAGTTGTTTGGTTGTGGGCAAGGCCAATTTCCTATTCGGTATTTGGGTATTCCGA
Source organism: Lolium multiflorum (assembly GCA_030979885.1). Taxonomy (NCBI): domain Eukaryota; kingdom Viridiplantae; phylum Streptophyta; class Magnoliopsida; order Poales; family Poaceae; genus Lolium; species Lolium multiflorum. The sequence goes on along the minus strand of CM061750.1, from coordinate 341,472,313 downwards.
TTCACTATCGGAGACTTACAATTGCTGAATGGAAAATTGTGGAAGAAAGATTACAGAAACGCCTTAGTAGTTGGAAAGGCAATTGTTGTCCCTAGGAGGAAGATTGGTACTCATTATTCGGTACTAACAAATATGGCATTGTATATGTTATCATTCTTTCTTCTGCCGAAAGGAATTCTGCATAAACTCGATTATTATCGATCCAGATTCTTTTGGCAAGGGGATAGCGAGAAAAAGAAATATCGATTGGTTAAATAGAGTATAGTGTGTAGTCCCAAAGATCAAGGCGGACTTGGAGTTCATGACCTGGAGGTCAAGAATTCAGCTCTGCTAGGTAAATGGCTTTTTAAGCTTCTTACCAAGAATGAGATTTGGCAGACTATTCTTCGGAGAAAGTATATTGGCTCGAAGACTCTCTGCCAAGTGGTGTGGAAACCCGGGGACTCTCACTTCTGGGCTGGTCTCATGGCGACTAAAAATATCTTTTTTCGCCATGTTACTTTTTCTATTAAGAATGGAGCACAGATACGGTTCTGGGAAGATGTTTGGTTGGACAATGCTTCCATAAGCGAACAATATCCTGCATTGTATAGTATTGTTCGTCGCAAAGGTGATACCATTGCTACAGTAATGGCTACCTCACCACCGAATGTAACGTTCAGACGTGTTTTACTTGGACAAAGGCTAATAGCATGGAATAATCTAGTTCAACGATTGGGAGATATTCAATTATCTCCTGAACCGGATGAATTTAGATGGAATCTTCATGTCGATGGCTCTTTCTCAGTCAAATCTTTATACAATGCGATCCTTCATTCTGATTTACCAGTTGATAATAATAAAAAAATTTGGAAGATGAAGATACCATTAAAAATTAAAAATTTTGGATGGTACCTTCGCCGAGGGGTTATTCTTACTAAAGATAATCTTGTTAAGCGGAATCGGCACGGAAGTACACGGTGTGTTTTCTGTCACCATGATGAAACCATCAAATACCTATTCTTCCAGTGCAGTTTTGCGAGATCTATATGGTCAGTCATCCAAGTAGCGTCTACCCTGTATCCCCCGACTAGTGTGGCAAATGTCTTTGGTAACTGGCTTCATGGGGTTGATTCAAGGTTTAAGTTGCTTCTTAGGGTGGGGGCGCTAGCAGTTATCTGGGCGCTTTGGCTAAGTAGAAATGACAAGATTTTTAACGATAAAAAATGTTCTTTGTTGCAGGTCATCTACAGATGTACATGTATTCTTCGTTCATGGTTACCTCTTCAGCGGGTGGAGAACCGAGACCTATTTACGGAGGTCTGTACACGGTTGGAGGCTACGGCGAGGGATACTTTTTCCCTACATGGGTGGCAGCATAGTCTACGGATTGAAGCTCCACCCTCTCCTTAGGCGTTATATAATTCATCGTCTCGATATGTATTTCGCCTTTTTCATTTACTGTTGGATCCAGAAACTTGAACAGCTGTGTGCATCCTGGTTATGCAGAGGTTGGATGTAATTGCTTATCACAAGTAATAAAACATCCTTTATCGAAAAAAGGGAGGTAAGACGACCGGCTGATGCCAGCTCCTCTTATAAGTGAAACTGACTTGTTCCTTTTATTGTTCGGAGGATCTTTCTTCTAGATGTATTAAGGAGGTCATAGAGTTCGCTGAAATATTTTGTAACTGTTATAAAAGCGATAAGCAAATAACGAAGAACGAAACAAGAACACACGCAGGGGACACAAGATTTAACGTGGAAAACACTTCCAAACACAGAAGGGGAAAAACCACGGGCGCCAGCCAGCAAAACTTCACTATATCGGGAGGTGTTTACAAACCCTGTGGGTTATCTTATAATCTAATCAACCATAGCCGGCGGCTTACAAGATGTATATATATAGGTTGTGCCAACGATCCGTACCGTACCGCGGGGGGCCTCGCTCCGCTCGTCAGAAGTTAGCCTCCCTTTAGTATATGAATTTGGATCACAATACAACAGTAACTTCCTATGTACTGTCCACAAATAAGTGTACAGTTAGCTTTGTCTTAAGTCAAACTTCATTAAATTGGATCAACTTTATAGAAAAAATTAGCAACATTTTTAACACTAAATTAATATCGTTAGATTCATCACTAAATTACCGTGTTAGATCTCCTGTCAGAACTCAGAAGTCGCTTCGCTTCACCACTTTTTATATGGAAAACGATTCTATTCCCCCGGGGGATCACGCGTTTTCAGCCCCCGGGTGGAGGGCCGTTAGATGCACGCATCGCTCCACATGTCTGGCCCCACACTCTTTCCTTTTTTTTCTTTCTTCTTCCTATCTCTGCCTTATCCTCCTGTGCCCAACCTCCACGCGCCGCCGCCTCCAGCCGCTCGCCGGCGCCGCCTCCCGAGCCACGCGCCGCCGCCTCCCAGCCGCTCGCCGGCTCCGCCTCCCATGCCACGCACCGCTGCCTCCCGAGCCACGCGCCGCCGCCTCCCAGCCGCTCGCCGGCGCCGCTTCCCGTGCCACGCGCCGCTGCCTCCCAGCCGCTCGCCGGCGTAGCCTCCCAGCCGCTCGTCGGAGCCTCCTCCTGAGTCGCGCGCTGCCGCATCCCAGCGGCTCGATGCGTGCGCCATGGAGTTCCCGTGTGCGGCCGCCTCCCTGCCGCTCGATGCGTGCGCCATGGAGTTCATGCGGCGCGCCGCTGCCGCGTCCTTGGTGGGCTGCTGCCGTGTCCCTGGTGGGCTCCTGCCGCGCGCCGCCCGGTACCTTCTCTTTCTGGACATTCCTCTCCCGGCGCTATTCGCTGTCCCGGGAACCACCTGCAGCTTCGGAAATCTCAGGCGGAGGTGCTGCTGGTGCTACAAGCACAACCATGCGCCGGCACCGCGCGTCTTCAGAAGTTTGCTGCCTTAGGCCTTCGGTGTTGCTATCGGTGAAGACCGATTTTGCTAACTTAGCCCTTCGAGGTTGCTACCGGCGGAGGACTGCTTTGCTAACTTAGGTGTCAGGCGTTGCTACTGGCGGTTCCAGGCATTGCTACCTTCGGTTGCATGGAGTTGCTTCAACCTTGAATGGCGCTGCTGCCGACTGCGGGCGAGGTCACCATTGATGTCTCCAAGGATTTGCAATATATGAATAATTTTTTTGCTACATTTTTTTTACGGTTTTGCTACAATTGCTAAATGTGTTTGCTACTGGGGTCTCCGGCAAGGTCTCCGGTGAGTTCTCCGGCGAGTTCCCCGTCAACGTCTCCGATGATATCTATTTTTTGCTACATTAGCATTTTTTTGCTACGCGGTCTCCGGCGAGTCTCCGGCGAGATTCCGGCGAGCTTAGACTTTTTCTTTTATTTCATGGGGCGAACCGTTTTTTGCTACAATGTAGCAAAAGCGAGTTATTTTTTTGCTGCCGGGAGGTGTTTTTTTGCTACATTCAGTAAAACCAGATCTGACCGTCCAAGATGACCGATCCGACGGCTGGCGACCCGGGGGCTGGGAAATCAGATCCCCCGGGGGACGCCTAGCACTTTCCCGCACACCGTCACCCAGTTCACACACTGAACTCCTCAAATCAACTGAAGTCCAAGCTAGCTAGGCACAGACGACGCCTCCTTCTCTCCTATATCCCGAGTTCCGACACTTTCCAAGGCCCCTCATCTCCGTTCATATGCACGTACCCGCAATCTCTCCACAGCTTCCTCCGCCACCGTGCCCTCTCCCGCACCGCTTCTACCTCGGCCGGCTAGAGGTTTCGAGCCTCTGGACCAGCGGTGTACTCTGCGGTAATTGAACCGAGAGGCAGTGCAGCCATGGTTTGTTGCTCTCGGCGGCGAGAGAGGCCGGCGGCGGGTGGGCTGCTGGCGTCGTGGCTCCTCATCGCCGTCCTCGTCCACTCCTCGTTCCTGGGATCCACCTTCCTCTTGGTTGTCGACGCAGCTCGCACGTCGGTGTTCACGGCCATGGCGCCGCTTCCCATGGCTGCGGCCCCCTCGCCGCTGGGGCTGAAGGACGGCAAGAGGGAAGTGCCCACAGGTGCAAACCCTTTGCACAACAGATGAAGCCGATTCCAGGACCGTGGCTGGCGCGGGCGACATGTATGCGAAGAGCCGCGTACCGAAGCTGTTGATCTCTTGGGTGAGTGATACTGTACGATCGTGTTGGGAAGGAAGAAGAGCACGCAGGTAACAGGCAACAGGCAAGGGATCGACCACGGTGCCGAGATCGAGACTCTGTAAGCTTCTGATTCTCCTTCTTTTCTCCTCCGCAGCAAGTCGTCGGTCCATTGATGTTTCTTCTCTTGGTTAATCGATTGATCGACCTGGGCCTGGGCTAGGAAGGAGAAAGGAAGTCGAATGAGAAGGGTGCCGAGTATAGAATAGATAGTATAGTACGCCCTTCTCGCTGATTTGTAGTTTTGTCATGCTTGATCCTTCAAGTAAAAACATTCATGTAATCGTTTGTTCTTCCTTTTATTTTCTCGAGGCTTCTCGTTTCTTCTTATTTGATGAATGTATGTTCATTCTTTGATCACTATAAATACGAAGCGTTCAGATAAGAGTAAGGCAATGAACGCTCAAGGTGGCCTTCTTCTTCTTCCATGCATGTTGCATGGAGACGAAGATACGAACCCTCATGCCTCTGCAGAACTCGTTGTCGTGCACGATCCAGCCGGGGACCAGGGCCAGGACACTACAAAAACACTAGCTAGTCGCTACGACGGTGTGACCGAGGAATTTCACCTCCACACCGCATGGCCAGTTGCAAATAAAAAAAAGAATCTCCAAATTTTCAGTGACACTATCTCATGATGTATCAAAGTTGAGACTAACTTTAACTACAAAATTAACTAATAAAATATAATTTATTGGTAAGAAAAATCATAGTGTTGGAAAATTCTTTCAAATATGAATCCAATGGAAAAATTCATGTAACATATAATTTGTAGTTAAGGTTAAGCTCAAATATTGATGGAGCCTTATAATCCCTAACAAAGATAGTGATTTAGAAAGAACAGTCGTTACTTCCTCCATTTCATAATTTCTATCGTGATTTTAATTCAAATTTAAACTAAATGGAACCGGTCTTTAGAAAGAACAGTCGTTACTTCCTCCATTTCATAACTTATACCGTGATTTTAATTCAAATTTAAACTAAATGGAACCGATCTTTAGCTGGGTTCGCCAGATCTACATAGTCGCTGCTCGCTAGTTCTTGGGATTTTGAGTATAGTATAGTAACGCGACTATTGATGATCCTTGTTTCAAGTGCATCAATTCCGTTGTCCAAACGGAAGCGTGTTTGTGGGATTCATGCACAGGTTTGGCATCTTCCTCTTGGCAGCGAGCACATCACTCGCAGTCTTGACGGCGAGAGATGTGCGTTAGTGCAAGCTTAACGCACAAGACGCCGGAAAAGGTGCCCTGATGTTCTCCACCCCAAGAGTATTTTATCTGCATCGCTCGGCCCCTATCTTTCACGAGCGCATGAGGAGATCCAGAACATCCAAGTCATCTATTAATTGCACGCTTAGTTTAGTGCAAGGTCAAAATGGACTGACATGCATGCGTACGCATGCATCGGAGTGCGCGGTGGTTCTGCTGTTAATTAGCCACGCACGTACTTACACAGTTACACTACGTACAGATGCATCACGCCTGTTTGTATACAGGGAGGTCGGTATAGAAATCATCTTTCTGGTGAGAAGACATTGATGTGGTGATGTGGAGGTAAAAATCTTGTATGGTTAGGACTTATGAGTGTATAGTGTACTGTACTACCCTGACGTGATGTTTGAGCAGCGTATGTGTACCATTACCAACGGTCCAACGCACGTACACACGCCTGTAGAGGCCAGACAGTAGTGCAGTAGTACATGTTAGTACTTTTGCTAGGCTTTTAGTGAAGCCGCCGATCGGTCGAGATTTGACCGGCCGTGTCCGTCGCAGCCGAGATGGAGCAGGATCCGACTGGTAGCTTAAGGACGTCGCATCTTTAGTGGTCCCATGTAAATGGACCAAAAGTATCAGTTTTAGTTATGTTGGATCGGTCATGTTCGAGGCGACATATTTTCGATCTAAATTTGTGGACAAAATGCATTGGCATGGACAACAAGCGAGTTCGAGCGCGTCCTATTCTAGTCAACCCTGGGCCCGCCTACCAGGGACAGCAAACCCACTTCGCCCATTCCCGTCCCTCCCCTCCACTTTGCAACCCTAGAGCTAGGCCGTCGTCGGCTCCGTCGCTAACCATTGCCCGCACCTTTTTGTTTCACCCGCACCTCATAGGAAGAAACTTTTTGGTGGCGGCGTGGAGTGCCATTGGAGGACTCGCCATAGCCCTGTCCCGCCGCCAACTCACTCGGAACAGGCCGCTGGTCACGGCGCCCACGACTTGTTCAGCTTATTTCCCAGTAAGAAATCCTGGATCATTATCGGTCGTTTCTTTGAAGATGGCATGCCACCTCTAATTGTTGCGTCGCCGATGGACCTCAAGCAGTCAATCGACTTGTTCGTCAAGGGCATCCTCGATAACTCGTTGGAAGATGAATCAGACGCCTCTTGGGGGCTCATGGTTGCCGCAACCACCCTCATCCACGAGCATACTAAGACGTAGAGGCCGGTGCACAGAGCCTCGACAAGGTCTCGCAAGGCCAACACATTGCGTGGACTACTTCCATGGACTACTTCCACCCGACCAAGCCAGTCTTCACAGAAGCCATGTTCCGGCGGTGGTATCGGATGTCAAGAGACTTGTTCTTGATTATTCTTCGTGGCGTTAGAGATTACGACCCTTACTTCAGATGCAGGCCCATTGCCACTAGTAAGATAGGCTTCACCTCTTATTAGAAGTGTATTGCAGCTGTGTGTACGCCTGCGTACGGAGTGACTGCTGATCTCCTTGATGAGTCAGTATAGTGGGCATGCGAAGGAATGCACTGTCATTTTTTAGGCAATTGCAACATATGACCTGTGGATTTGGCACTCTTTCTTTAGCATGGCCGATTCCCACAATGACCTCAACATGTTCCATCGCTCGCCGGTGTTCTCAAGGTCTTTAGAAGGCAATGCTATTGTGGTTAGCTATGAGATCAATAGCAATAGGTAGGAAAAGCCATATATTATCTTGCTAATAGCATCTATTTGGACTGAGCTACACTTGTGAAGATAGTTCGTCATCTCGCAACAGAGAAAACGAAGAGGTTTGCCAGAGGCAAAGGGCTTACATGAAAGATGTGGAGCGAGCATTTGGTGTGCTGCAAGCTCGATGAGCTATTATTCGTCACCCTGCTAAAACATGGCATGTCCATACCATGTATGAGGTGATGAGTGCTTGTGTGATCATGCCCACAATGATCATTGAGCAAGAGAGTGATGACAGCCTGCACGACCAAGGATGGTAATTTCAGAGTGAGTTGGTTGAGCTGCAGCCAGGGGCAGCAACATTTGAGGAGCTTCTCCATATGCACGATGATGTCCGTGATAGTCACATATCCACTCGTCTCTAAGCGGATAGTATTCAGTATCAGTGGGCACTGACAGGGCATGAGAAGTGGACATTCATTTGAATTTTAGCTCTTTATTTATGAATTATATTTGTATTTGAACGTTGTTGTTTATTTGAGTGTAACAAAGAACTTAACATTATTCTATTGCAAGATTTTTATTATTTAGTACACCTACAAGTAAGAACGGACCAAAATGTGCCGGGCCGCTGGGGCAACCAACGATCCAAGCAGACCAAACGGCATTTTATTGTCCGCGACCTAACCCAAACGGGCCAAAATAGACACTTTTTGTGTTCGGAATGTGTCGGACCGCTAGAGGGCTAGAGGGCCATCTTCAGTGGCGTGATCCATCCGGTTCAGGGCTGTTTGAAATGGTCCACTTAGACAGGAGGAGTGTGCGCGCGGCGCGACCCAAGCGAACCGACTTGCACGTACCCATCCATCCACCAAATTTGGGACGTGGATGCGTCAGGCCGGACAGTTCGGGCATCCTCCCACGTCCTCCCCTAAACCAGTCAGTTCCCTCCAAAAACCCTTCTACAAAAATTTGGCCACCGGGAAAGGAAGAGGAAGCGATGGATCTTGCCGCCACACCTAATGCGCCGTTTGCCGCCGGCGCGGCCGCCAAGAAGCTGGCAAGGACAAAGAAGCTCGCCAAGGATCTGATGCCGGACGAGTGTCGGGTCGAGTCGATGGAGCGCGCCGGCCGGAGAGGACGCCAGAGCTCGGGCAACTACCGCCAAGCTCAAAGACCAGCGACAGAAAGAGAACGACCACATCCTCATCGCGCGGGCCGAGGCCAACGATAACATGCTGGCAAAGAAAGCCGCCCAACATGCCTTCATGATGATGAAGATGGGGCGCTGAACATGGCATTTGGAAAATGCGTGGTTATCCCTCTAGTTGTTGGCCATATTGTGGCTAGCGCGTTGTCGACCAGCTCGGTCACATCGACGCCGAGCGGCCGGCCTCTTCTTCAACCTAGGACACTAGGCCCGCATACGCCATCCCATGATAGTGTTCTCAGGAGGCCTGGATGCACGCTCTCCTGGCTCAGAGATCCTTGGTTGACGTCGTCGAAGATGTTGGGGCATGCCATTAACCTCAACCACACTCCTGCAGCTGGAGACACAACACCGACATCGACGAAGAAGCAACAATGCATTAGTGACGCCAATATGCCAACACCATCCAACCCGTTCAACCCTTTTCCCTTTGCAAGTTGGTTGTGTCCGCGACTTGTCATGGCCAATTTGTGTGTAGGTATTCATAAAGAATAATGGCGAGGGCATCATGCATGACATGATCAATAATGGTGGCTATAAGGATGATGGCTTGTACATTCAAGGTGAGATTCAATATGATGAGACTCGGCCAGAGGGCTACTCCATTGACAATCAACCATTTTTTTGGAACGATGGCTTCTCCGTGGGCGAGGGTATCACCCAAGCCATAGTCGCAACACTAGCCGTATCACTTGTCGCGACGGTTGCTAGCGACAAGAAGGTGAGCCAAAGGACTGCGAGCTACACTAACAAGGAGGACATGTTGCTATGTCGTGCTTGGCTGGAGATTTTCGAAGATCCACTTTGCAGTGCCGAGAAAAAAGGAATTTGTATATTGGCGATGGGTGGGTAAGTACTTCCATGAGTATAGTGATGAGGACATCCCTACTATACTACTACCTCCGTCATTGCAAGATGAAGACGATGCTGCTGTGAAGCTCAAGTCCAATGAAGTCAGGATTGGACCCATTACAAGAGCTCGTGCGAAGCTACTCAAACAACATGTGAACTTGTTCCTAAGTGATACTTTGATCGATGAGAACTTTATATTGCCTAAGTCCTATTACTTATGTATGATCAGGTATGAAGAGGGAGCAAGCATAGCACGAGGAGAAGAGGAGCAGCTGGACATGAAGCTGGACATGGAGCTGGACATGACGCCGGACATGAAGACATCCCATGGAAGCGCGAGGGAGGAGAGGGAGGCATGCGCGAGGGAAGAAGATGAAGTCCAAGCCGGCGCCAGGCCCGGTCTGACCGGCCGCCACACCGGCACGCCCGGTCCCCAGCCCGGTCCAACCGGACGCCACGCCGGGTCAGCTCGGCGCCGACCGGATCCTCAGCTGGTGACATCTGGGCGGGTGTACTGAGCCACACATCCTGCACCCGGTCACCACCCGGTCCATGGCCCGGTTGAAACAGGACCACCCGGTCCCAGTCCCGGTCTACCGGTCCCCAGACTGGCCGACCAGATCCAATATGGATCGGTTTTCTATGTATCTTTTCGATCTCTGGTCGTCCTGAACCTCTATATAAGTGCCCAGGACGCCCCCAAATTAGGTTTAGACCACGTTTAAGATAAATCCTAGTTCATAGTTGATTGCTTTGCAACTCTATCGAATTTCTACACCATATTGCTTGTTTGGTGTATACCCTGAAAGTCTTGTGTGATCTGCTGTTCCATTGGGAATTAGACGGTTGCAACTTACCGCTTCGTGGTCGGTGGCTACGTGCGCAAGCGTGTGGAGTTACTAATATCTTGCAGGGTTGAGAGTTGTTGCATTGGCGACAGGGACCAATCGAGAGACTTCGTTGCGTCATAAAAGTTATCATCCACTTCATCATCGTGTTATCTCCGTCGTGTTCATCGCGTGATCATCATCACCACCATGCTTACTGAGAAGATCGGGCCACCCCTTATCATCTTGGTATTAGGGCTCAGTGTTTCCTCGGTAAGCCATCCTCAATCCACCCCATAGTTGAGTTGTGATTGTTTTCCTATCCAGAAAAAGCCATAGAAAGTTAGGGTTAGGGTTTGCCATAGCCTTAGATTGCACTAATTTCGAGTTGTAGTTGCTTTTTGTAGTTGTTTTTGCGTATCTTTTTCTTCCATCTAGTATTGTTAGGGTTTGTGTTTCCGCTATCATCTAGTTTCAGTTTTTGTTACTCCGATTCCACATAGCATACAATGTGCTGGTCCCAACCATAGACACAACCTTTCGATATAAGTGACTAGGAACTTCCCCAGAAGAGACTAGTTTTACCGCTCGACAGGCTGCTCGTTAAGGTTTTGGTGCTTTGCAATTTCTGTTGGCCGTGTTATCAAGGAGTTGAGTCATAAAAAAAATAAAAAATAGAAAAGAAGCAAAAAGAGCTACATAGCTGCGTTTGTTACAAAAATAAAATCCAAAAAAAAGTGTGAAATGCTAGTAAAATCAAGTGAAGGCCTAAGTTTACTTTTCTGCACCTGTAGTTGAGCAATCTTGTGCCTGTTTCGTTGAGCTTTGCTAGTGTCTCTCGAGTGCATTGCAACCTTTTCATCCATATAATTGCATTGCCACATTTATCGCCTTGTGTGAGTATCATTGGTTGTCTACGGTCAGCGCTAGAGCTTGTTATTGGTGCAAATAGGTAGCCTACCTACAGCCCCACATATATCCTGCTTTGTCATGTGAATTGTTCTTATACCCTTGATATTCGCTTCTCTACATCCGTGCACTAGTTGTCACTACAAGTGGTAAGCAACACTAATTCACTTTAGAGCGGTAAGATTTCCTTTTCTTATCAGTTTTGAGTGAGTTGTGAGAGTACCACCAAATATTTTTGATTTAGTGCACTAACCTACTAACCATGTCTTCTAGTGATGAGAAAATTGTTAACCAGAAAAACAAGGATGCCGTTGATGTGATGACATGGAGGGAGTATGAAGCTCTTCGTAATGAGATGCGACGTGAATTCCGCACTCAGGACGATGAAATTAAGGGGATTGTTCAGGAGATCTTCCAGAAGTTGGATGCTACTAATGAGACGGTTAATAAGATGCAGATCAAATGATGGATATTCAGCGCAATATTCAAGATTTGACTCTATCTGTTGACAATATGACCCAACTACAACAACAAGAAGATGAAGATGTTGATCTTCAAGATGAAGCACCTGGTGTTGGTCGTGGTGCTGGACGTGGTAACCGTGGTCGTGGCTTTGTTGAACTCGGAGCTCGTCGTGCTTATCCACAACAGCAAGTCGATGGTTTGGGTAAGCCAAAGTTCTCAATACCCAAATTTGAAGGAGGTGCTGATGTTGAAGAATACCTCACTTGGGAGCTGAAAATTGAGAAGTTGTGGCGTTTACATGACTATACTGAAGATAGAAAGGTAAAGATTGCTTCTTCAGAATTTGATGGCTATGCATTCCGTTGGTGGGATGAAGTTACACGTACTCGTCAGGAAGATAAAGAATTGCCAGTTCTTACATGGCGCGAGATGAAGGCTGATGTCTACGCCCCCTCCTTTTCCTGTAGACAGTGTTGGGCCTCCAAGAGCAGAGGTTTGTAGAACAGCAGCAAATTTTCCCTTAAGTGGATCACCCAAGGTTTATCGAACTCAGGGAGGAAGAGGTCAAAGATATCCCTCTCATGCAACCCGCAACCACAAAGCAAGAAGTCTCTTGTGTCCCCAACCCACCTAATAGGTGCACTAGTTCGGCGAAGAGATAGTGAAATACGGGTGGTATGAATATATGAGCAACGGCACGAGAAAAGTGCTTTGCCCGGGACAGTAAACAAGCAGTAGTAACACAATAAAACAGTAAACAAGCAGTGATAGCAGTATTTAGGAACAAGGCCTAGGGATCATACTTTCACTAGTGGACACTCTCAACATTGATCACATAACAGAATAGATAAATTCATACTCTACACTCTCTTGTTGGATGATGAAGACCATTGCGTAGGATTACACGAACCCTCAATGCCGGAGTTAACAAGCTCCACAATTTAATGTTCATATTTAAATAACCTTAGAGTGCATGAAAGATCAACACGACTAAACCAAGTACTAACATAGCATGCACACTGTCACCTTCATGCTAAGAAAGGAGGCATAGAACACATCGATACTATCATAGCAATAGTTAACTTCGCAATCTACAAGAGATCACAATCATAGCCTATGCCAAGTACTAACACGGATGCACACACTGTCACCATTACACCGTGCAGGAGGAATAAAACTACTTTAATAACATCACTAGAGTAGCATATAGATAAATTGTGATACAAAATACATTGCAATCATAAAGAGATATAAATAAGCACTTCACTATGCCATTCATAACAGTGAATAAGTATTCTGTGAAATATAGCCTAAGAGACCCACACGGTGCACACACTGTCACCTTTACACACGTGGGACAAGGAGTCTCGGAGATCACATAAGTAAAACTCACTTGACTAGCATAACGACATCTAGATTACAAGCATCATCATATGAATCTCAATCATGTAAGGCAGCTCATGAGATTATTGTATTGAAGTACATAGGAGAGAGATGAACCACATAGCTACCGGTACAGCCCCTAGCCTCGATTGAGAACTACTCCCTCCTCATGGGAGACAGCAGCGGTGATGAAGATGGCGGTGGTGTTGATGGAGAAGCCTTAGGCACTTCCCGTCCGGCGCGTGCGAACGAGAGACTCCTGTCCCCAGATCTTGGCTTCGCGATGGCGGCGGCTCTGGAAGGTTTCTCATACCGTGGCTTTTTTTATATCGAGGTTTTAGGTCGAGGACCCTTAAATAGGCGAAGAGGCGGCGTCAGGAGGTCAACGAGGCGACGACACCATAAGGCGGCGCGGCCAGGGCCGCGCGGCCTATCATCTGGGGCCCTGTGGCCCCCTAGCGACTCTCGGGTGTTCTGGATGCTTCGGGATTCTAAGATCTTGGGCGTTGATTTCGTCGATTTCGAGAATATTTCCTTACTAGGATTTCTGAAACCAAAAAAGCAAAACAGCAACTGGCCCTTCGGCATCTTGTCAATAGGTTAGTTGGAAACGCATAAATATGACATAAAGTGTGCATAAAACATGTAGATATCATCAATAATGTGGCATGGAACATAAGAAATTATCGATACGTTGCGTATCAGCATCCCAAGCTTAGTTTCTGCTCGGAAGCGGTAACGATAACAAAGAGAATTTCGGAGTGACATGCCATCATAACCTTGATCATACTATTGTAAACACATGTAATGAATGCAGCAATCCAAAACAATGGTAATGACATGAGTAAACAAATGAATCATAAAGCAAAGACTTTTCATGAATAGTACTTAAAGACAAGGATCAATAAGTCTTGCATAAGAGTTAACTCATAAATCAATAATTCAAAGTAGAGGCATTGAAGCAACACAAAGGAAGATGAAGTTTCAGCGGTTGCTTTCAACTTATAACATGTATATCTCATGGATAGTTGTCAATGCAAAGCAATATAACAAATGCAATATGCAAGTATGTAGGAATCAATGCACAGTTCACACAAGTGTTTGCTTCTTGAGGTGGAGAGAGATAGGTGAACTGACTCAACATAAAAGTAAAAGAATGGTCCTTCAAAGAGGAAAGCATCGATTGCTATATTTGTGCTAGAGCTTTGATTTTTAAAACATAAAGAGAGCATAAAAATAAAGTTTTGAGAGGTGTATGTTGTTGTCAACGAATGGTAGCGGGTACTCTAACCCCCTTGCCAGACATACCTTCAAAGAGCGGCTCCCATTTTATTTTATTTTTGTGTGACACTCCTTCCAACCTTTCTTTCACAAACCATGGCTAACCGAATCCTCGGGTGCCTTCCAACAATCTCATACCATGAAGGAGTGCCTTTTTATTTTAGTTTTATTATGATGACACTCCTCCCCACCTTTGCTTTCTCAAGCCATGGCTAACCGAATCCTTCGTGTGCCGTCCAACAATCACATACCATGGAGGAGTGTCTATTTTTGTTAATTAATTTGGGACTGGGAATCCCATTGCCAGCTCTTTTTGCAAAATTATTGGATAAGTGGATGAAGCCACTAGTCCATTGGTGAAAGTTGCCCAACAAGATTGAAAGATAAACACCACATACTTCCGCGTGAGCTATAAAACATTGACACAAATCAGAGGTGATAAATTTTGAATTGTTTAAAGGTAGCACTCAAGCAATTTACTTTGGAATGGCGGAAATACCATGTAGTAGGTAGGTATGATGGACACAAATGGCATAGTGGTTGGCTCAAGTATTTTGGATGCATGAGAAGTATTCCCTCTCGATACAAGGTTTAGGCTAGCAAGGTTGTTTGAGGCAAACACAAGTATGAACTAGTACAGCAAAACTTACATAAAAGATATATTACAAGCATTATAAGACTATACATTGTCTTCCTTGTTGTTCAAACACCTTACTAGAAATTATCTAGACCTTAGAGAGACCAATTATGCAAACCAAATTTTAGCATGCTCTATGTATTCTTCACTAATAGGTGCAAAGTATATGATGCAAGAGCTTAAACATGAGCACAACAATTGCCAAGTATCAAATTATCCAAGACATTCTACCAATTACTACATGTAGCATTTTCCGTTTCCAACCATATAATAATTAACGAAGCAGTTTCAACCTTCGCCATGAAAATTAAAAGCTAAGAACACATGTGTTCATATGAACCAGCGGAGCGTGTCTCTCTCCCACACAAGCATTTATTCAAACAAAAACAAAAACAAAAGCACACAGACGCTCCAAGTAAAGTACATAAGCTGTGATGGAATAAAAATATAGTTTCAGGGGAGGAACCTGATAATGTTGCGATGAAGAAGGGGATGCCTTGGGCATCCCCAAGCTTAGACGCTTGAGTCTTCTTGAAATATGCAGGGGTGAACCAGGGCATCCCCAAGCTTAGAGCTTTCACTCTCCTTGATCATGTTGTATCATCTCCCTCTCTTGATCCTTGAAAACTTCCTCCACACCAAACTTAGAACAACTCATTAGAGGGTTAGTGCACAATCAAAAACTCACTTGTTTAGAGGTGACACAATCATTCTTAACACTTCTGGACATTGCCCAAAGCTACTGGAAGTCAATGGAACAAAGAAATCCATCCCACATAGCAAAAGAAGCAATGCGAAATAAAAGTCAAAACAGAACAGTCCGTAAAGACGAATTTTAAAAGGGCACCAGACTTGCTCAAATGAAAATGCTCAAATTGAATGAAAGTTGCGTACGTATCTGAGGATCACTCACGTAAATTGGCATCATTTTCTGAGTTACCTACAGAGAATTTTGCCCAGATTCGTGACAGCAAAGAAATCTGTTTCTGCGCAGTAATCCAAATCTAGTATCAACCTTGCTATCAAAGACTTTACTTGGCACAACAAAACACTAAACTATGATAAGGAGAGGTTGCTACAGTAGTAAACAACTTCCAAGACACAAAATAAAAACAAAGTGCTGTAGCAAAATAACACATGGGTTATCTCCCAAGAAGTTCTTTTCTTTATAGCCATTAAGATGGGCTCAGCAGTTTTAATGATGCACTCGCAAGAAATAGTATTTGAAGCAAAAGAGAGCATCAAGAGGCAAATTCAAAACAAATTTAAGTCTAACATGCTTCCTATGCATAGGAATCTTGTAAATAAACAAGTTCATGAAGAGCAAAGTAACAAGCATAGGAAGATAAAACAAGTGTAGCTTCAAAAATTTCAGCACATAGAGAGGTGTTTTAGTAACATGAAAATTTCTACAACCATATTTTCCTCTCTCATAATAACTTTCAGTAGCAACATGAGCAAACTCAACAATATAACTATCACATAAAGCATTCTTATCATGAGTTTCATGCATAAAATTATTACTCTCCACATAGGCATAATCAATTTTATTAGTTGTAGTGGGAGCAAATTCAACAAAGTAGCTATCATTATTATTCTCATCATCAAATATAGGAGGCATATTGTAATCATAATCAAATTTATCCTCCATAACAGGTGGTAACAAAAGACTACTATCATTATAATCATCATAAATAGGAGGCAAAGTATCATCAAAGTAAATTTCCTCCTCATTTCTTGGGGGACTAAAAAGATCATGCTCATCAAAACCAGCTTCCCCAAGCTTAGAATTTTCCATAGCATTAGCAACAATAGTGTTCAAAGCATTCATATTAATAACATTCCCATTAGCATGCATATAAAGTTCCATGGGTTTTTTAATTCTCTCTTCAAACACATCATGTCCTAATTCAAGATAAAGTTCATAAAGATCTCTCATATTTTTGTTGTTTTCCATTATGCCTAACTAGTGTAAACAAGAAACAAAAAGTTGCAATTGCGGGATCTAAAGGAAATAGCTTCGAGCACAAACACAATGGCACCAGAAAAGTATGAGTGCCTTTTACCTTTCCTCCTGGCAACGGCGCCGGAAAATAGCTTGATGTCTACGCCCCTCCTTTTCCTGTAGACAGTGTTGGGCCTCCAAGAGCAGAGGTTTGTAGAACAGCAGCAAATTTTCCCTTAAGTGGATCACCCAAGGTTTATCGAACTCAGGGAGGAAGAGGTCAAAGATATCCCTCTCATGCAACCCTGCAACCACAAAGCAAGAAGTCTCTTGTGTCCCCAACACACCTAATAGGTGCACTAGTTCGAAGAGATAGTGAAATACAGGTGGTATGAATATATATGAGCAGTGGCAACGACACCAGAAAAGTGCTTTGCCCGGGACGTAAACAAGCGAGTAACGCAGCAGTAGTAACACAGTAAAACAGTAAACAAGCAGTGATAGCAATATTTAGGAACAAGGCCTAGGGATCATACTTTCACTAGTGGACACTCTCAACATTGATCACATAACAGAATAGATAAATGCATACTCTACACTCTCTTGTTGGATGATGAACACCATTGCGTAGGATTACACGAACCCTCAATGCCGGAGTTAACAAGCTCCACAATTTAATGTTCATATTTAAATAACCTTAGAGTGCATGAAAGATCAACACGACTAAACCAAGTACTAACATAGCATGCATACTGTCACCTTCATGCTAAGAAAGGAGGCATAGAACACATCGATACTATCATAGCAATAGTTAACTTCGCAATCTACAAGAGATCACAATCATAGCCTACGCCAAGTACTAACACGGATGCACACACTGTCACCATTACACCGTGCAGGAGGAATAAAACTACTTTAATAACATCACTAGAGTAGCATATAGATAAATTGTGATACAAAATACATTGCAATCATAAAGAGATATAAATAAGCACTTCACTATGCCATTCATAACGGTGAATAAGTATTCTGTGAAATATAGCCTAAGAGACCCACACGGTGCACACTGTCACCTTTACACACGTGGGACAAGGAGTCTCCGGAGATCACATAAGTAAAACTCACTTGACTAGCATAACGACATCTAGATTACAAGCATCATCATATGAATCTCAATCATGTAAGGCAGCTCATGAGATTATTGTATTGAAGTACATAGGAGAGAGATGAACCACATAGCTACAGGGCAGCCCCGAGCCTCGATGGAGAACTACTCCCTCCTCATGGGAGACAGCAGCGGTGATGAAGATGGCGGTGGTGTTGATGGAGAAGCCTTAGGGGCACTTCCCCGTCCGGCGGCGTGCCGGAACAGAGACTCATGTCCCCGGATCTTGGCCGCGATGGCGGCTCTGGAAGGTTTCTCGTACCGTGGCTTTTTTTTTATCGAGGTTTTAGGTCGAGGACCCTTAAATAGGCGAAGAGGCGGCGTCAGGAGGTCAACAAGGCGACGACACCATAAGGCGGCGCGGCCAGGGCCTG
This sequence comes from Lolium multiflorum, assembly GCA_030979885.1. NCBI lineage: Eukaryota > Viridiplantae > Streptophyta > Magnoliopsida > Poales > Poaceae > Lolium > Lolium multiflorum. Next base: position 341,454,210 of record CM061750.1, on the reverse strand, counting down.
GGCCGCGCTGGCCTATCATGCAGGGCCCTGTGGCCCCCTCGCGACTCTCGGGTGTTCGGATGCTTCCGGGATTCTAAGATGCTGGGCGTTGATTTCGTCCGATTCCGAGAATATTTCCTTACTAGGATTTCTGAAACCAAAAACAGCAGAAAACAGCAACTGGCCCTTCGGCATCTTGTCAATAGGTTAGTTCCGGAAAACGCATAAATATGACATAAAGTGTGCATAAAACATGTAGATATCATCAATAATGTGGCATGGAACATAAGAAATTATCGATACGTCGGAGACGTATCAAAGGCCATTATGCAACCTCGCTTCGTTCCCACTAACTATTTGTGCTCTATATATGATAAGTTGACCCTCTTGAGACAAGGTGTGAAAACTGTTGATACTTATTTCATGGAGATGGAGGTGCTTATGCAGCGTGGCCGTGGCCGTGAGTCAATTCAGATGACAATGCTGCGTTTTCTACATGGTTTGAAGTATGATATCAAAGGCATTGTTCGTCATCACAGTTACATTACAATGAATGAGTTGCTACATCATGCAAGAGAAGTTGAAGCACAGTTAGCTGAAGAAGCGCAAATCAAAGGACGTGTTGCGGGAGCTGGGTGCTACACGCCTAGGGCGCCTCCATCAGCGTCGGCACCATCTTCGCGCTCTGCACCGTTTCCTACTTCGTCTAGTAAGCCGGTCTCCAATGTGTCCAACACAAAGAAGTCCGAATCTGCTGCAAGTACAAGTGGTTCTAGCATGTCTACTACGCGTAACCGTGATATGGTTTGTCATACATGTGGTGGCAAGGGTCACTTCAAGAGAGATTGTCCTAACCACAAAATCATGATTATCAATGATGACAATGAGTATGAGACTGGAGATGATGATGATCCATCTGCTCCAGAAGATGATGACTATGACAGTGATGGTGTAGATGCTTATCCGTCTGAAGCTCGCACTATTGTAGTGTCTCAGCGTGCTCTTAATGTGTTGCCAAGTGCATCTACTCAGCGCTGCTATTTGTTCCAAACAAAGGCACTAGTTGGTCCTGATAAAGCTTGCAAGGTTATTATTGATGGCGGGAGTTGCCGCAATTTAGCAAGCAAGGAGTTGTGTACCAAGATGAAACTGAAGTATCTACCGCACCCGCATCCATACTATATTTAGTGGTTGAGCGACAGTGGTGAGATGAAGGTAAACCACATGGTACGTGTTGAGTTTGAGATTGGACCGTATAAGGATTCCATTGATTTTGATGTGGTTCCTATGACGGTGTGTCACTTATTATTGGGTCGGCCATGGCTCTATGACCGTTCTGTGCAACACAATGGCCGTGCCAATACATATCACTTGCAGTTCAAGGGCAAGAAAATAAACTTGCATCCTATGTCACCACAGAAAATTGTCAATGAATCTCGTCAAAAAGTTGAAGTCAACTTGGAGGATGCACCTATAGATAGGCAAGAGAATTGTAGTGCTGTGAGTGATATAACGAAAAGTGAGAGAGTGAATTCCTTAGTTTTATTAGCCAGCAAAGAGGACATGAGAGAATTTAGTGAGGATCCTACAACCATGCCTCTTGTGCTCATGTACAAGGGTGAGGTTTTGGTTTCTAACGATATGCCCCCTATTTCTCTTGGTGTTTCTAGTGTTCTGCAAGAATTCAACGACATGTTTCTGGAGGAGGTGCCCATAGGATTGCCACCATTGCGTGGTATTGAGCATCAAATAGACTTGATCCCCGGCGCATCGCTGCCCAATAGGGCACCACATAGGACGAACCCCGAAGAGATGAAGGAGATACATAAGCAAGTACAAGTGCTACTCGACAAAGGTTATATTCGCATAAGCCTTAGTCCTTGTGCTATTCCTGTTATTTTTGTTCCTAAGAAAGATGGTACATGGCGCATGTGTGTAGATTGTAGAGCGATAAAAAACATTACTATTCGATATCGTCATCCTATTCCCTGTTTAGAGGATATGTTAGATGAATTGAGTTGTGCTGCTGTTTTCTCTAAAATTGATTTGCGTAGTGGTTATCATCAAATTAGGATGAAAGAGGGAGATGAATGGAAAACAACCTTTAAAACAAAATTTGGTTCATATGAGTGGTTAGTAATGCCTTTTGGTTTAACTAATGCACCTAGCACTTTCATGAGACTGATGAACCATGTTTTGCGTGATTTTATTGGCAAGTTTGTGGTTGTGTACTTTGATGACATATTAATCTACAGCCGCAATGAATCTGATCATACTATGCATATTCGACATGTTTTGCAAGTGTTGCGTGATAATAAACTCTATGATAATCTTGAGAAGTGCACATTTTGCAAAGATAAGGTCATATTTTTGGTTTATGTTCTCTCTAAGCATGGAGTAGAAGTATATGTGTCTAAAATTGAAGTAATTCAAAATTGGCATACTCCCATGAATGTGAGTCAAGTAAGAAGTTTTTATGGTCTAGCTGGGTTCTATAGAAGATTTGTGCCCAATTTTAGTTCTATTGCTGCACCTTTGAATGAATTGACTAAAAAGGGTGTTGATTTTGAGTGGGGCGCAACCCAAGATCATGCTTTTGATGAACTGAAATGATTGTTAACTTCTACACTGTTGCTTGCACCTGATTTCAATACGCAATTTGAGATTGAATGTGATGCTAGTGGTATTGGAATTGGTGGTGTGTTGATGCAAGAGGGTCTCCCAATTGCATATTTTTCTGAGAAACTTGCTGGTGCTAAGTTGAACTATCCTATATATGATAAAGAATTGTATGCTTTAATTAGAGTTCTTGAGGTTTGACAACATTATTTGTGGCCAAAAGAATTTATCATACATTCTGATCATGAAGCTTTAAAATATCTGAAAGCTCAATCTAACTTGCATAGGCGTCTTGCTAAGTGGGTTGAGTTCATTGAGTCTTTTCCATACATTATTAAGCATAAGAAGGGAAAAGATAATATTGTTGCTCATGCTCTATCTAGGAAGAATATGTTATTAACTCAACTTGATGTTAAAATTCCTGGATTAGAGATACTATGTGATTTGTATGCTACTGATCATGATTTTCCTGAACCATATCGCTTGTGTGCTATTGGTAAAGCATGGGAGAAATATCACATACATGATGGGTTCTTGTTTAGAGCTAACAAATTATGTGTTCCAGAATCGTCTGTGTGTTTGCTCTTATTGCAGGAATCACATGTTGGAGGTTTGATGGGTCACTTTGGGCGTGAGAAGACGCTACTCATGCTCGCTGATCATTTTTATTGGCCAAAGATGAGGCGAGATGTGGACATATATGTGAAGAGGTGCATTACTTGCAACAAGTCCAAATCCAAGCTGAAGCCTCACGGTTTGTATATCCTTTACCGGCACCTACTACCCCATGGGAAGACATTAGTATGGATTTTGTGTTGGGTTTTCCGCGTACTAAGAGCGGCCATGATTCTATATTTGTGGTAGTGGATAGATTCTCTAAGATGTCAAACTTTATTGCCTGCCACAAGAGCGACGATGCGTCGCATATTGCTAACCTATTTTTCAGGGAGATTGTACGTCTACATGGAGTCCCGAAGACTATTGTTTGTGATCGTGACGTGAAGTGACACTTTGGGGAAAGCTGGGGACAAAGCTACTTTTCAGCACTACTTGTCATCCCCAAACTGATGGTCAAACTGAGGTGGTGAATAGAACATTGTCACAATTGTTGAGATCCATGATCAAGAAGAACCTGAAGGAGTGGGAAGATTGTTTGCCGCATGTGGAGTTTGCTTACAACAGGGCGGTACATTCTACCACAGAGTTGTGTCCCTTTGAGGTGGTGTATGGTTTCAAACCCATTAATCTGCTTGACTTGTTGCCTCTGCCCATACATGAGAGAGTCAATATGGAGGCATCAAAGAGGGCAGGTTTTGTGCGAAAGATTCATGTGAAGACTAAAGAGTTGATAGAGAAGAAAGGCAAGATCAATGCTGCAAGAGTGAACAAGAAGCGCAAGGAGATGTTGCTCAAGCCTGGTGATATGGTCTGGGTACATTTTTGCAAGGATAGGTTCCCGAAGCTACGGAAGTCCAAGTTGCTTCCTCGTGGTGATGGTCCTTACAAAGTACTTGCCAAGATCAATGATAATGCATACTCTATAGAACTTCCAATTGATGAGTTTGGTGTCAGCAATTCTTTCAATGTGGCTGATTTGACACCATATGAGAAAGAATACCTTGGAGCGTCGAGGTCGACGCCTTTTGAAGTGGGGGGGGGGGGATGATGAGGAGATCCCTACTATACTACTACCTCCGTCATTGCAAGACGATGCTGCTGTGAAGCTCAAGTCCAATGAAGTTAGGATTTGACCCATTACAAGAGCTCGTGCGAAGCTACTCAAACAACAGGTGAACTTGTTCCTAAGTGATACTTTGATCGATGAGAACTTTATACTGCCTAAGTCCTATTACTTATGTATGATCAGGTATGAAGGGGAGCAAGCATCGCACGAGGAGAAGAGGAGCTGGACGTGAAGCTGGACATGGAGCTGGACATGAGCGCGGACATGAAGACATCCCATGGAAGCGCGAGGAGGAGAGGGAGGAATGCGCGAGGAAGAAGACGAAGTCCAGGCCGGCGCCGAGCCGTGACCGGCCGCCAGCCCGGCGCGCCGGTCCCAGCCCGGTCCAACCGGACGCCACGCTGGGTTAGCCGGCGCCGACCGGATCCTCAGCTGGTGACATCTGGGTGGGTGTACTGAGCCACACGTCCCGCACCCGGTCACCACTCGGTCCATGGCCCCGTTGAAACCGGACCACCCGATCCCAATCCTGGTCGACCGGTCCCCAGACCAGCTGATGTCTACGCCCCCTCCTTTTCCTGTAGACAGTGTTGGGCCTCCAAGAGCAGAGGTTTGTAGGACAGCAGCAAGTTTCCCTTAAGTGGATCACCCAAGGTTTATCGGGGAGGAAGAGGTCAAAGATATCCCTCTCATGCAACCACAAAGCAAGAAGTCTCTTGTGTCCCCAACACACCTAATAGGTGCACTAGTTCGGCGAAGAGATAGTGAAATACGGGTGGTATAAATAAGTATGAGCGGTAGCAACGGCAGAAAAGTGCTTTGCCCAGGACGGTAAACAAGCGGTAGTAACGCGGCGTAGTAACACGGTAAAACAGTAAACAAGCAGCGATAGCAGTGTTTAGGAACAAGGCCTAGGGATCATACTTTCACTAGTGGACACTCTCAACATTGATCACATAACAGAATAGATAAATGCATACTCTACACTCTTGTTGGATGATGAACACCATTGCGTAGGATTACACGAACCCTCAATGCCGGAGTTAACAAGCTCCACAATTTAATGTTCATATTTAAATAACCTTAGAGTGCATGACAGATCAACACAACTAAACCAAGTACTAACGTAGCATGCACACTGTCACCTTCACGAAAGGAGGCATAGATCACATCAATACCATCATAGCAATAGTTAACTTCATGATCTACAAGAGATCACAATCATAGCCTACGCCAAGTACTAACACGGATGCACCTGTCACCATTACACCGTGTAGGAGGAATAAAACTACTTTAATAACATCACTAGAGTAGCACATAGATAATTTGTGATACAAAACACATTGCAATCATAAAGAGATATAAATAAGCACTTCACTATGCCATTCATAACAGTGAATAAGTATTCTGTGAAATATAGCCTAAGAGACCCACACGGTACACACACTGTCACCTTTACACACGTGGGACAAGGAGTCTCCGGAGATCACATAAGTAAAACTCACTTGACTAGCATAACGACATCTAGATTACAAGCATCATCATATGAATCTCAATCATGTAAGGCAGCTCATGAGATTATTGTATTGAAGTACATAGGAGAGAGATGAACCACATAGCTACCGGTACAGCCCCGAGCCTCGAATGAGAACTACTCCCTCCTCATGGGAGACAGCAGCGTTGATGGAGATGGCGGTGGTGTCGATGGAGGAGCCTTCCGGGCATTTCCCCGTCCGGCGGCGTGAACGAGACTCCTGTCCCCGGATCTTGGCTTCGCGATGGCGGCGGCTCGGAAGGTTTTCTCTGGTTTCGTCGAACGTGATAGGGTTTTCGTGACGGAGACCTTAAGTAGGCGGAAGGGCAGGTCAGGGGGCCACACGAGGGCCCCACACAACAGGCCGGCGCGGCCAAGGCCCAGGCCGCGCCGCCTTAGTGTGTGGCCGCCTCGTGGCCCCACTTCTTATCCTCTTCGGTCTTCTGGAAGCTTCGTGTGAAAATAGGACCCTGGGCGTTGATTTCGTCCAATTCCGAGAATATTTCCTCACTAGGATTTCTGAAACCAAAAACAGCAGAAAACAGCAACTGGCCCTTCGGCATCTCGTCAATAGGTTAGTTCCGGAAAACGCATAATAATGACATAAAGTATGCATAAAACATGTAGATATCACCAATAATGTGGCATGGAACATAAGAAATTATCGATACGTCGGAGACGTATCAGCATCCCAAGCTTAGTTCCTGCTCGTCCCGAGCAGGTAAACGATAACAAAGATAATTTCTGGAGTGACATGCCATCATAACCTTGATCATACTATTGTAAGCATATGTAATGAATGCAGCGATCAAAACAATGGTAATGACATGAGTAAACAAATGAATCATAAAGCAAAAACTTTTCATGAATAGTACTTCAAGACAAGCATCAATAAGTCTTGCATAAGAGTTAACTCATAAAGCAATAAATCAAAGTAAAGGTGTTGAAGCAACACAAAGGAAGATTAAGTTTCAGCGGTTGCTTTCAACTTATAACATGTATATCTCATGGATATTGTCAATGAAAAGTAATATAACAAGTGCAATATGCAAGTATGTAGGAATCAATGCACAGTTCACACAAGTGTTTGTTTCTTGAAGTGGAGAGAAATAAGTGAACTGACTCAACATAAAAGTAAAAGAAAGGTCCTTAAAAGAGGAAAGCGTCGATTGCTATATTTGTGCTAGAGCTTTTATTTTGAAAACATGAAACAATTTTGTCAACGGTAGTAATAAAGCATATGTATCATGTAAATTATATCTTACAAGTTGCAAGCCTCATGCATAGTATACTAATAGTGCCCGCACCTTGTCCTAATTAGCTTGGGTTAACACGGATTATCATTGCATAACATATGTTTCAACCAAGTGTCACAAAGGGGTACCTCTATGCCGCCTGTACAAGGGTCTAAGGAGAAAGTTCGCATTGGATTTCTCGCTTTTGATCATTCTTCAATTTAGACACCCATACCGGGACAACATAGACAACAGATAATGGACTCCTCTTTTAATGCTTAAGCATTCAACAACAATTAATATTCTCATAAGAGATTGAGGTTTTATGTCCAAACTGAAACTTCCACCATGATTCATGGCTTTAGTTAGCGGCCCAATGTTCTTCTCTAACGGTATGCATACTCAAACCATTTGATTGTGAAAACCGCCCTTACTTCAGACAAGACGAACATGTATAGCAACTCACATGATATTCAACAAAAGAGTTGATGGCGTCCCCGGGAACATGGTTATCGCACAACAAACAACTTAATAAGAGATAAAGTGCATAAGTACATATTCAATACCACAATAGTTTTTAAGGCTATTTTGTCCCATGAGCTATATATTGCAAAGGCGAATGATGGAAATTTAAAGGTAGCACTCAAGCAATTTACTTTGGAATGGCGGAGAAATACCATGTAGTAGGTAGGTATGGTGGACACAAATGGCATAGTGGTTGGCTCAAGGATTTTGGATGCATGAGAAGTATTCCCTCTCGATACAAGGTTTAGGCTAGCAAGGTTATTTGAAACAAACACAAGGATGAACCGGTGCAGCAAAACTCACATAAAAGACATATTGTAAACATTATAAGACTCTACCGTCTTCTTTGTTGTTCAAACTCAATACTAGAAATTATCTAGACTTTAGAGAGACCAATTATGCAAACCAAATTTTAGCAAGCTCTATGTATTTCTTCATTAATGGGTGCAAAGTATATGATGCAAGAGCTTAAACATGAGCACAACAATTGCCAAGTATCACATTATCCAAGACATTTTACCAATTACTACATGTAGCATTTTCCGTTTCCAACCATATAACAATTAACGAAGCAGTTTCAACCTTCGCCATGAACATTAAAAGCTAAGAAAACATGTGTTCATATGAACCAGCGGAGCGTGTCTCTCTCCCACACAAGGATGAACTTATTCAAACATAAACAAAAACAAAAGCACACAGACGCTCCAAGTAAAGTACATAAGATGTGACAGAATAAAAATATAGTTTCAAGAGAAGAAACCTGATAAGTTGTCGATGAAGAAGGGGATGCCTTGGGCATCCCAAGCTTAGATGCTTGAGTCTTCTTGAAATATGCAGGGTGAACCACGGGGCATCCCCAAGCTTAGACTTTTCACTCTTCTTGATCGTAGTATATCATCCTCCTCTCTTGACCCTTGAAAACTTCCTCCACACCAAACTCGAAACAAACTCATTAGAGGGTTAGTGCACAATCAAAAACTCACATGTTCAGAGGTGACACAATCATTCTTAACACTTCTGGACATTGCTCAAAGCTACTGGAATTTAATTGAATCGAAATATCCATCGAACACAGCAAAACAGGCAATGCGAAATAAAAGGCAGAATCTGTCAAAACAGAACAGTCCGTAAAGACGAATTTTATTGAGGCACCAGACTTGCTCAAATGAAAATGCTCAAATTGAATAAAAGTTGCGTACATATCTGAGGATTACTCACGAAAATTGGCTTAATTTTCTGAGTTACCTACAGATAATTTAGCCCAGATTCGTGACAGCAAAGAAATCTGTTTCTGCGCAGTAATCCAAATCTAGTATGAACTTTTCTATCAACGACTTTACTTGGCACAACAAAACACTAAACTAAGATAAGGAGAGGTTGCTACAGTATTAAACAACTTCCAAGACACAAATATAAAACAAAGTACTGTAGCAAAATAACACATGGGTTATCTCCCAAGAAGTTCTTTCTTTATAGCCATTAAGATGGGCTCAGCAGTTTTAATGATGCACTCGAAAGAAATAGTATTTGAAGCAAAAGAGAGCATCAAGAAGCAAATTCAAAACAGATTTAAGTCTAACATGCTTCCTATGCATAAGAATCTTGTAAATAAACAAGTTCATGAAGAGCAAAGTGACAAGCATAGGAAGATAAAACAAGTGTAGTTTCAAAAATTTCAGCACATAGAGAGGTGTTTTAGTAACATGAAAATTTTTACAACCATATTTTCCTCTCTCATAATAACTTTCAGTAGCAACATGAGCAAACTCAACAATATAACTATCAAATGAAACATTCTTATCATGAGTCTCATGCATGAAATTGTTACTCTCCACATAAGCATAATCAATTTTATTAGTTGTAGTGGGAGCAAATTCAACAAAGTAGCTATCATTATTATTCTCATCATAAAATATAGGAGGCATATTGTAATCATAATCAAATTTACTCTCCATAGTAGGTGGCAACAAAAGACTACTATCATTATAATCATCATAAATAGGAGGCAAAGTATCATCAAAGTAAATTTTCTCCTCAATGCTTGGGGGACTAAAAAGAACATGCTCATCAAAGCCAGCTTCCCCAAGCTTAGAATTTTCCATAGCATTAGCAACAATAGTGTTCAAAACATTCATATTAATAACATTCCCATTAGCATGCATATAAAGTTCCATGGGTTTTTAATTCTCTCTTCAAACACATCATGTCCTAATTCAAGATAAAGTTCATAAAGATCTCTCATATTTTTGTTGTTTTCCATTATGCCTTACTAGTGTAAACAAGAAACAAAAAGTTGTAATTGCAGGATCTAAAGGAAATAGCTTCGAGCACAAACACAATGGCGCCAGAAAAGTACTTAACCTGGAACCGAAGTATGAGTGCCTTTTACCTTTCCTCCCCGGCAACGGCGCCAGAAAATAGCTTGATGTCTACGCCCCCTCCTTTTCCTGTAGGCAGTGTTGGGCCTCCAAGAGCGAGGTTTGTAGGACAGCAGCAAGTTTCCCTTAAGTGGATCACCCAAGGTTTATCGAACTCAGGGAGGAAGAGGTCAAAGATATCCCTCTCATGCAACCCTGCAACCACAAAGCAAGAAGTCTCTTGTGTCCCCAACACACCTAATATGTGCACTAGTTCGGCGAAGAGATAGTGAAATACGGTGGTATAAATAAGTATGAGCGTAGCAACGGCACCGAAAAGTGCTTTGCCCAGGACGGTAAACAAGCGGTAGTAACGCAGCGGTAGTAACGGTAAAACGATAAACAAGCAGCGATAGCGATATTTAGAAACAAGGCCTAGGGATCATACTTTCACTAGTGGACACTCTCAACATTGATCACATAACAGAATAGATAAATGCATACTCTACACTCTTGTTGGATGATGAACACCATTGCGTAGGATTACACGAACCCTCAATGCCGGAGTTAACAAGCTCCACAATTTAATGTTCATATTTAAATAACCTTAGAGTGCATGACAGATCAACACAACTAAACCAAGTACTAACGTAGCATGCTCACCTTCACGCTACGAAAGGAGGCATAGATCACATCAATACCATCATAGCAATAGTTAACTTCATGATCTACAAGAGATCACAATCATAGCCTACGCCAAGTACTAACACGGATGCACACACTGTCACCATTACACCGTGTAGGAGGAATAAAACTACTTTAATAACATCACTAGAGTAGCACATAGATAATTTGTGATACAAAACACATTGCAATCATAAAGAGATATAAATAAGCACTTTACTATGCCATTCATAACAGTGAATAAGTATTCTGTGAAATATAGCCTAAGAGACCCACACGGTGCACACACTGTCACCTTTACACACGTGGGACAAGGAGTCTCCGGAGATCACATAAGTAAAACTCACTTGACTAGCATAACGACATCTAGATTACAAGCATCATCATATGAATCTCAATCATGTAAGGCAGCTCATGAGATTATTGTATTGAAGTACATAGGAGAGAGATGAACCACATAGCTACCGGTACAGCCCCGAGCCTCGATGGAGAACTACTCCCTCCTCATGGGAGACAGCAGCGTTGATGGAGATGGCGGTGGTGTCGATGGAGGAGCCTTCAGGGGGCACTTCCCCGTCCCGGCGGCGTGCCGGAACAGACTCCTGTCCCCCAGATCTTGGCTTCGCGATGGCGGCGGCTTTGGAAGGTTTTCTCTGGTTTCGTCGAACGTGATAGGGTTTCGCGACGGAGACCTTAAGTAGGCGGAAGGGCAGGTCAGGGGGCCACACGAGGGCCCCGCGCCGGCCTGTTGTGTGTGGCCGCCTCGTGGCCCCACTTCTTATCCTCTTCGGTCTTCTGGAAGCTTCGTGTGAAAATAGGACCCGGGCGTTGATTTCGTCCAATTCGAGAATATTTCCTTACTAGGATTTCTGAAACCAAAAACAGCGAAAAACAAATGGCCCTTCGGCATCTCATCAATAGGTTAGTTCCAAACGCATAATAATGACATAAAGTATGCATAAAACATGTAGATATCATCAATAATGTGGCATGGAACATAAGAAATTATCGATACGTCGGAGACGTATCACCAGCCGAGTCCGAGTCTGTCTCGACCAGATCCAATATGGGTCGGTTTTCTATGTATCTTTTCGACCTCTGGTCGTCCTGAACCTCTATATAAGTGCCCAGGATGCCCCCAAATTAGGTTTGGACCACGTTTAAGATAAACCCTAGTTCATAGTTGATTGCTTTGCAACTCTATCGAATTTCTACACCATATTGCTTGATTTGATGTATACCCTGAAAGTCTTGTGTGATCTGCTGTTACATTGGGAATTAGACGGTTGCAACTTACCGCTTCGTGGTCAACGGCTACGTGCGCAAGTGTGTGGAGTTGTGAATATCTTGCAGGGTTGAGAGCTGTTGCATTGGCGACAGGGACCAATCGAGAGACTTCGTTGCGTCATACAAGTTATCATCCACTTCATCATACTATTATCTTCGTTGTGTTCATCGCGTGATCATCATCACCATCGTGCTTACTGAGAAGAGCGGGCCACCCCTTATCATATAGGAAGTCCCCGCAAAACCGCCTTCTATAGTGATCAAAAAGATCTCTCCCTTTCAAAAGATGGGGCTTCGATCATCCATGCCAAGTGTACAAAGTTCCAAGGATCGTTCGAGACGGTGAAGAGAAAAGCAATTAGCGGGCTCTCGGCAGTTGACATGGTAAAACCGCTAACTCTTTTCTCTATGTACACTCCACATATGTTGTCCATATGTGGCCAAGTGTAGAATTTGTCATTAATTATTGTCCATATGTGCAGGTTGTGCATGCTTTGGAGCACTTCAAGTCGGCCAATGACTACAATTAATGCTTTTACATTGAGCTAGGGTTAAATATTGATTAATGATATCAAGAAATGGCAAACTAGCTATGCCATTTTGAGAAAACTCGAGGATGCAAAGAAGAAGGGTGGCAATACGTAAAAGGACGGTCCATCGACGTTGAAAATGATGACACCTACATTGGCGACTCTAAAACCGTTGAGCCATGCAGTGGTGGCGTGCCAGCCGCCCTGTAGGGTCGTCCACACTATATAAATTCCGTATTTTTTGAGCTATCGAGCTTTATTGAACCAGCCAGTGTTACCTCAAAATCATCTTAGTTTTCAATCGAGCTATACTAGACACTCATACTCGCCTCATTTCTATGCAGCCGCATCTTAAGTCAAGCTAAAAGACAAGTTGATCTCGTCCACTCATGAGTCTTTAGCCGGTAATCGATCAACAACCTTAGGTTTAGTCAACATGAATCAATGTTGGACCAAGATGAGCTCATTTTCTAGTCGAGCCACACCATACTTGGCTAATTTCTCTTAAAACTTAAGGTCTCTGGCCCGGCTTTATATATAAATCCATGATCGGCACCCACATAGTTTGGTTACAACACACACCACATAGAATGAAAAAAGATAGTTCATTACAAATCATCCATGGTCACCCCGACCACCAAGAGCTAGGGGAGAGCTACAACTCAACTCACGCACACTAAAGAGGCTCAAATCAAGAAGTGGTAGCTCCGTCTTCAGTCCGTAGTGATGCATGTAGTCGCCTAACCTCGCCCAGCACCTCATCCAACAGCGGCATGTCCTTCAGTCTGACTTGAACCCTCCACAGCTGCAAGTGTAAACACATTTGAAAGAAGGCGTCAGCCGGATTGCCTATGCACTTTCCTTCAATAGTCAGTTTATTGCGGATATTCCATAACGTCCAAGCAAGGGCCGCAAACATAAACCATACTATCCTACGGAAAGAGCCAGACAAGTTTTGCGATAGGGCTAGGAAGTCCGCAACCCCTGCTGGGTTCCAATCGCAGCTAAGGAGTTCCCTCACTCCTGCCCACATAAATGTGGCCATTGGGCATGTAAAGAATATATGATTGCAGTTCTCATGATCCCTGCAGAGTGCACACAACCCATATGATGGCCCACGCCGTTTGGCAACCCACTCAAAGGTGGGGAGTTTACCCCGTATGAGCTGCCAAAGAAAGATCTGTATCCTGGGGGAACTCTCGATTTCCACACATCAGAGAAGTTCGTCAGCACGGCCCCTGCCGAGAGGGAGTCGCATAATGGTCTACACTACAAGAAAAGTTGCCATGGCTGACATAGTTGAAGTCGCGCCGTGGTTGCTGGTGCACCATGGCCGACGATTTTTGGTCTCTCTGTTGTGCATGTCAAAACTTTTTTTTCTCGTTTTTGAGGCCACCTAGCCCGACGAAAACGGCCAAAACGTCTCCTATGGTGGCCGGGACATGGTGCATCACGAATTCTGGTTTGCCGAGTCAACGCAAATCCGCTCCGCCCGAGGGATGTAGGGCCCAGATGGCAGCCTCTCTAGCATTGTTTTTCTCGATCGCGCCATCTCGTTCAACGCTCTCCGATCGAGCCGTTTACGATGCAGGATCATGGGTCCCGCATGTCATCCTCTATGAACCAACATTCTTTCTATTCTTGATTTTTTTGACCCCTAATTTACGGCTACTTCCTTTTTCTTTTGATCCCGTGCCGCCTTGGAAACGTTGAGACCGCTGCTGCTAAATAGGACCCGCATGTTGTCCTCCTCTATGTGCAATCAACTTTCTTTTCTTGAAGTTTTTTTTGGCACCTCATATTTGGTCACTTGCCTTTCCTTTCGATCCCGTGATACAAGCTGCTAAATGGGACCCGCATGTCATCCTCTATGTACTATAAAACTTTCTTTTCTAGGAATTTTTGGCACCTCATATTTGGTCACTTGCCTTTTTCTTTCGATCCCGCCTCTCAAACGGTGATACCTCTGCTGCTAAATGGGACCCGCATGTCATCCTCTATGTACTATAAAACTTTCTTTTCTTGGATTTTTTTTGCACCTGATATTTGGTCACTTGCCTTTTTCTTTCGATCCCCTGCCGCCTCTCAAACGGTGATACCGCTGCTGCTAAATGGGACCCGCATGTCATCCTCTATGTACAATAAAGTTTCTTTTCTTGAATTATTTTTGGCTCCTTATATTTGGTCACTTGCCTTTTTCTTTCGATCTCATGCCACGTTTGAAATGTTGAGGAACCTGCTGGCTCATGGGACCGCATGTCATCCTCTGTGTGCTATAAAGTTTATTTTCTTGGATTTTTTTTCACCCTTTGATTTTTGGCTATTTCCTTTTTCTTTTGATCCCCTGCCGCCTTGAAAACATTGAGTAAGCTGCTGAGTCACGGGACCCGCATGTCATCCTCTATGTACAATCAACTTTCTTTTTCTTTTGATCTCAAGCCGCATATGAAACGTTGAGACCGCTGCTGCTAAATGGGACCCGCATGTCATCCTCTATGTACAATAAAGTTTCTTTTCTTGGATTATCTTTGGCTCCTGATATTTTGTCACTTGCCTTTTTCTTTCGATCTCATGCCGCCTTTGAAACATTGAGTAAGCTGTTGGCTCATGGGTTGTAGTGCTAGCAGAGTACTCGCCTGATGTTTCCAAGGACCAGGATATAACATCGTCGAGCTCCGAGACTGGTAGTGCTTGAACTTCCCTACTCAAGTTGTCTCATTCCACTGCCTCATCTAATCCGAATTGTCGTTAGAAGTGCAGTCTACATTCCTCTTGTGAGACATCCCCGTGTATGGCTCCCTCAACCATGATGATGGGGGTCTCACATCAGTTGAAAAGCCTCGGGAATCTGTTCCGAGGGGGCGGATCCCGTCCACCAATCCGTCCAGAAAAGAGTGCGCTTGCCGTTTCGAACCTTATGCTTGGCCCCAAGCTTGAAGTAGCCTTTGATTTTCTGGAGCACGTTCCAGAATTGCGAGCCCCTACCCTGAGCATCTCTGTCGAAGATATCCCTATTTCCCAGGTATTTGGCACAGAGGAGGTCCGCCCAGAGACCCTCCTCATTTTAGTAAAGCTTCAAAATCTGTCGTCGTGGTGAACAGACAGATGCCATAGGATGGCTTAAGTTGGGGCCGAATGGGCGCTAGAGGATTCGGGGGAGGGTTTTGATTAGATTGGATGAATTCCGGATGCTTTCCTCAAGAACTTGGCCAAAGCCAGAGGTAGAAGAAGAAAGACACACGGAAGAGCTCTGCTCTAGATCTCTCTCTTCATTGATCTCAGCAGGTTACAGGTTTGTGCATACAAGGTCTTACTTCGTACCTGCCCGCGATAGGGTGTGCCCCCTCTCCTTATATAGGGGAGAGGGTGGCTTACAGGGGAAGAAACCCTAGGAAACCCTAATGGCATCTTTGAGCAGGACAAACTACTTTACAAAGTTACTTTAATCATAGGTGGCGCCGGTATCTTCTTTAATCAGGGAGGGTGACGTCCTCCGGTTGCTTTGGCTTCACCTTCCTCTTTGGCGTGGCTCCGTTTAAAGCTACTTTGCTTAGGTCATCCTTGTCCTCTAGCTCTTGAGAGAATCTTTGACCAGTCTGCCGACGTGCTACAGTGCACTTCTTACCGGCAATCCGGTGTCTCCTTAGCTCACACCGGTATGCCACTCTTTGGGGGATTTGCTTAGCCCAAAAGCTTATCCGGAATGAACTTCAAACCGGTATCTTGATGGCTCAAACCATCCGGTTTGGCATGCCTTTGGCATACCGGGGTCATCCCCCCAACATTAGTCCCCGAAGCTGGTATAGTCCAGTGGATCTCATCCGACGGGCCATAGCAGGTTCCCATCTTAGTACCGGTTTAGTCATTCCGCACTGCTCGGCTCTTAGGCATCTCTGCCTTAGTTTCTTTCTGTTAGCTTCCGGATTCTTCCGGTACCTATGACATTAAACTCCTCCTCGGTGAAGTCGAGAATTTCTCGAGTATAGTGCCTGTCAGAGACATGCGCACCGTATCTGACGCGCCAGTGCCAGGGGTCACTTCCCTTCGGCTTCTGCGCCAGCATTTATGGCGCCGCACCGGATCCCCGCTGCCGTTCCGGATCCGTGTGGCCTCCCTGTGGCATTTCGTTTTATGCGCGTGTATCCCTGCGCCATGTGGCGGCCCACGAACCGAACCGCCGCGGCCCAGCGGTTGCCAGCCCACTTCTTCTTTTTCCTATTTAAGGGGATGCGGTTCCTTCTTCCTCCTGTCTCCGCATTCACAACTCCCTCGCGCACTCAGAGCTCTTAACCCTCTTGCGCCCTCGCTGCCTCCGTTCGTCGCCAGAGCTCCGTTCTCCGGCGAACCTTCGCTGTGACTCCGCCAAGCCTTGCCGAGCCTCGCCGCGCAGCGACTCACCGCAGCACGTCTGCTGCCGCTGCACCGTACACTCTCCGGCGACCTCTGCTCCTCTTCTTCGTCGGACCTGGTCGGCGACTGCGAGCCCGCTGCTTCTCCGGCGACCACCTTCTTCAGCGTTTCGCGCCGCCCCAGGTTAGCCTCAATGCTTCTTTGCTCTGTCCCTTTCTGCCTTCTTGTTCTTGATCCGTTGGGGATTTACTTTCCTTTTTCTTTGGTTTTTTCTCTTACTCGTAGATCTTCGCGCAAGGCTAGATCTTGGGAAATCGGTTTTTGGGTAGAGTCCGGCGTCCTGTAGACTCGTATGTCTAGCGAAGATTATCTTTCCGAATCCTCCTCCAGTAGCCACCAAAGTGAAGCTTCCGACGGGCTTTCGGCTGAGCTTGCCCGGATGGAAACCGATACCGGAAAAGGTCAAGAGGCCAGCAGCTCTAGCCAAGCTTCCGGAGTAGATCTATCCGGTGTCACCCGTGGGGCCTGGAAGGGCTCTGACGTGACACATCACGAAATTGACTGGCTGTACCGGTCTAGAAGGATACCGGAAGGAGTATCCTGCCGGCTTCCGCGCGAAGAGATCGAACCGGTACTTGAACCTGGTGAGTTCGTCGTTTTCCTTGCTCACTTCGAGTGCGGCTTCGGCCTCCCTGCTTCTAACTTCTTTCGCCAGTTTCTCGATTTTTACCAACTCCAGCCTCACCACCTTCCTGGCAATGCCATTTTCTACCTTTCTTGTTACGTTTCCTTCATGGAGGGCTACATTGGCCTCCGTCCCACTCGCGAGACTTTTGCTCGCTTCTTTTCTCTTCGGATCAATTCCGTCCAGGGCAAGGAAATTCCTAAGCCCAAACCCCCGTTCAATGCGGGTCTTGCATCATCGGCTCCCGTCAAGGGAGCCCCTTTTTAAATTCTCCGGTCTCGAGTCATGCGGGCGGCAGAGACTTTTCTACGTGAAGAACACCGGCGCTGCAGATCTCATCAATTTGCCGGCTTTCAATCCGGGAGTGCCTACGAAGGTCAATTGGGGCTATAATCCTGGGACCAATCATATTGAGACGAACCGGATTATTCGCTTCATGGATCAGCTGATGAGGGAGACAGACATCTGTTCTGACGATATTATCCGCACCTTCATCTCACGCCGGGTCCTTCCCCTCAAGCACCGGGCCCATAAAATAAGCGAAATGTACGGCCCTGGCGATCCTACCAAGATCACCGGCCTCCCTCTAAGCAAGGAGGATGTAGTTCTTAAGGCTAGGCAGATCTGCCAAACCGCCATGCCGATGGATTGGGAGTGGGGCTTCCTGCCTCTTAGCTCCACCAACCCTCCAACTGATGAAGTAAGAGATTATGCAATCCGGGTTGTTTTCCGGTAGCTTTTCGATGTATGACTAACTGTCTTTCTATTCCTTTCCAGGCAAAGCAGCGCTTCCCTCACATCGCGGTGGAGCAGCGAGGCCCTTGCCGGAAGCGGGCTCTGGACACGGTGGACCCGGATCCTTATATTCATTGGACCGACCTCAAGATGGGCCGCACCCACACCTCGCGCCCCGGTAACTTCTCATCCGAAGCTTCCGGTTCCGATGATGACGTTACTATTCTTGAGGTATCTTATTCTTTCACCTCCTCATATGTTTTCTTGCTGTAGATGCTCCATCAGCCAGCGCCAACCCACAGGTTGTGGAGCGCGCTGTGCCGATTCAGGCCGAGGTTGGCGATGAGTTCCTGGAGAAACTCACCTCCCAGTGCAAGAAGAAGAAGGCGCCAGCATCTGAAGCCGGCCCCAGCGAGGCTCCTCCCGCCAAGCGCCCCGGCAAGAAACTGTCGGCGGGAAGGTGGTCTCCAAGAGGCAGTACAAGAAGCGGCAGATGCCGGTCGCTTCCGGGTAAGTTTTTGTTTCTCTGTTTGCTTTGTTTTGCAAAGTTTTTCCTTCCGGTTGCTTTTCCTGATCCTTTCTCTTTTTCTTGTTCAGTCCTGCGCTTAAGCTCTCCAAGAGCGCCAGTGGCATGAGGCCGGAGAGCTCCGAGGGAACCACAAGGACCTCACCTCCTCCGCTCAAGCCCGGTACCTTCGGTACCGCTCTCCTCCCCTACGGAGGCACTTCAAAGCGGGCGCGCCCCTACATCTCCAGATCACCGCGCGGAGGAGGACCACGTCTCCCCTCCAGGAAACACAAGATACCGGCGCCGGCAACATCGGCGCCGATTCTGAAGCTGGGAGGGCGGAACCTGGTTCCTCCCGTCCCGAAAAGAAAGAAGAAGAAGACTACAGATTCTTCCCCCTCCAAGTCTGCGCCGGACTCTTCCGCCGGAAGGCTCAGCTTCGGGCCAGGATGCACCCGACGCCCGCCGCCCGAGACAGGTTCGGCTCCTCCGAAGCTCCCACCGTCAAGCCAGCTGGGGCCAATCCAACGCCGCCGCCAAGCAAAGGACCCAGCGCGGCTGAGCTCATGCCGCCTCCACGCCAAGGACCCGCTGCGGCCAAGACGACACCGCCGCCAGAAGGCACCAGGCCACTCAAGCCGGAACCTTCCAAGGAGAAGGCCATGGCTTCCGGCACTCCTACCCCCGGCCCGCAGTCCTTGGTGCTGCACGCCGGCCGCGCCGCTGTCGTGGCCGGAGAAGCGGCTTCCGGTCAGCTGGGCCAGATCACGGAGCTGACGCGCGGAGGCAACGTGCTAGGGCATCTGCTCGACTACGCTGAGAAGTGGAATCGAGCGGATGTGTCCGCGGCCACGCGCGGCCTAGGGAAGGACCGGCTTCCGGCGATTGACCCCGCTGGCCCCCGGTGCACTGAGCAGCATTTCATGCGGCTGCAGCGCGCGGTCAAGGAGCTTGACAACGCGTGGCATGATGCCACTAACAACGTGGTGGTAAGTTACACCAAACCCTTTGCAATTTTTCAGCTCATGCCGGTTTTCATTCTTTTATGATTATATATATCTTCCTAGTCCCCGAGTTTCGGGTTGAGAGCGTAGCTCTGAGCACGAAACTTCCTTAAAAATTCCCAAAACCGGCATCTTCTTATAGTCATTTTCATTTGAACAGAGCATGGCGGATGCCCGGAAGCACTCTTTGAGGAGCTACTATGGGAGCACCGGGATCTTTCTGAAGCGCACAACAAGTGCCAAGGTGAGCTTCCGTGCTCCCGGCACCTTCTTACCGGAAGCTTTTCTCTTTTAGTACTTATAAACTTTTTGCGTACCAGCTATCCCGGAAGCTTCCATCGAAGCCCTCAAGACTCAGCTTGCTGCACTCCAAAGTATTTTTTATTTTCCGGTTAACTTGCTTTTCTGCATCCTACCGGTTACCTTTTTGCTAACATGTCTTTTTTCCGGACTACAGCTGAAAAGGAGCAGCTCATCACCGCGCATCGCGAAGTGAAAGAGCAGGCCATGCAAGCTAGGCTCCGGCATGCGCGCGAGCTCGAGGATGCCCAGGCAGCGGCTGAAGCCAAGCTTGTTGAGTCGCTGGAGGAGTACACCAACAACACTGCGGTGCTGCGGGCAGAGCTGGAGGAGGAGAGCAAGGCGCGGAAGGCGGCGGAGCATCGGATTGAACTTATGACCACTGATCATAGGGAATATGATCGGCTGGTCATGCAGATCGACGCGCTGGCTCTCAGTAAGCCTTTGTCTTGTCCCTTTTTTCGCTTACAAGCTTTTTCTTTCCGGCAGCATGTCTGTGTCCTTTTTTCTTCCGGTAAATTATCTTTTCCGGTAAGTTAACCTTATCTCTTTTCTTTCCTTCTGTAGAGCTCTTCCCGGACTCCCAGACACACGCACTGAAGAAGGTGATGGATGACAGGGTGGCGCGAGAATTTCCCAACCTGGACGCGCCTTGGGACGGGTACGACTATCTGGTCGCACTCTCCACCCGAGTCCAGCACATGCGCTCCATGGAACGGCACCTTGCTGATCTTCCGGATGTCGCCATCCAAATCTTCAAAGTGCTGTGGCCTAGAGAGGTAGTGCCAGCCAACGTCACGCTCACCGCCAACCGGCTAAAGGAGGCAGGCCGCCGGATTCATGAATGGAAGTGCTCGGCAGCCCGTGCCGGAGCGGATGCTGCACTACGCATTGTCTGTTCCTGGTACGATGAGCTCGACTTGGATGCCCTCCACAGTCTTCGTGGCGACGCACCCACTGATACGAAGCCGGTCCTTACCGCAAAGCGGCAGGACCGAGCGTACCGGATCGCGAAGTTTGCCTCCACCAGCACCTTTATCCCTCCTCCCTCCGATGTCCAAGATGCACTTTCTGATGAAGAAGAAGACATCGAGGAGGAAGGGGATGAAGATGCCGGAGAAGACCAGATGCCTTCAGAGCATGCCCCGGAAGCCCCTGAGGCCGGTCCCGCTCCTCCTGAAGCTCCCGCAGCTGGCCCTCAGCCTCCGGTTGCTTAAACATATCCTGTGGTGTATCTGCTTGCCCTGCTTATCTTAAAAACAATGCTTATCAAATTCTACCCCGGTATGCCGAGGTCTATGATGTAAGATAAAACTTAGCCGTTCTTTTGGCTGTGTTACCATATTATCTGCCGGTATGATATACCGGTAGCTTATTAACCTATGTTTGTCTGTTTGTTGACTTAGCATTTTGCTCATTGTTTTGCTTTTATCTTGCACTGCAAAGATTCCGGAATTGTTTCCGCATCCAATCCGATGCACACTTGGCTCTTTTGCTTTGGCTCTGCCTACCTCTTTTGGGTGTTTTGGCGTATGAGGCACAAAGTTCTTTTGCCAAGCAAGCATTTTCTTGAACTTAGAAATAACTCGAAATTTTCACAAAAAACCGGTATAACCGGGGTTAGTTAAACTTTTCCGGATTGTTCGTTCCCACTCTCTCTTCTCGTAGTTCACGTGCGTAATTCCTACCGGTTTATCTTGCTTGCCATGAAGCCGGGTTGCGGACAGCAGCAGAGTCGAAGACTCCGGGTTTAGCACGTTACTAAACCGGAAAGAAAAAATGTTCAACAAGCAACCGGTAAATTGAAAAAATAAACATATTGCATGCAACTTTAGTAGGGGTAGTCCCCGAGATTCATTCGAGGTTCCAACATCTTTTATTCATAGCAAATAAGGTACAAAAAGGAACTTTTTACACCACAACTTCATGAGTAGAAAGGACGCAACAGAGCTATGTTCCACGGACGCTTGGTCTCATCTCCGGTTATGTCCGCCTTTCCTTCTTTCCATTCCTGTGCATCGATTAGGTAATAGGCATCATTGTGGAGAGCTTTGCTCACAATGAAAGGTCCCTCCCATGGCGGTGAAAGCTTATGCCGGCCCTCAGTGTGTTGCACTAGGCGCAACACAGATCTCCTTCCCGGAAAACCCTCGGTTACCTTTAGGCTATGATAGCGTCTGAGGTTTTGCTGGTAAATGGCTGTTCTCGCCAATGCCAGCTCTCTTGCTTCTTCTAGAAAGTCCACATCGTTTTCTCGGGCCTCTTTTACCTCTTGTTCGGTATAGAGTTGCACTCTTGGTGAGTCATGGAGAATGTCGGTTGGTATGACCGCTTCTGCTCCGTAAACCATAAAGAATGGAGTGTATCCGGTAGACCGGTTTGGAGTCGTTCTTATGCTCCACAGCACTGATGGTAGCTCATCGAGCCAACATCCCGGTGTCTTTTCGAGTGGTTCAATGAGCCTTGGTTTTATGCCGGAAAGCACCAGCATTTGTTCTTTCACCTTGGCCATTGCCTTGTGGGTGTGCTACTGAGCACAAATCCAGCCGGATGTTGTTATCCTCACAGAATCGCTTGAATTCACCTTGGGCAAAGTTTGAGCCATTGTCGGTGATGATACTATGCGGGTATCCATACCGCAAGATGACATCCTTTAGGAATTTTCAGTGTGTGCCCATCACACTTTGCGATAGGTTTTACCTCCAGCCATTTGGTGAACTTATCACCATTACCAAGATGTGGGTCATGTTTCCCCTTGCAGTTTTGAATGGGCCAACCATGTCAAGGAACCAAACAACAAATGGCCAAGTTAACGGTATAGTTTTCAAGCCGGATGCTGGGGTATGATTTTGCTTGGCGTACCTTTGGCACCCACTGCATTTTCGTACCAGGTCCTCAACACTCTCCAAGGCAGTGGGCCAGTAGAACCCATGCCGGAACACTTTTGCCACCAACGCCCTTGATGAAGCGTGATGCCCACATTCTCCTTGGTGGATTTCCATAAGCATCTCTTTTCCCTCTTCCGGTTCCACACATCTTTGAAGGACACCGGTAACACTTCTCTTGTACACCTCGCTATTGATGATGGTATATGCTTTGGACCTCCTCTGAATCCTTGTTGATTCGCTTTCGTCAACCGGCAAGGTGCCGCTGATCAGGAATTCCTTAATAGGTTTAACCCAGGATGGTGCTTCTCTAACCACAAATACCGGCACGTCTATCTCCATATTGTCCACCATCATTGCTTCTTCCGGTATAGATTCCGCAGTCCCCGGGTTTATCGGAGCAGTCCCCGAGTGTACAGGTATAGTCCCAGAGTTTCCTTCATCAATATCCATTGGTACTACATGCGATTCCGGTACGAAAATTGATTCCGACTCCGGACTTGGTTTGATCGATGGTACCCTTAAATGAGCCAAGGCTATCCCGGGAGGAATTTCCTGCCTAGATGAGCCCAATTTGGACAGAGCATCCGCGGCTTCATTTTCAGCCCGCGGCACATGGTGAAACTCACACCCTTCGAAGAAGCCGGCAATCTTTTGCACATGAAACCGGTATGAGGCCATGTTAGCATCTTTTGCATCCCAATCTCTGGAACATTGTTGCACCACAAGATCTGAATCGCCGTAGCAAATGATCCGGTGTGCACCAATTTCTTTTGCGACCTTAAACCCATGGATCAAAGCCTCATACTCAGCGACATTGTTTGATGCCTGAAATGCACTTGCAAAACATACCGGAGATGATCTCCCTTTGGTGAGGTAAGTACCACGCCGGCACCTAGACCCTCTTTGAGCTTGGATCCGTCAAAGTGCATCTTCCAGTATTCCACTTTCTGTTCCGGCGGCCTGTATTGCATTTCCGCCCAATCAACTAGAAAATCAGCCAAGGCCTGCGATTTTATGGCATCTCTTCTTTCGTATACCGGCACGTATGGAGACAGCTGAATTGCCCATTTTGCAATCCTGCCGCTAGCATCTTTGTTGCCCATGATATCTGAAATGGGTGCTTCACTCACCACTTTCATGGGGTGCTCCTCAAAATAGTGCTTAAGCTTGGTGGCGGCCATGAACACGCCATAGGTCATTTTCTGAAAATGGGGGTAGTTTTGTTTTGAGAGGGAGAGCACCTCGCTCAAGTAGTATACCGGCCTCTGCACGATTTTTTCTTCCTCCTCTCTTTCTACTACAACCACCACACTCACAACCCGGTTGGTTGCTGCTATATACAACAACATGGGCTCCCTTTCCAAAGGCGAGGCCAATATCGGTGCGGTGGCTAGCATCGTCTTCAGTTCTTTGAATGTTGCGTCTGCCTGCGGGGTCCAGACGAAGGTGTCGGATTTTTTCATTAATGCATAGAGCGGCAGAGCCTTTTCTCCCAACCTGCTTATGAACCGGCTTAGCGACGCCAAGATTCCGGTAAACTTTTGCACGTCTTTTAGTTCTCGCGGTACAGTCATTCTCTCTATTGCCCGGATTTTTCCGGATTCACTTCAATACCTCGGCTTGATACAAGAAAGCCAAGCAGTTTGCCGGCAGGGACACCGAAGGTGCATTTTGCCGGATTGAGTTTCATCCGGAACCTTCTTAAGTTATCAAATGTTTGCCGGATATCGTCGATCAAGGTTTCTTTTACCTTAGTTTTATCACGACATCGTCTACATAGACTTGCACATTTTTTCGATCTGATCAAACAAGCATTTTTGCATACAGCGCTGGGACGTTGCACCAGCGGTGCGCAAACCGAAAGACATAGTGACATAGCAATAAGCCCCGTGCGGGGTAATGAACGCAGTTTTTATTTGATCCTCCTTTTTCAGGGGAATTTGGTCGAAACCAGAATAAACATCCAGGAAAGACAACAACTCACACCAGCAGTGGAATCAATCACTTGATCGATCCGGGGCAGAGGAAAAGGATCCTTTGGGCAAGCTTTGTTTAGGTTGGTGTAGTCGATGCACATGCGCCACACCTTTGGAGCTTTTGCTTCCAGGTTCTCTTCTTTTTTCTTCTCGACTAGCACCGGATTGGCTAGCCACTCAGTATGCGTTACTTCCACGATGAAACCGGCAACCAACAACTTTGTCACTTCTTCTCCAATGATCTTTCTCCTATCTTCAGCGAACGGCGTAAGGGTTGTCGCACCAGCTGCGTCCTTCGGGACATTCGAGAGAATGCTCAGCCAGCTCCTCGGAACTCCCACCAAGTTATCGGTAGACCAGGCGAAGATATTCGATTCTCACGGAGGAAGGCGAGCGCGCTCCTATGCGACTCAGGCCGGCACCGTCTGACGGTGCGCTCTGGGTAAACGGATCCAGCACAATGTCCTTTGTTTCATTTGTCGGCTTGAATGCCGGTGCGCCCAAGTTCCCACTCATTGCCGCTAAGCTGCTGTGAGGACTGAGCCAGCGCAACGCCGGTTTGCATCCTCCTTTTTCCTCTGCGATTACCAGCGATTGCAGGTTTGATCCGGTGGAAGCAGTTTCAGTGAAACAGCAGTTCCCACCACAGTTAAGGGTCTACGAGGTGCCGGCATCTTCATCTTGAGGTAAGCCGTATGAGTTGAGGCCATGAAATCTACCAATGCTGGTCTCCCTAGCAGCGCATGGTAAGGACTATCCAGGTCCACTACCTCGAATTCAATGTTTTCAATCTGGCAATTGTCACGCCCTCCAAACGATACATCCACCCGGACTTTTCCCACTGGCGCGCAGGACAAGCCCGGAACGATTCCGTGGAATGTTGTGTGAGTTGGCTGTAGCATGTTTTCTGTTATGCCCAGCGTATGCATGGTATGCCGGTACATGATGTTTATGCTGCTTCCATTGTCTATCAGTACTTTGCTGAACTTGACTCGAGTCGTGGTCCCATGCATGATTGGGTCTACCACAAGAGCATAACCACCCGGATTAGGCATTATCTTGGGGTGATCCTTGAACGACCAGGAGATTTCTTGATCTGACCACAGCATGTATTTTGGTACTGCCGGCATCACAGCGTTCACCTCCATGGAACGGCGACGTAGGCTTTGCCTGTCGGTTGGCTCAGTGATGAACACAACACAGCACATGTCCGGATCCTGGTAAACGTTCCGGCCTAAAGGTGCCGGTGGAGGTAGTTGGCCATTGCCTTCCCCCACCTGATGAACTTGTTGATGCTGCTGCCGGTTCGCCTGAGGCTGTACCGGTAGAGTGTTTGCTCCGGTAAGCGGTGGTGGCAGTGGTAATGGGTGTTGATGCAACATGTCATGCGAGGGTGACAGTATTGTGGAACATCCTTGTGCTTGCGCATCTTTCGCCGCACCTCTCAGCATCAAGTGCTTGATCCAAGAACAATCCTTTGTCAAATGGTTTGCCGGCCTCGTCGGATTTGGAGTGTGAAACCGGCATGGTTGCTCCACTGCTGCTTCCATGGTATATCTTATATGTTCTTGCCAATCTTTTTTCTCTCCCCACTTCTTCTTTTCAACCCATTGTTTTTTAGGACCCGCCCACGGCTGCGATCCGGTTTTGCCTTTGGCTTCCGGCAGGGCCGGAATTATCCTGCACCCATGACTACTTGTGTGGACCATACCTTGACGGAAAATCTTCCCTTCTCTTGTTGTGCGGTTGTCCCGGTATTGATCTTGGCGCAGTTGGCTCGTTTGCGCTGGATCAGCTTACCTTTACCGGTTGCATTGGGTCTCCTATGCGTAGCTATCTGCTACACATATCATTTCCGCCAGGGTTACGGCATGTTCTCTGCAGCTTTTGCCACAACGGCGAACCTCTGCGGCATCCATTGCAAAACCAAGCAATGGCTTGCGCCTCTATCACCCCTTCGTAGGAGTTTCTTGTGGAATTCCACCGGGTCAGATAATCCCGGTCTGTTTCATTCGGGCGCTGCACACACAAGGCGAGCTGTTGCGGCCTGTTGGGCCTCCGGTATGTGCTGCTGAAATTACTCACAAAAGCTTCCTCAAAGTCCAACCAGCCATTTATGCTTCCTGCCGGCGAGTTGTTTAGCCAGATTCGTGCCGGTCCTACCAGGAAAGATGGTACAATTCTCACGGCCCAACGCCGGTTTCCTCCACCGATTACGGTTCCTCCGCCACCAGCGACGTACACCGCGGTCACATAATCCGCGAGCCAATCTTCCGGCTTAGTGGTGCCGTCATATGTTTTTGTGTCACGGGGCAACTGGAAGTTGCGAACTGGTGGTTCCTCTTTCATGATCCTTGGACCAAAGCATTTTGGGCCCGGAGGACCTTCCGCCTCGATCATTTCAGATAAATACACTCTATCCAGACGGTGCCTCGCATCCCGTTCTGGCAGGTGTCTTTCTCCCACGCGTTCCCCAACGGGTTCCGGTATGCCGTGAGTCTTTCAGTTGTCGAATCAGCTTCATCGTAATGTTCCGGTACCGCGGCCCTTGCCTGCCGGTACCTTGGGTGAGGCATTTCCTCCTCTTCGTACGCTGCCCTTGCAGCTCTTGCCCGGTTTCACATCTACCGGCATGATTGTTTCCGGCATTGCATCTTCTGGCGTAGCCTCGATCCGCCCCTTGGCTTTTTCTACCGGCATCGTGTTGCCCGGCTTGTTGTTTTCCGGCAAGGACTGGATCGTACACAGTCATTTGCTGCGCATTCATTTCTTTTTCTTTCCTTCTGTCCGGATGGGGGGACGATGCCTGCCCATGGGACTTGCTACCGGCATTCTTTGTCGAACGCACAGATTTCGATGCCGCAGCCTTGTTCGCTCTAGCAAGCTCAGCATTTTGTGCTTCTATCATATCAAGCAACTCCCTAACACGATCCTGTTGCTTAGCTAAAGCATCTCCGGTAAGCGATTCACACATCTCTACAGCAGCCCTAGCAGCTTTTATGGTTTTATCCGGACTACTGTACTTCGGTTTCTCTACGATGCTCACAGACGCAGAGGTGCTTTTGCCGGCAAGAACTTCCTTACGCAAATCCTGATCTAGATTGCGAGCCTTAAGCCGGTTTTCCGGCACCCTAGCAGCCTGAGCGCTAACTGAAGCAAAGCCATGGGCAGCGTTATACTCACATAGGGTTAGGTTCAGCTCGCGCTGCTCCCGGATGATGTTCGCGCCTCCGGAGAGCAGCTTCTTGCGCGTTGCCTCCTTGAAGTGGTGTTCTGCGCCGCAGCCGGGTCGATGTTCTGCGCGATGGGCATCGCCAGCACGTTCATCGCCGCTTGAAGTGGTGTCTCTGGTGGTGCGGAAGATGTCCCCGCAGTGCATGCGTCATGCTCCAGCGGTGGCTTGGCCGGACGGGTTGATGCCGTACGCCCAGCACCTTCTTCCACAGCCTCCTTGCCAGCACCAACCGCGCCAGCCATCATGACCTCTACGCTGCCAGCGGCACGGCCAGCACATAGCCACCTTGGCGGGTCTGGTGCAACCAGCACCGGCGAAAGGCGCTGGCGCACAAGTAGATGCGGTGGCTGCCGAACTCGATGATGCGGCCATTCTTGGGGAAGACACCGCCGTTGGCGAAGCAGCCCGCGTTGTCGTTGATGAAGTCCATGGAGTAGATGCGCTGCACGAGCGCAGACACCGTCCGCTCGCCGGCGACGTCAAGGAGACCCGCCCGAATGTGAACTCCAGCAAGCGCCGCTTCATGCCCCACGGTGGGCGCCAACTGTCGTCGTGGTGAACAGATAGATGCCATAGGATGGCTTAAGTTGGGGCCGAATGGGCGCTAGAGGATTCGGAGGAGGGTTTTTGATTAGATTGGATGAACTTCCGGAAGCTTTCCTCAAGAACTTGGCCAAAGCTAGAGGTAGAAGAAGAAAGACACAAGGAAGAGCTCTGCTCTAGATCTCTCTATTCATTGATCTCAACAGGTTACAGGTTTGTGCATACAAGGTCTTACTTCGTACCTTCCCGCGATGGGGTGTGCCCCCTCTCCTTATATAGGGGAGAGGGTGGCTTACAGGGGAAGAAACCCTAGGAAACCCTAATGACATCTTTGAACAGACAAACTACTTTACAAAGTTACTTTAATCATAGGTGACGCCGGTATCTTCTTTAATCAGGGAGGCTGACGTCCTCCGGTTGCTTTTGGCGTCACCTTCCTCTTTGGCGTCAGGGCTTCGTTTAAAGCTACTTTGCTTAGGTCATCCTTGTCCTCTAGCTCTTGAGAGAATCTTTGACCGGTCTGCCGACATGCTACAGTGCACTTCTTACCGGCAATCCGGTGTCTTCTTAGCTCATACCGGTATGCCTCTCTTTGCGATACCGGTAAGATTTACTTAGCCCAAAAGCTTATCCGGAATGAACTTCAAACCGGTATCTTGATGGCTCAAACCATCCGGTTTGGCATGCCTTTGGCATACCGGGGGTCATTCCCCCAACAAAATCCACTTAACCAATAGGGATATGTTCATTCGCTTGGTATTGAGCACGCCGAGCCCCCCAAACTCTTCAGGTTTACATACCGTCGCCCAGTCCACCATATGGTATTTCCTTTTTGGCCCTGTTCCTTCCCAAAAGAACCGAGACCTAGGTTTGTCATTTCTACATGCGTCGAGTCATGTAGCATGTATAATCCCATGGCGAACATCGGGAGGCTGGAGAGACAAGAGTTGGTCAGTTCTAATCTCCCTACAGAGGCCAGAAACATCCCCTGCCAAGGGTCAACCCTATGATCCACCTTCTCCGGAAGGAAATCCCAGTCTACCACTGACAGGGCCTTGTCACTGACCGGCAGCCCAAGGTACTTGATGAGGAATTTACCTAGCTTGCAGTTCAACATGTGAGCGACCCTCCGCTTTTCCCCATCCTCAACCTCCATCACCACCACCCCGCTTTTGTCGAAGTTAATCTTGAGGCCCGACATATTTTTAAAGCAAAGGAGGATGAGTTTGAGGTTAGCAATCCCGAGATCGCTTGGAAGGCTAATTTCTCTTCGAGCCAGTCTTAAGTTGAACTAAAATAAGAGTCGATCTAGGTTTGCTGATGAGTCACGATTTTTCTTTCACCCGACAAATCGACCCGATTTGTCAAACATCTAACATTCTAGCCGGTGGCTGGATAGATAGAGGCAAAAAACACGTATGCCTAGTGCTGGCAGCGAACGGTAGTACTACAGCTGCACGCGGGGCAATCACCGATTGAGTCATACATGAATGTCACTAGTACTAGATTATCTTAGTGGTTTAGTTTAATGTGAAGTGAAATAAATGCCATAGAAGGAAGGAGGCTAAGACACATTGAGGAAGCTGATGGTTATGAAGGAAGGAGGTCATTGCCGAGATGGAAGAGAGGTGGCACAAAAAAAAGAGTCTACAATGAAGAGCTTTGTTGCGCTCCATTAAGAGCTCTTGAGGCGGAAGAGGCCAATGCCAAGTCTCAGCTCGTTGAGGCTGAAGCCAAGGTTAGGCTCATAAATGCTTATTTCTCTTCGAGCCAGTTTCGAGTTGAACTAAAATAAGACTCGATCTTGATTTGCTCGCTAGGGGTCCGTTTGGTAGCCTAGGCCGAAATTGTGCATGACTGCGCGAAACCCCTGCACATTTCAGAAGGGCCACGGGCGAGAAACGGCCAATCATTTGGTGGCCTTGGTTGCATAAATGTGTACCCAAGTGCCAGTTTGATTGAATGTCTGGAAAAAGTGTGACATTTGTGATCAGCCACTACCCATGCGTTTGGTTGCTATTTTAGGCACACAACTTCTGCTTCTCCTCGCTCCATTCAAATATGGTAGCCTTACCATCACATAACGACAGACAACACGAAGACGATCATAAGCACACTACACAGATATACACAAATGGAACATAGTACTTAGTACCTAATCCTATGTCGGAGTGGTAAGACGCCTACTTAAACCTAGCGGTGGACTACTTAGGTCCAAAAGCAATGTTCAGCAGCCCATAGAGGCCAACATTACAGTTACGTTGGTATGCACGAAAGCAAGTGTTCAACAGCCTCCTGTGGCCAGCACAACAACAACAACTTCACAAAAGCAGATAGAGAGAACAAGCACAAGGTTAATAGCGAGAATCAGCATAAGGGCCCTGGCGATGCTTCTTGCAGCTCCAAATGCTCGAAAAGGAACTCGCCTTCTTGTACACGTCGACCTGGAAGCCGTCGTAGACAGGGGTGACGACGAGCGTGTCGTCAACCTCAAGCTCAATCTTACCAGCAAAATCTCTCCAAGACTTGATGAAGTCGATGCGCTCGGCCTTTCACTAGATCTGCACCTTGTGCTCGCAGCGCTCTCCCATGTACAAGGCCACCTTCAGTGGTGGGCCATTGTTTTTGAGCTTGTACTTCTTAATCAGGAGCTGCTCCATGGCGGACATCACATGATGAGGGCACGGAGGTCGTGGCTCTCTAGCTGCATGAAGAACGCAGGCAGCCGACGCATGGGACCGTGCCCCGGGTTAGCAGGACGCCCGGCGTGAACCCTAGGCTCGGTGACCTCCGGTGGTCTTCCATGAACCCTTCACTGGCGTCCCGAAGCTGCACCCGGACGGCAATGTTCTGTGCCTCCCCTATGGGCCCGTTCGGGAATGTTTCCAAGAAGAGTCAGTTTTGCAGATGCAATGCAAATGACAAGAGTGAGCTGTAGTTGGCATGGTGAGATCCAATGGCATGCTTGTCATTTCCATGTCGATGCACAAGTTCAACTCACAATGCCGATGCACAAGCTCAACATCACCATGCCAATGACAAGCTCAACATCACCATTCCAATGACATTGCCATGTCGGCGCATATTGCCAATGACATGAGTCGGATCTACATTCATCCTACTCATCATACCAGTCATCCTACTCATCATTGACATGCGTATGACTAACATGCAATGCTTTCTGACTAACATCCAACCCACATTGATATCAATCCGATCTACATTGACATCAATCCAACAATGGGACGGAGAGCAAGCGGGCCCGTCAGAGGAGGAGGCCGCACTGCGGCGCTGGCATGTGGTCCACGAGGTCACACACCAAATCCAGGAGGAGGTGGAGGCGAAGCCGGAGCAGCGATCGGAGGATGGGGCGCTGATGGAGTAGACGGCTACCGACGAGTACGGAGTCGGCCGGAGGGCGGCGACGCAGCATTGGGAGCAGCTGGATGCAGCTGGCCCCATGGCATCAGCGCGTGCGTCGGAGTAGAGGCGAACCCCGTCGAAGGCTCCATCTCCCAGCTAGAGCCTGTTGCACCTGCCACCATTGTCGCCGCACTAGACGAAGCAAACCCTAGGTTGCAGGGCTGAAAAACCCACATGGCGGGATCCACCGATCGAATCCCAGTGGCTTGTAGTGCAGCCACGCCCATCCCGATGGGCCTCGGAAGCGACCGGAGACAACCGATTCAACACCAGTACTCAACCGGGATCGATCTACGCCACTGCATCGCGGCCGTCTGCCTCGTACTCCCGGACCATGCGCAGCTGCGCAGGGTTTGGCCGGTTGACCGTCGGGCCCGCATCGGGATCCGTCAGCGCTGGGGCCAAAGGAGGCGGAGGAGGCGAGGAGGCCATGGGCGGCGGTTGATGGGACGTCGGCGTGTGTCGGTGGGGGAGTTGAATGGAGAGAGAGAGGAGTGAACCGGTGACTGGAATGGGGAGAGAGGGCCGAGAAAACACGGTGTCTTTCGCGCTTCACTACACGTGCAACCATTGCACGTCCGCGTGTAAAATTGGACGACAATGGAACAAGCTGGCTGGATACGGCTGATTTAGGCATTGCTTCCGAACCTATCCCATGAATGCTTTAAGAACTGGTTGGATCACAACGCAAAGGTCTTCCGGGCACAAATGACCCATTTTTTGCTAGCATGATGCTAGCCAAAGGACCTGTAGGCTACCAAACCGGACCTAGTTGTTTTTTCCCACCTATACTCGACACGAATCTACCCGATGCGTCAAACATCTACGTTCTGGTGGCTTCATCATGGAGAAAGGCAAAAACATACGTCTGCCTAGTGAAGGCAGCGAACGGTAGTACTCCAGGTGCAGTCACGACAACCACCGAGTCATAGATAAATGTTGCTGCTGGATCAGCTTAGTTTTAAGGACATCTTCAATCGGCACGACGCAAACAGATGATGAGCTACCCTTTGCGTTCGCATGGACGAAAAATTTATCTAAATCCTGCTCCAGCGGGACGACGCATAGTGAGAAGGCCGTCTACAGACGTCATCCAAATATGCGGTAGGATTGCATTTCCACGAATGCTGCGCGGTCCCGTACAAAATGACCGCGTTGGTTACATCCGGACCCGCTAGACAGTGACTAGGTAAGCAAAATATTCATTCACTACTATTGGCGGCCAAAAGGATCATTTCTACATAGATGGTTAGTCGAGTTAACCTAAATATACAACGGCCGTACCTACTCGCCGTCGCGCGGCCTACCACAGCCGGGATTACTCGTAGTCGCGCAACCTACTACTGGCTGCCGGAGAGGTCGGCGTTGTCGTCGAAGCGCGAACGCTTGACGCCCTCCTTGTGATGCGCACGCCGATGATCGGACATCTCGTCTTGCCACCTACGGCGTTCGAGGGCCTTGGCCAGAGAGGAGTTCCACTGGACTCTCTTCGCCACCGCCTCCGCCATCGCTGCCTCGGCCACCGCGTCCTCCGCGGCCTCCGCCGCCATGTGGGCGTGGTAGCGGGCCCTATCCCTAGCCGTTGCCGCGACCGCATCGTCCCTGGTGGCGATGGCGGCCGCCAGCTCCCGGTTCTCCTGTTCGACCCGCACGGGATCCTGTCCCCTCCGCGCGACCGAATCAAGGCCGAAGCACATGTACGCTCGAGCCATGGCGATCGCATAGCTGTGAGCTTCCTCCTCCGCCGCCCAAGCCTGACGGCGCTGGGCGTCCCCATCTAGGGTCTCGTACGACGCGAGCAGAGCGATCTGGTCGCCGCCGCACTCGAAGCGGCTAGGTACGTCCTCGTCATCGTCAGCGATGTCATGGATGACGACGTCCGCGGGTGGGGCCACCAGCAATGGAGGAGCCGCCGCCATCTCCGCCCGCGCATCCGGGAGCTCCGCCCTGGCCTCGGCAAGCTCGATCGGCCCGGAGTTCCGCCCCGGCGTCGGCAATTTCCGGCCTTCCCGCCAACATGCGCTGACGCTCTAGCGCACGCCATGCCGCCTCCGCCTCTGCCGCCTCCCGGGCCAGCTGCTCGGCCTGAAAGGCGTCAGCAGCTAGCTACTCCTTCTTCTCCGAGTGGACTTAGCGGTACATCTGAACAACTTGATCCCATCTAAGGTTATGCTTGATCATGGATGGATGCTAGGGTTTAGGTTGAGGTGTGCCCATCACCCCCGCCGATGCCCACCATATATAGCCACGGCGGGGCGGGAAACGACATTCGCGCGCAGGTCGCTGCCCCCGCGCGCGAAACGGCGGCGAAACGGGACAATCTGTTGGGCACGCGCGGGAACCACCGTCGTCGCGCGGGAACCGGTAATCGCCGGCGGCAGGCCTCAACGGGACATTAAACCGCCATTAATGATCTTGACGGTGTCTGTGCTAAAAAAATTGAGTCCGCACCGCTGGATACCCCGATGCAAACGGTCGTCCTGACCCGTATGACGTCCGCGGACCGACACAAACAGACGCGCGAGGACAATTTAAACATCTAAAATTCGTCGGCCCATTGAAGATGGCCTGATGTGAAGTGAAATAAATGGCATTGAAGCGCGGCCATCTTCTTCCTCCCGGCCACCTCTCCTCCCGTTGTGCTTTAAAAAGAAACCAGTGGAAAGTACTTTTCGGTCACGCAGCTCGAGAGATTCCAAGCCTCTCCGCGCGCGCATCTGCATCTGCGCGCCCTGGGCGCAGGGGATGGAGCGACGGAGCGCCGACCGCCACGGTTTCCCGGGCGTTGTTTATCGCACCGAATGCGTTGAATGTCTGCTGCTCGCATTAATGGTCACGTGAGGTGGAGGCCAGCTCTCGCGCGGAGCCCGGCCAGCCGCGTTGGCTGCTTGCCGCTGGATCGATCAGGTCAGCTGCGGCCGCGGGGTGGCGAGCGAGAGGTCAAATTTTAAACACAAATCTGTAAACCTGCTAATAGAAAACGGAAAACAGCAAGCACGAAAAAAAAGGAAACAGCTAGAGTCCATTCTTCCGCCCTGCAGTTCGGCCGAAGAGGCCAAGTTGCTGAAGAAGAGCGGTATTGAGGTATTCGCACCATCTTCAACCTTCAAAGGACAAGCCAAGCAACAACATAATTCGTTTCCACCTCTGAACAAAGCACCCTGGTTTCTCGCCCGAGGCGTCGCACCTGTCATTAGGGAGCTTTCCCTGAGAACGCATGGACATTTGAAGCCTGCTGCTGGAGATGAATACTTACAACACTCGCCTCGCCACGACGCCACGCACATAATTCACCTCCGCCCGCAGAATCAACCACAACACACAAGACCAAGCTGCCCGGAGAAGACATAGAAGATATGGTGAAACCGCTACAAGCTACCTACCAAGCACCGCCAAGCTCGTCCAACAACCCCGCTATCTCAAGGCGGTTCCTCCGATGAAGGAACAACGCTAGAGCGATGCCGCCACCCAAACCCAGGCTTTGGGTTTTCACCCAAGATAGGTATGTCAAGGAGGAAGAAGATAAACCTCGCTGTCGCCTTCAAGAAGGAGAACGACGCTGGCAGCGTCTTCGATGGCGTGACCGCCAATGTCGGCCTAGGGTTTCCCCAGTCCAGAGCCCCTCTTCCGACCACACACACCAACCTCCAGGACGAGATCCCTAGCCGGGAGGGGAGACGGACAACACATGGAGGGGAGCAACCATCTTCAGATCGGATGCCAGAGGCCCAACTGGGCGGCCTCCACACCACGCCCACGTCCGCCAACCCCTCACCACCCACAAGACCTAGGCCCCGGGATGCAACACCAACACCCGCCACCCGCGGCTAGGCCTACGCCGTCTTCGCCATCCAGGCTGCCGCCCTGGCTTCCGTGGTCCCTGACATGGTCGCGACGAGCATCACCTCGCAAGCAGCCACCCAGGCGTCGGTGAGGCCGAGCGGAAGATAGGAGGAAGGAGGGACGCCGCCTTAGCTTCTGTAGTCCCTAACATGGTCGCGACGATCAACACCCAACCAGCAGCCACACAAGAGTCGGTGAGGCCGAGCGGAAGGTGGGAGGGAGGAGGGCCACCGAGCCACCAGATGCAAGGACCCCCCACCCTCGCACGGGAGCCGAGAGATGAAAATGATCCTGCTGGATTTAGATCCTTCTTTCTTGGATCCCTCCGCTAGTGTGGTGTTCTCCAGGGACGATCGTTCTCCAGGGACGATCTACATGTGGACGGTGGTAGTGTTGAGGCGAGAGCGAGGGAAGAGAGCATGGGAACCGGGTTGGATCATCTGGCGGACTGATGTCTACGTGTGCTTCTATTCTTGTAGACAGTGTTGGGCCTCCAAGAGCAGAGGTTTGTAGAACAGCAGCAAGTTTCCCTTAAGTGGATCACCCAAGGTTTATCAAACTCAGGGAGGTAGAGGTCAGAGATATCCCTCTCAAGCAACCCTGCAATTAAGATACAAGAAGTCTCTTGTGTCCCCAACACACCTAATACACTTGTCAGATGTATAGGTGCACTAGTTCGAAAGAGATAGTGAAATACAAGTAATATGAATGATTATAAGTAGTAATTGCAATCTGAAATAAAAATGGCAGCAAGCGAACATGTAGCAGAACTTGTTGGAAACGGTGTTTCAATACTTAGAAACAAGGCCTAGGGATCATACTTTCACTAGTGGACACTCTCAACAATGGTCACATAATTGAATAAATAAATGCTTCTCTCAAACACTCTCTTGTTGGATAACAAACACCATTCATTGTGTAGGGCTATGAAAGCACACCTCAAACCGGAGTAAACAAGCTCCACAACTTCATAAAGGAATCACACACGATGCGCACACCGTCACCATCACACCGTGGAGAGTGGCTCCGGAGTTCATATTAAAGTAACATCTAGAGTGCATAATAGACAAGAGTAACATCTACATATTCAACTAGATTACAAAGCTCATGATCACATAAAGATCACACCATGGGAGAGAGATGAACCACATAGCTACCGGTAGAGCCCTCAGCTCGGGGGAGAACTACTCCTCCTCATCATGGGAGTCAGCGGCGGCGATGAAGATGGCGGTGGTGTCGATGGAGATGGATCCGGGGGCACTTCCCCGTCCCGGCGGCGTGCCGGAACAGAGACTTCTGTCCCCCGAACTTGTCTTCGCGATGGCGGCGGCTACGTAACTTTTCGTGGAATATGACTGATGCCTTTAGGGTTTTCGCATCTGGGAGAATATATAGGCGGAAGGGCAGCCTCGGAGGAGCCAGGGGGTGGCCTCCCCACACCTGGGCGCGCCAGGAGGGTGGGCCGCGCCGCCCTATGGGGTGGCCCCCTGCTGGCCGTCTCCGACTCTTCTTCGATGTTCTGGAACCCTCCGTGGAAAATAGGGCCGTGGGCTTTTGTTTCGTCCAATTCCGAGAATATTTCCTGTGTAGCTTCGGCATCTTGTTAATAGGTTAGTACCGGAAAATGCATCAAAATGATATAAAGTATGAATAAATCATGTAGGTATTGTCATAGAACTAGCATGGAACATAAGAAATTATAGATACGTTGGAGACGTATCACGGACCAACCCAAAAATTCAAACATACGTCCAGGTCAAGCACCCTAGCTTTCACAAGTGGTAAGGGCATCTCCAACGGCTCAACCCATCAGGTCCAATCATGTCAGATTTAGTTCGCGTGGACAGAAAATGATAACACCCTAAGCTAGCAGCCATACGACAAAGTGACCACTACTAGGAAAAGGGCAATCAGTGGCGCACCACTTATACCCATCAGTGGCGCACTAGTGGTGCGCTACTGATATCACGCCACTGCTAACTCCTAGTAGTGGCGCACTAGGGGTGCGCCACTACTAGCCTGGATACCAGTGGACTGTTGCTCCAACATGGTGCGCCACTGTTGGTCAGATGCAGTGCGCCACTACTGTCTAGACATGGTGCGCCACTGCTACCGTTTGGGGTGCGCCATTGTTTCAGCGAGGTGGTGCGCCATTGCTCCGTGTCGACGTGCGCCGCTGCTGTATCCAGGACGTGCACCATTGGTAAGGTGCGTGGTGCACCACTGCTGTATCCAGGACGTGCACCATTGGTAAGGTGCGTGGTGCGCCACTGCTAGACTCGGAGGGGATCACAGGGCAGTGCGCCACTGGATCTAGAGCAGTGCGCCACTGCTACTTAGTGGTCGTGCGCCACTGATGGACCACTAGTGCGCCACTGCAACAATTTCGATTTTTTTGTATTCTGGCAGGTATTTATACAGGTTGTATATCACAGTATAAATGCAC
This sequence comes from Lolium multiflorum, assembly GCA_030979885.1. Classification (NCBI taxonomy): domain Eukaryota; kingdom Viridiplantae; phylum Streptophyta; class Magnoliopsida; order Poales; family Poaceae; genus Lolium; species Lolium multiflorum. The sequence continues at coordinate 341,415,840 of CM061750.1, read as the reverse complement.
AAATACAAGATATATAACACATATAAACAACAACACAGCTTATCCATGCACAGTTCTTCACATTAGCCCCACATGATTCACAAGATTTCACATTAGACAAGTTACGGGGTTACAAAGTCTCACATGAGCTAGTGGTTACACAAGATCGATCATCTAAAGTACCATCACATAGAAGAGAGCTAGAGTCACTACTAGCACCATCCCGATGAAAGTCGTCTTCATCCGGTTCCTCCTCCGCTCCCTCCTCCCTCCCGCCAGATAGCGTGCGTATCTGTCTTCGGCCTCCGCTCTAGTGGTGTACCCTTTGTAGATGTTACCGCTAAAACGGTGAACCTGTCTCCGACACTCCTCCCAGTCGTTGTAGACTCTGGGAACCTTGCCCTTGTACATGACATACCACGTCATATCTGCATATATGCACAAGCCAATGAAACATTAGTGCACACTCATAGATGTTTGCAACGAATAAGAGCAAACTCAAAAACGATCCAAGTAGTATGAACTAAAAGACATGCCTCATACATTGTTGGTCGGAACAAATAAGAGACATGTAGGTAGTATGAAAGGCCAATGGAAGAAAGTCCAATGCAATTAAGAAGTGCCAACTTAAATAAGAGATAAGTAGCTAGTATGAACTAAATATAATGCCTCATACTTTGTTGGTCGAAACAAATATTAACATTCAGGGATGGGGTCAGCGAGGCCAGGTAGGATGCACAAGAGATTGATATTTGTGCCATCACACTAGGCTCGCTGGCCCCACCCCAGAGTGTACAAGTGACCAAACATTCTAATCATCGGCCAATGCATGCAATTAAGAAGTGCCAACTCAAATAAGAGACAAGTAGCTAGTATGAACTAAATGGAATGCCTCATACATTGTTGGTCGAAACAAATATTAACATTCGGTGATGGTGTCAGCGAGGCCAGGTAGGATGCACAAGAGATTGATATTTGTGTCATCACACCAGGCTCGCTGGTGCCACCCCCGAGTGTACAGTTGACCGAACATTCTAATCATCGGCATATGCAAATAAAATTAACTACCAAATCAAGTGCGGAAAACGACAGAGCCATATATATAAGTTCACAAACATAGCCGAACTAGTAATTAATAGCATCGATTACATATAAGTTCAACGACCGTCAAAACTAATTAAACAGACATGCAAGTAAAGTGCTGGATAAAGTTTATTACAACACAAGCTCGTCTTTAGTTCACAACTACATAACTAGGCTTTCACATCAAGACTTTCTACTCGGCTAAAGGGACGACGGAGCGTGGATAAAACCGCCGCCTTTCTTCAAGCACATCCATGAGCGGTAGTCGTCACCCTACATTTGGAGCATTGTGTCTATGTCACTGTTTGACGGCTGATAGCCGGCGTAGAACTCCCTCGCGCTTCTAATGACATCTTGATAGATGATTTCACAAAACTCCGCTTGGATGCGGAAGAAGTCTTGCTTGATGCCGTCGTCACGGACCCGCGACAATTTTGAGGCCCAGTCTCTGAGATGCTCAGGTAGCGTAAGCTGCTGCTGGTCGGCGGCTTCTTGACGCAGGGGAACTTTGTTTGGTGCTTGAACACATGCTTCCCGTATCTAGGATTTGGCCTCTCCATGTGGCCTTTGGCTTTGACGTAGCCATTGAGAGCATCATCAAGTACGGCCTTGACATTCGTGCAGTGGCGGAGCCAACAATTCAACCTTGTGTAGTCAATTTAAACCTGTGTAGTCAAATACATGTACTTATATGAACTTTTCATTAACTTTCCTATAATTTCTCTTTGTATAGCAAAAAATAATGTGTAGTCACTTGACTACACAGATCATGTGTGGCTCCGCCACTGCATTCGTGTAGTCCGTGCTTGACTTACCGTCCGCATCGAAGTATGTGGCCATGGAATATTTCGGGGTTACGGAGATGAGTGTGCAGGTATTGTCTCCGCGTAGAACACATAATGTTTAAGAACATGACGATTGAAATCTAAAAAAATCACGTGTTAAGACCGGTACGGTGAGGGGGTGACTTACTCAGGAAATACAGGCAGGAGGAGGTTATACTTCTTCTGGTTCGCTATAAAGAATCCTTTGAGGTATTCACTCGCGACTACCCGGTCTCCGGCGGTGGCCAAGTGGACGGCACGCATGTAGAAGGGGTCGTCTATCGCGATGCCCGGGGTCTTGTCTCTAATGATCCGCATCGCCTTGCTGAGCGAGTATAGGCGAATGAAGGTGTAGTGCAGCGGATAACTGTTCAACATGGCGAAGATGTCATCATACCGCAGGAAGATCTTCTCCGCGAAGCCACTATCGACAAAGCCATGGCCCGAGGGCACCTTGGCCATATACACCGGGTATCCATTATATTTCTCCCTGAGACGCCGCTCCTCCATAAACTGAATATCGTCAACCAGAGATCGCATAGGACCGGGTGCAGCATCGTACAATCTTTTAATTAGCATCCGCTCACCCGACACATGCACCCTGAACTCGATATTCTTGGGCACTGGTGGCCCGTCCTGAGCACGGATAGGTGATGGCTGGCTGACAGACTTGTCGTCCTTCTTCTTTCTTTTTTGTCCCTTCGGCTTCGGATTGAGTGGGATAGCATTCCGCTCTTCGCAAGCCTTCTTCAGTGTGTTAGGACTGATAACACTTCTCACCGCGGTTGTCGGCTGAGTCTCGGTGAAGTCGGCAGCTGGAGGCGTCTCCTGAGAAAAAAAGGCGCTTGTTGCAATTGGTTTTCCCCGCGGCGGCAGCTTGAGAGGGTTGGATAATGAGATCGTAGTCCATCGCAAAATCGAAGTTGCAGTCAAGGTTGGCAAACGTACTTTCCTCGTCCGGACCATCGTTCGGATCCTGTGCCATCTGCATGTCCTCATCGGCTGATGGCGGCACCGTTGGGGCGGTCTTGCCATGGCTTGGCGCCGGCACGGCTGGGGGTGTTGTCTGTGGGGTGGTGTCCCTCGCCCCCAAACGAATCTGGCTCTTTGGCCAAACCATGGACCAATTGAAGCATTGGTGGAGGGTGACATAGGCATCCCCAATGGGCCTGCCGAAGATGGTACCCAGGGTTTATTGAAGGCCCATGACTCGAAGAATAAGAAGATCCGGAAGCCCAAGATGTTATTAAGGAAAGCTAGAGTTGTATTAGGAAGTATAACTTGTAAATCTTGCGGGACGGGTTGGAAACCCTCCCGGACTCTGTAACTTGTGTATTACTAAACCCTCGGCTCCACCTCCTATATAAGGAAGGATCGAATCTACTGTCAACACAACCCTAGTTTCTTAATCGTCGAGTACTTTTCGGCTGAAACCTTCGAGATCTACTTGCCCTCTACATCCAACGAAACCCTAGTCTACAATCTGTAGGCATTGACAAGTTAATACCTCGTCAATTGGCGCCGTCTGTGGGATCTAGAGGCGACAAGGAGCTGATCTCGATGGCACGCTCAAGATCGTCGACTTCGTCGGTAGCAAGCAATGTGATGGATCGAGGTAAACAGATCGAAACTGGTCTAGTCAATTTTATTCCTCACCAGCCCTCCCGTTTGGATGCATATGAGTATCTGGAGGAGCCCATGGAGATGACGGTCGGAAAATTCCGATTCTGCGTCAAGAAAGAAGGGTCGTATCGTCTCGAAGTTCCGATTTCGTCGGGATCGTCAGCGGTCGACTCCGATTTTCATCAGGCGAAGAGGAGATTTCGTCGCCATGCCTCATCAGCTCCATGGCAAGCGAAAAGCTCGCCAAGATCTTCAGCGACATGTCCTTCGAGTCGTCTGCGAACTCTGATATAAGCAGCGACTCAGACAGCGTCGACAGCTTCAACTTCATCGATAGATCTGTTGCTCTTGGAAAGGTCTTCACCAATCTATATGGTGGTGTCACCAATTCTGACAAAAATCAAAATTCAAAATATCATCAGATCTACGCAATTGAAGAAACAAACCGAGCAGAGCCAGAGACGTCAGAGGCTTTCGACAATGTGGGAAACCCATATGTTGATCCCGCTGACCTTAGGCGAGGTTTAGGCACTAAATATGTTGGGCCTACACCAAGTCTAAGGGTTCAACTCCCGCAAGAAGCATGGGATAGAGCCGCAAGAGCCATGGATGGTACAGAACCAATGACCACAACTGCTATAGCGGAAGAATTGCAAGCTTATCAATATAGACTCGCTCGTGTTAGCAGGGAGTTAGAAAAACAGATAGTTGCATTAAATAGAAGACAGGAGGCAGCCTCCGCGTCAAGCAGGCGAAGAGCAGATCTCAGTCGAAAATCAGGAAACTCGGGAGATAGTCACAGAGAAGCTCGAAGGAGAGCAAGATCTCGACTGCAAAATAAGCAGAAAGAGAGACTTTAATTCAAAACCTCGATATGTCTTTTATGTCAATCGACACGAGGGGGAATATTATTCCTAAAACACCGGAAGCAAGATACATGGCAACACAAGCTTTCATCCTAGCGTCCAGGCCACCTCCCGGAGATCCAAGAGAAGCGTTGTATAACATGGCCATGGCAGGATGTGGAGCCATGGGATCAGCGTTTGCAGCTACACCTCCCGAACGAACTGCAAGGCAAAATAGTCCACGACCTACCGCAGCGGTGCAGGATCACCGAGAGCAAGTGGAGTCAGAGATATGATACGTCTCAAAAGTATCCATAATTTCTTATGTTCCATGCTACTTTTATGATGATACTCACATGTTTTATACACATTATATGTCATTATTATGCATTTTCCGGCACTAACCTATTGACGAGATGCCGAAGAGCGATTCTTTTTCTGCTGTTTTTGGTTTTAGAAATCCTAAAAGGAAATATTCTCGGAATTGGACGAAATCAACGCCCGGTCTTATTTTTCCACGAAGCTCGAAGACCGAAAGGATTACGGGTGGGGGCGACGGCGCCGCCAAACTAGGGCGCGCGGCCAGGCTGGGCCCGCGCCGCCTGTTGTGTGGGGCCCTCGTGCCGCCCTAAACCTACCCTTCCGCCTACTTAAATCCTTCGTCGCGAAACCCCCACGAGAGCCACGATACGGAAAACCTTCAGAGACGCAGCCACCGCCAATCCCATCTCGGGGATTCGGGAGATCGCCTCCGGCACCCTGCCGGAGAGGGAATCATCTCCCGGAGGGCTCTTCATCGCCATGATCGCCTCCGGATCGATGTGTGAGTAGTTCAGCCCTAGACTATGGGTCCATAGCAGTAGCTAGATGGTTGTCTTCTCCTCATTGTGCTATCATGTTAGATCTTGTGAGCTGCCTATCATGATCAAGATCATCTATTTGTAATGCTACATGTTGTGTTTGTTGGGATCCGATGAATATTGAATACTATGTCAAGTTGATTATCAATCTATCATATATGTTGTTTATGTTCTTGCATGCTCTCCGTTGCTAGTAGAGGCTCTGGCCAAGTTGATACTTGTAACTCCAAGAGGGAGTATTTATGCTCGATAGTGGGTTCATGCCTCCATTGAATGTGGGACAGTGACAGAATGTTCTAAGGTTGTGGATGTGTGTTGCCACTAGGGATAAAACATCAATGCTTTGTCTAAGGATATTTGTGTTGATTACATTACGCACCATACTTAATGCAATTGTCTGTTGTTTGCAACTTAATACTGGAAGAGGTTCGGATGATAACCTGAAGGTGGAATTTTTAGGCATATGATACGTCCATTTTGCATCACTATTTTATATCATAATTTGCTGTTATTCATTGATATATTTCATATTTGGAGATGATACTTATGTTATTTCATCTATTTTGCATGTTTCATGATTATTTGGGGATCGCGCACCGGAGCCAGGATTCTGCTGGAAAAAGCACCGTCAGAATGCAATATTTCGGAAGATCAACGACGGAAATTATATGAAAATCCTATTTTTCCAGAAGTCGAAGGGGAGCAGGAAGGGGAGCCGAGGGGACCCGAGGTGGGCCCACCTCATAGGCCGGCGCGGCCCAAGGCCGGCCGCGCCGCCTGTGAGGAGGGGGCCCACAGCCCCCTCTCGCCTCCCTTTCTTCGCGTACGTCTTCGTCCCGAAAACCTAAGCCCCAGAGGAGAGTCGCGAAGAGTCACAGCCGCCTCTGCGGGGCGGAGAACACCAGAGAGAAAAGAGCTCTCCGGCAGGCTGAAATCTGCCGGGGAAATTCCCTCCCGGAGGGGGAAATAGACGCCATCTTCACCGTCATCGAGCTGGACATCATCACCATCATCATCACCATCATCATCATCATCATCACCGCCATCTCCACCGCTGCACCTCATCACCGCTGTAACAATTTGGGTTTGATCTTGTTTGTTTGATAGGGGAAACTCTCCGGTGTTGATTCCTACTTGTTATTGATGCTATTGAGTGAAACTATTGAACCAAGGTTTATGTTCAGATTGTTATTCATCATCATATCACCTCTGATCGTGTTCCATATGATGTCTCGTGAGTAGTTCGTTTAGTTCTTGAGGACATGGGTGAAGTCTAAATGTTAGTAGTGAATTATGTTGGTTAGTATTCAATGTTGTGATATTTAAGTTGTGGTGTTATTCTTCTAGTGGTGTCGTGTGAACGTCGACTACATGACACTTCACCATTTATGGGCCTAGGGGAATGCATCTTGTATTCGTTTGCCAATTGCGGGGTTGCCGGAGTGACAGAAACCTAAACCCCCGTTGGTATATATCGGTGCAGGAGGGATAGCAGGATCTCAGAGTTTAAGGTGTGGTTAGATTTATCTTAATTACTTTCTTGTAGTTGCGGATGCTTGCAAGGAGGTATAATCACAAGTATGTATTAGTCCTAGGAAGGGCGGTACATTAGCATAGGTTCACCAACACAACACTTATCAAAACAATGAAGATTAATCAGCTATATGAAGCGAAAGCACTAGACTAAATTCCCGTGTGTCCTCAAGAACGTTTGGTCATTATAAGTAAACAAACCGGCTTGTCCTTTGTGCTAAAAAGGATTGGGCCACTCGCTGCAATTATTTTTCTCGCACTTTACTTACTTGTAATTATTTCATCTGCTATATCAAAACCCCCTGAACACTTGTCTGTGAGCATTTACAGTGAATCCTTCATCGAAACTGCTTGTCAACACCTTCTGCTCCTCGTTGGGTTCGACACTCTTATTTATCGAAAGTACTACGATACACCCCCTATACTTGTGGGTCATCAGCATAGATGCATGCTGGATAGCGGTCTATGTACTTTGTCGTAATGCCCTAATTAAATCTCATAGTACTCATCATGATATATGTATGTGCATTGTTATGCCTTCTTTATTTGTCAGTTGCCCAACTATAATTTGTTCACCCAACATGCTATTTATCTTATGGGAGAGACACCACTAGTGAACTGTGGACCCGGTCCATTCTTTACATCTGAAATACAATCTACTGCAATTGTTCTTTACTGTTCTTCGCAAACGAACATCATCTTCCACACTATACGGTTAATCCTTTGTTTTCAGCAAACCGGTGAGATTGACAACCTCACTGTTACGTTGGGGCAAAGTACTTTGATTGTGTTGTGCAGGTTCCACGTTGGCGCCGGAATCCCTGGTGTTGCGCCGCACTACACTCCGTCACCAACGACCCTCACGTGATCCTTGACTCCTACGGGTTCGATAAACCTTGGTTTCTTCGAGGGAAAACTTGCTCTGTACGCATCACACCTTCCTCTTGGGGTTCCCAACGGACGTGTGTTAGCGCACGCATCAAGCTCTTTTTCTGGCGCCGTTGCCGGGGTGATCAAGACACGCTGCAAGGGGAGTCTCCCACATCCAATCTCTTTACCTTGTTTTTGTCTTGCTTTACTTTATTTTATTTACTGCTTTGTTTGCTCTTATATCAAAAACACAAAAAAATTAGTTGCTAGTTTTACTTTATTTACTGTCTTGTTCTCCATATTAAAAACACAAAAAAATTAGTTACTTGCATTTACTTTATTTAGTTTGCTTTATTTACTACTGCTAAAATGGGTACTGTTGAGAATACTAAGTTGTGTGACTTCACTAGCACAAATAATAATGATTTCCTATGCACACCCATTGCTCCACCTGCTACTACAGCAGAATTCTTTGAAATTAAACCTGCTTTACTAAATCTTGTTATGAGAGAGCAATTTTCTGGTGTTAGTTCTGATGATGCTGCTGCCCATCTTAGTAATTTTGTTGAACTTTGTGAAATGCAAAAGTATAAGGATGTAGATGGTGACATTATAAAATTAAAATTGTTTCCTTTCTCCTTCAGAGGAAGAGCTAAAGATTGGTTGCTATCTTTGCCTAAGAATAGTATTGATTCATGGACTAAATGTAAGGATGCTTTTATTGGTAGATATTGTCACAACCCACTTTTCAAACCCTGCATATTTTCTAGCTTTAAAAATGTGGGTCAACAAAAACTTTTATTTATCTTGCTACCTAGAGTGCTTGGCTTGTAGTTTTGATTAGGATTGTTAGTAGTAAGCGTTTATAAACAACTTCTCACACTAAAACCCCTAGTAACAAGTTTTTGTACCAAAACTTAAAAGAGGAAAACTCTCCATGACACCTCTTGTGAAACACCCCACACCCAACTTCTCTCTTCGGAGGACAATTTCCCTCTTCCCCAAAAATTTGGGTGCATGCAACACCATGCCACCCTCTTTCTTCTCACTCACCACACCCCTCTCTTTTCTTGGCATGTGGCCGTGGCCATGGACCCCTCTTATTTTCTTTTTTCACCACCACTTTGATCTCTCTCTTTGACAAACCCTAGAGGGCAACCACCCCCTCTCTTACCCCTCCCTCTTTTTCCCTTGTGCATGGCCGAGTTGGGAGGCCATGTCCCTCTCTTATGGCCGGCACTCGGTGCCCACACCCCACCACCCAAGCCCACCCCAACCTGGCCGCATCCCTCCCTCCCTGATGAACTCTCTGGGCCTCTCTCTTCTCCCTCCTCCTGGCCCAACAGCCCGACCAGCCCGCCCTAACCCTAGCCTGGAGGACACGAGCGCCAGAGAGAAAATCTCTCCCGCGCGGGGCGACGACGCACGCGCGCCTCGGCTGCCGCTCGGCGCCTCGACTCCCTCTGCCTCGTGAACACGCGCGCTGCCTCGGACTCCCTCCCTGCTGACGCAAGCAGCCCGACGTCACCACGGCCCCACCGGGTGACGCCAGCCCTCGTCTCCCCGTTGGCCAGAGCCACCGCCCCGCCCGTCGCTTGCCCTCCTACCTGCCTATAAAAGGGGGCACCCGAGCCACTCCCCCTCCTCACCACCACTCCCTCACAGCACCACTCCACCTCCACCGACGCTCCAGAGAGCGCCCAGGGCGCTGCTCTGGGCTGCTGCTCGCCACCACCCGGCGGAGCCCTGCCCGATCACCGCCAGGACCCGAAGGTCGCCGAGCCCTGCCTCGACGATGCTACCCTCTCCCTCCATTCCATTCCCCCTCTGATCGGCCTAGAAGCTCACCGTGCTCCCCCTCTTCTCGCCAGGCTCGCCGGACGTCGCCGCCCCAAGCCCTGCTGCCGGACGCCGTGACGTGGGAGGTGCTGCCGGGAGCCAAGACGAAGGAGGAGACGCCGCCAAGCCTGCCCCCCTCTGCGACGCCACCGACCCGCCTCGCCCTCGCCGCCGTGCCCTAGCCGTCGCCGGTGAGTTCCCCGGCCGCCGCCCTCTTTTTCTCTGCCAGTCCGGCCGCCCGATCGTGCCCCGCGCTCGCGTGGAGGAGACGATGGCCATGGGCCATCGGATCCCCATCCGACGCCTGCATGGGCCATGCAGGCCAGGTGGCCATGCACAGGCCTGGGCCCTCCCCTTTTCTTTTTGTTTTTCTTCCTTTTTCTTCTCTGCCCGCGTGGCAATTCTCCTGGGCCGGCCCGTTTCACTCACAGCGCGGCCCAGCTCCTTTCCCGCCCAGTTTCTGTTTAAATTTTGTTTCAACTTTTTCTGTTTTTGTATTTAAAACCTGTGAACTAAAATGCTCATAATTTGAGATCTATAACTCGAAATAAATTGAAATCAACTACGTTAGAACCAGGTTTTTAATACCTTTCACATGCCACTGGCCCCGTATTTTTAGGATTTTTACACGAATTTTAGTATAATAAACTTGCTCTATGTATTCTGTACACTCCACAAAAATCCTAAAATCATAGAATTAATATTTTTGACTGATTCCAATTGTGTTAATCTTGTTTTATTGTTGTCCATCTGAGAAAAATAATATTGGTCCCTGTTAAGATTAATTCTGGATCGTTTATAAAAATGTTATGTCACATGAAATGTTGTCCATTTAAACACTTGTTCTTTTTAATTGATTTCCACCTCAACCCTTTTTCCATCATAAATTTGGCCAAATCATGTTTTCACTTTAATACAACATATACCCCTGCATGCTTTGTCATATTCTCTCAAAACTTGATTCTTGAGTTATGTGTTGATTGTATGTTGCCCTTTTGTTTTCGCGACGCTAGATACGAACGTGGGAGAAGCCGAAGGAGAGGATTTTGGAGAAGGTGTTGAAGAAGACCAGGGACTAGCCGGCCAAGGCAAGCCATTTACTTTGACTCCTTGATTTTTCTATGTTCTTGGTTGAGATCTTTTTATTCTTCCCCATCTTGATCCTTTGCGTTTTTCGGTGAGATAATTCCCCTCTTTGACATACTTGCCGCCAAGTATGTATTTATCCCCTCTTGGTAGATTCGCGTACTCTAAGTATGTGGATTAAAACTCACTCATTGGACACCTCCTAATTCTAGTACAAACTTGGGTTAACATCATGATTATTGCTCCAATTTTTGATTATCTTCATCCATGCTCCATGTAAGTATGGATGTTGTTGACACCCTTCATGGTATGATGGCAACCTTGATGCTATTGTACATCTTAGTTCACACATAAACTTTAGGTTGGGAAAACCCTCAAGGTCTTACCTTGTTGTAAAAGTTTTTCTTAAAAACCTTGGGAAGATGAGATCTTGCCCATGTGTAACTTTGAGTAAAGGTTTAAAGAAAACAATATTGAGGTTTTGAAGGAGAAGTGGTATGGTAACTTGGTTTTGGGAAAAACAACACATGGTTCTATGTATTCGCCCGGAACAACCTTCTAGCGCAACCACAATATCCAAAGTGGGCACGGGCTTAGTCCGTAGTTTGTTGAATTTAACGTGAGATACCTTCACCACTCTCTAGGAGGGTCACGATGACCTCTGACACCGGGTTGCGCTCTCAATGGAGGCAATACACTGCATTAACTTGCAGCCGGACGATTACGAGGGTCTGTCGTGGCGCCGGAGATACGCTCAAAAGGAGGTATGCTGGGGGTGCCGAGAAGGGTTAAGCCCGCAGGGAAGGGCTCATGTTAAGGGAGACAGGCAAAAGACTATGACCGATTATCCGAGTCTCGCATACTTTCGTATGACGATCCGGGGATGATCCCGGCGGATTTATCGGTTCTTGTGGGGAAAGTGCGCAAACTCTGCAGAGTCAAATCTATTCGAATAGCCGCGTCCGCGGTCATGGACAGTTGGGATGGCCGTTGCTTAGCTGTGTTGAGTTTTGTTTTAAAGGGTTTACAAGAAAAGAAAGTGTTTTCTGGAAGTACTTAGAGTACTGGAAAAATGGTGGTGACCATAATGAGATGGTCGGAAAGGAAATAAAATGTGGGTCTACCCTTCCTAAGTGTTTTATGTAGTGAAGGATCTTCTTAAATTAAATCTTGTAGGGATGTCTTAGATGAATCTTTAAGTGTCTCCTTCGCCCATGAAGTTGAGATGCTAACTCCACCAAAACACTTCTTCTCTCCTACATGACATATTCTTAAAAGAAGTTAGATATTCCCTCTTGATCTCCTAGTTTAGTTCTCGGTACCTTGTTCCCTTTAATATGTTGCTTTGTAAATGGTTTGCGAGTACAATTCAAAATGTACTCACGGCTTTGTCCCTGGCTATTTACTTGGCCAGACTATGAGGAGGATTTCGAAGATGATGGTGGTTATCAGGACGACTATGCGACTTAGGACGTTTCCCGGTCAGCTGCCTGTAGGGTTTAAGGCATGACTTGGGCCCGACGAAGTTGATTGTATCCGCTGCTTTTGGATGTTTGATTTCAGCCCGATGTGGCCATTTGTGTAAGACTTGGTCATAAGACCGTTTGTAAGACTATTTATTATTTCGGTACTATGTAATGGATGTTGTAACTCTGTTTATCAGTTCGGTTATGTGCTCATGTTACACTGATCATGGGATCATGAGTGAATGCATAACGGGTATTTCGGACAGTTGGTCCGGGGTGCCACAGAGCTGGTATCAGAGCCATCCTGACTCTAGGGAAAGCCATAGTTAGCATGGACGTTAAAATTAGGGCAAAACTATTTTTAATATCAAAAACGAGATGACTCTAAGCTGAAAGAATGCCTAGTCTCTCCCCTAAATTTTTCTCCTTAGAAATAAACTACTTGCATTAATCTTAACTGTTTTATATTATGTACCTTAAAATTTTGCACACTTGATATACTACTACTTGTATTAACCTTAAAATTTTGTGTAGATGGAGGAAGTTATGTACACCCGGAGCCGTCAGGTGGGAGAGTCGCAGCCCTTGTTCCTCTTTGAGACTGCCCTGCTCGACGTGTGTCACGCCGTCGGTCGCCTTCGCCCCGAGGTGAAGGGCGGGCAGATGGAGCCTCATGACGGGGACTTGTCCTGGATGATCGTCTGCACTATCCGGGGCTCCCACGTCAAGCAGCTCCCGGAGTTCGAGATCCAGCTGTTCGAGCGCACGTGGGAGGACGGTTTGATCCGTGCGCTTCAGGCAGCTCTTGCACGCCTCACCTACCACCACCGTGCCGAGCTCGAGGAGATGAACCTCCCTTATGCTCACTTTGGGCGGCGTGACGAGGAGGGGCTTCCCACCATCGTGCCGTACGTCTGCCCCCTCGGACGCCACGCTGCCCAGATGGAGTTCCTCCTCGGCAAGACCCAGAACAGCCTCGATATCAGCCGGATGGAGCAGGAGATGCTGAAGAACGAGCTGGACGAGACCAAGGCGGACCTTGCGGAGATGAGGAAGAGAGCTCGCCGTCAGCGCAAGCTCAAGCTCCGGGCAAGAGAGGCCAAGTACATGCTTAAGGTGAAGGTGAAGCACCTTAAGACCGCACTCCGCGAGGCCGAGACCAAGATAGAGGAGCTTGAGGATGATGGCGAGGATCTCCGTAAGGAGAATGCTGCACTTCTTAGCGACGATGATGACTACATGGATGAAGAAGGGTATGATTGGAACAACCCGTCTGAGGAGGAAGATGAGGATGATATGGATTTCATCAATGATGAGCCCGAAGAGCCAGCACCCTCTACCCCTCGCGAGTCGTCCGAGGAGGAAGACCCCGAGGAGCCGCCGTTTGAGGAGCCGCCGACCAAGGATGACACCATCATCCTTGACGACGACTAGTTGCGCACTGCACTATCGCTAGCTATGTTATGTTATGATGTCCCTGATGTAATCGCGTAGAACTATGTTGGTCCTATGGTGACCTTGATGTGGTGAACTTTGAGCTTTTGGTGATGTTTATGTTATGATGATGGTTGCTTTTGGTTCTCATGCTTTCTTTATCTTTTAAGTTTGTTTTCAACAAGTCTTTATGCATCATGTCACCCCTTCCCCTTAGAAAGAACTCGCCTATCAAAGTGGTTCCCTTTTGTCTTATGTCTTCATCTCATCAGATGGTTGACACTCGCCGCGGAGCGCACCAGAACGACCCTCCACCACCACCTGAACCCAATATGGCTCAGATCCTTCGCATCCTTATGGAAGACCGTCAAGCCGCCCGCGCTGAAAGCCAAGCAAACATTGCGGCTCTGCAGAACATTGCACAGCTTGCCGCAGGAAACAACAACAATGGAGGAGATGGTGAAGACGCCCCAAGATCCAAGCTTAGGGACTTCCAGAATACTAATCCACCGGTATTCACCAAGTGCACCGCCCCTCTTGATGCGGACGATTGGCTCCGTACAATCGAGAACAATTTGGAAGTCGCGGCTGTGGGCGAGAATGAGAAGGTGGTCCTTGCAACTCACTTTCTCGCCGGACCCGCAAGAGCTTGGTGGGAGAATATTAAGGCAATGCAAGCTGCTGACCATGTGATCACTTGGGAGGAATTTACCACTAAGTTCCGCAAAGCTCACATCCCGTCTGGTTTGATCAAGCTCAAGAGAGATGAGTTCTTCAACCTTAAGCAGAACAATGGTAGTGTGATAGACTACCTGGACAAGTTCAACACCTTGGCTCGATATGCACCTCAGGACACTGATACTGATGAGAAGAAGAGGGACCGTTTCCTTAATGGTCTTCATGAAGAGATTCAGAGTATTCTCGTGGCCGTTCCTTACCCTGATCTGGAAACTCTGGTGGATGCCGCCATCATGGTGGAGTCAAAGCGCAAGGCAGCCTATGAAACCCGCAAGCGCAAGATGCAGCAGCAACTGCAAAGTGGACCCAGCAATACTAGGTTCCGCGGCCAGCCTCCACCAAGGCCGGCGCCCCAGCCTCAGCGAGCACCCGCCCCCGCTTATCGCCCCTCCAACAACAACACCAACCGCCAGACTATGCAGCCTCGTACTGGAGGAGGAAACTTCAACAACAACCCCCGCAACAACCCGAATGCTCGCCCTCAAGGAGAAGGATGTTTCGCTTGTGGACAGCCTGGACATTTTTCTCGTGAATGCCCCTCCAAGATGAATCCTGCTCAGCGCCCCAATGCACCAAGACCAAATCAAGGCCAAGCTCGTGCTGCAACTGGGAGGAAGCCCCCACCTAAGAAGCAAGCCAATACTGCTAGAGGACACCTGAACCATGCCAATGCTGAAGAAGCTGAAGAATCTCCTGATATTGTGCTGGGTACGTTCCTAGTCCACTCCACCCCCGCCAAAGTTCTTTTTGATTCCGGTGCATCACATTCCTTTGTTACCGAACCCTTTGTTAAAAAGAGTAAAATGACACCCACCCTCATGAGAAGACTCATGCTTGTTCAAATACCTGGATCCACCGCTAAAGCCCGCTTATCCTGCAAACAAGTTCCCATAGAAATCCTAGGCGTTCCTTTTCAAGCAGAACTCATTGTCCTAGGAGCCCAAGGGTTAGAGGTAATTCTGGGGATGGATTGGATGACTAAATACCAAGGCCACATTGATTGTGCCCAAAAGTCTATCACCTTAACCAATAGCGAAGGAATCCAAATAAAATACACCGCCACAGTGCCTTCATCTAAAGCCTTCTGTAAGCAAAGTGTCGCTGGAACCCCCATCGATCTTGTCCCAATCGTTTGTGAGTATCCAGATGTTTTCCCAGAAGAGTTGCCCGGTATGCCCCCTGATAGGGATATCGAGTTCATCATCGAACTTATCCCTGGAACAGCACCCATAGCACAAAGGCCTTATCGCATGAATCCTCAAGAGCTGATTGAACTCAAGAAACAGTTAGACGATATGTTGAGTAAAGGTCTAATCCGACCTAGTGCCTCACCATGGGGATCTCCCGTGATATTCGTGGACAAGCGAGACGGTACCATCCGCCTGTGCGTGGATTACCGAAAGCTCAATGACGTAACCATCAAGAACAAGTATCCCCTTCCCAAGATCGAAGATTTGTTTGATCAAATGAATGGAGCCCGAGTTTTCTCCAAGATCGATCTCCGTACTGGTTACCATCAGCTCAAAGTACGCGAGTCAGATATCCCCAAAACAGCCTTCACCACCCGTTACGGATTGTTTGAGTACACCGTAATGTCCTTTGGCTTAACCAATGCTCCAGCTTACTTCATGAACCTGATGAACAAAGTCTTCATGGATTACCTCGACAAGTTTGTTGTGGTATTCATTGATGACATTCTAATCTATTCAAAATCTGAAGAAGAGCATGAGGAACACCTACGCCTTGTTTTGGGCACCCTGAGGGAACATAAGCTCTACGCTAAGTTTAGCAAGTGTCAGTTTTGGCTCAAGGAAGTCGGATTTCTTGGCCACGTACTGTCTGCCGGAGGAGTCTCTGTCGACCCCTCTCTCATCAAGTCTATCATGGATCGGAAGCCGCCAACAAACCCCACCGAAGTGAGGTCCTTCCTCGGATTGGCAGGATACTACCGCAAGTTTGTAGAAGGATTCTCTAGTATTGCCAAACCCATGACCATGCTGCTCAAGAAAGGCAAGAAATTTGAGTGGACGGAGAAGTGCGAAGAAAGTTTCCAAGAACTCAAGAAGCGTCTTGTGTCTGCTCCTATCCTCACCATGCCAGATGTCACCAAGAACTTCGTGATTTACTGCGATGCTTCCAAGCTTGGGCTTGGTAGTGTTCTGATGCAAGAAGGGAAAGTTATCGCCTACCTATCCCGACAACTGAAGCCGCATGAAGTAAATTACCCAACCCATGACCTGGAGTTAGCTGCTGTAGTTCATGCACTCAAGACTTGGCGCCACTACCTCATCGGAAACCGGTGTGACATTTACACCGACCACAAGAGCCTCAAGTATATATTCACTCAGAGGGAGCTGAATATGCGACAAAGAAGGTGGATAGAGCTGATAAAGGACTATGATTTGAGTATCCATTATCATCCTGGAAAGGCGAACGTGGTCGCCGACGCCCTTAGTCGCGAACCATGCTCGCTGAATGCCCGTCTCAAGGTTGAGCAACCCTTGTTGTATCAAGAGTTTGAAGAATTCGGACTGGAGCTGGTTAGCCATGGTTTTCTTGCCACACTGAAAGTAAAACCCACTCTCCAGGATCAAATTAAGGAAGCCCAGAAGGGTCATGAGAGTATCGAAGGTATCAAACGCCGTATGGACAAGGAGGAAGTAGCTGGATTTTCCATTGATAAAGAAGGAGTCTTGTGGTATAATGGGCGCCTTTGTGTACCGACTATCCCTGAATTAAAGCACCTGATTATGGATGAAGCTCATAACACTCCTTACTCCATTCATCCCGGTGGAACAAAAATGTATCAAGATCTCAAGGAGACTTTCTGGTGGCATGGAATGAAGCGTGACATTGCTCTCTTCATTGCTAAGTGTGACGTGTGTCAACGGATCAAAGCGGAGCATCAACGCCCTGCAGGTTTACTTCAGCCCCTAAAGGTCCCTGTATGGAAGTGGGAGGAAGTGGGAATGGACTTCATTACTGGACTCCCACGGTCAAGTCGCGGACACGATTCCATCTGGGTAATTGTGGATCGCCTTACCAAGGTCGCCCACTTCATCCCGGTCAGGACCACCTACAATGGCCGAGATTTAGCCGACCTCTACATATCCCGGATAGTTAGCCTGCATGGTGTACCCAAGACCATTGTCTCTGACCGAGGACCTCAATTCACCTCTCGGTTCTGGAAGAAGTTGCATGAAGCCCTTGGAACTAAGCTCTCCTTCAGCACTGCTTATCATCCACAGACTGGTGGACAGACGGAACGTGTGAATCAGATTCTGGAAGATATGCTTCGCGCCTGTGTTCTAGCTTATGGAACCAAATGGGAGAATTGTTTGCCTTTCGCCGAGTTCTCTTACAATAATAGCTACCAAACCAGTCTCCAGATGGCGCCCTTTGAAGCCCTCTATGGACGAAAATGCCGCACTCCTCTTAACTGGTCTGAAACCGGAGAAAGCCAAGTGTTTGGGCCTGACATACTTCGAGAAGCTGAAGAACAAGTCCAACTCATCCGAGACCGTTTGAAAGCTGCCCAATCCCGCCAGAAAAGCTACGCCGACCCCAAGCGTCGTGATTTAACCTTCAACACCGGGGATTTTGCTTATCTCCGGGTGACACCTCTCAAGGGAATGCAGCGTTTCCATGTCAAAGGCAAGTTAGCACCCAGATACATTGGCCCCTTCAAGGTCCTTGCCCGCCGCGGTGAAGTCTCATACCAACTAGAGCTACCCGCAGAACTGTCAGAGTTTCATGATGTCTTCCATGTCTCCCAACTCCGTAGGTGCCTCCAAGTGCCTGATAAGCCCGAGGTGTTCAAAAACATCGACCATCGCTCTATCAACCTAAACCAGGATTTAACCTACCGCGAGAAACCACTCCGAATCCTGGAAGAGGCCGTGAGAGTCACTCGCAGAAGAAAGATCAAGTTTTTCAAGGTCCAGTGGAGTAACCATTCCGAGGAAGAAGCTACCTGGGAACGGGAGGATTATCTTAGGAGCGAGTTCCCGTATCTCTTCAGCTCTTAGTTCCGGAATCTCGGGACGAGATTCTTTTAAGGGGGGAAGGTCTGTCACAACCCACTTTTCAAACCCTGCATATTTTCTAGCTTTAAAAATGTGGGTCAACAAAAACTTTTATTTATCTTGCTACCTAGAGTGCTTGGCTTGTAGTTTTGATTAGGATTGTTAGTAGTAAGCGTTTATAAACAACTTCTCACACTAAAACCCCTAGTAACAAGTTTTTGTACCAAAACTTAAAAGAGGAAAACTCTCCATGACACCTCTTGTGAGACACCCACACCCAACTTCTCTCTTTAGAACAATTTCCCTCTTCATCAAAAATTTGGGTGCATGCAACACCATGCCACCCTCTTTCTTCTCACTCACCACACCCCTCTCTTTTCTTGGCATGTGGCCGTGGCCATGGACCCCTCTTATTTTCTTTTTTCACCACCACTTTGATCTCTCTCTTTGACAAACCCTAGAGGGCAACCACCCCCTCTCTTACCCCTCCCTCTTTTTCCCTTGTGCATGGCCGAGTTGGGAGGCCATGTCCCTCTCTTATGGCCGGCACTTGGTGCCCACACCCCACCACCCAAGCCCACCTCAACCTGGCCGCACCCCACCTCCTTGGCCCTCCCTGGCCTCCTCTCTTCTCCCTCCTCTGGCCCAACAGCACCAGCCCGCCCTAACCCTAGCCCGACGTGCACGCCAGAAACTCCCGCGCGGGGCGACGACGCACGCGCGTCGCCTGCCGCTCGGCGCCTCGACCCCTCTGCCTCGTGAACACGCGCCCCCTCGACTCCTTCCCTGACGCCAGCAGCCCGACGTCACCACGGCCCCACCGGGTGACGCCAGTCTCCTCCCGGTTGGCCGAGCCACCGCCCCGCCCGTCCCTTGCCCTCCTCCTGCCTATAAAAGGGGGCACCCGAGCCACTCCTCCCTCACACCACCCCACTCCTCCCACCTCCACCGACGCTCCTGAGGCGCCCAGGGCGCTGCTCTGGGCTGCTGCTCGCCACCACCCGGCGGAGCCCTGCCCGATCACCGCCAGGACCCGAAGGTCGCCGAGCCCTGCCTCGACGATGCTACCCTCTCCCTCCGTTCCATTCCCCCTCTGATCGGCCTAGAAGCTCACCGTGCTCCCCCTCTTCTCGCCAGGCTCGCCGGACGTCGCCGCCCCAAGCCCTGCTGCCGGACGCCGTGACGTGGGAGGTGCTGCCGGGAGCCAAGACGAAGGAGGAGACGCCGCCAAGCCTGCCCGCCCGTTCTGCGACGCCACCGACCCGCCTCGACCTCGCCGCCGTGCCCTAGCTGTCGCCGGTGAGTTCCCCGGCCGTCCCTGCTCCTTCTCTGCCCAGTCCGGCCGCCCTGGTCGCGCCCCGCGCTCGCGTGGAGGAGACGATGGCCATGGGCCATCGGATCCCCATCCGACGCCTGCATGGGCCATGCAGGCCAGGTGGCCATGCACAGCCTGGCCCACCCCGGGCCCTCCCCTTTTCTTTTTGTTTTTCTTCCTTTTTCTTCTCTGCCCGCGTGGCAATTCTCCTGGGCCGGCCCGTTTCACTCACAGCGCGGCCCAGCTCCTTTCCCGCCCAGTTTCTGTTTAAATTTTGTTTCAACTTTTTCTGTTTTTGTATTTAAAACCTGTGAACTAAAATGCTCATAATTTGAGATCTATAATTCGAAATAAATTGAAATCAACTACGTTAGAACCAGATTTTTAATACCTTTCACATGCCACTGGCCCCATATTTTTAGGATTTTTACACGAATTTTAGTGTAATAAACTTGCTCTATGTATTCTGTACACTCCACAAAAATCCTAAAATCATAGAATTAATATTTTTGACTGATTCCAATTGTGTTAATCTTGTTTTATTGTTGTCCATCTGAGAAAAATAATATTGGTCCCTGTTAAGATTAATTCTGGATCGTTTATAAAAATGTTATGTCACATGAAATGTTGTCCATTTAAACACTTGTTCTTTTTAATTGATTTCCACCTCAACCCTTTTTCCATCATAAATTTGGCCAAATCATGTTTTCACTTTAATACAACATATACCCCTGCATGCTTTGTCATATTCTCTCAAAACTTGATTCTTGAGTTATGTGTTGATTGTATGTTGCCCTTTTGTTTTCGCGACGCTAGATACGAACGTGGGAGAAGCCGAAGGAGAGGATTTTGGAGAAGGTGTTGAAGAAGACCAGGGACTAGCCGGCCAAGGCAAGCCATTTACTTTGACTCCTTGATTTTTCTATGTTCTTGGTTGAGATCTTTTTATTCTTCCCCATCTTGATCCTTTGCGTTTTTCGGTTGGATAATTCTCTTCTTTGACATACTTGCCGCCAAGTATGTATTTATCCCCTCTTGGTAGATTCGCGTACTCTAAGTATGTGGATTAAAACTCACTCATTGGACACCTCCTAATTCTAGTACAAACTTGGGTTAACATCATGATTATTGCTCCAATTTTTGATTATCTTCATCCATGCTCCATGTAAGTATGGATGTTGTTGACACCCTTCATGGTATGATGGCAACCTTGATGCTATTGTACATCTTAGTTCACACATAAACTTTAGGTTGGGAAAACCCTCAAGGTCTTACCTTGTTGTAAAAGTTTTTCTTAAAAACCTTGGGAAGATGAGATCTTGCCCATGTGTAACTTTGAGTAAAGGTTTAAAGAAAACAATATTGAGGTTTTGAAGGAGAAGTGGTATGGTAACTTGGTTTTGGGAAAAACAACACATGGTTCTATGTATTCGCCCGGAACAACCTTCTAGCGCAACCACAATATCCAAAGTGGGCACGGGCTTAGTCCGTAGTTTGTTGAATTTAACGTGAGATACCTTCACCACTCTCTAGGAGGGTCACGATGACCTCTGACACCGGGTTGCGCTCTGAAGGAGGCAATACACTGCATTAACTTGCAGCCGGACGATTACTGAGGGTCTTCTGTCGTGGCGCCGGAGATACGCTCAAAAAGGAGGTATGCTGCCGGGGTGCCGAGAAGGGTTAAGCCCGCAGGGAAGGGCTCATGTTAAGGGAGACAGGCGAAAGACTATGACCGATTATCCGAGTCTCGCATACTTTCGTATGACGATCCGGGGATGATCCCGGCGGATTTATCGGTTCTTGTGGGGAAAGTGCGCAAACTCTGCAGAGTCAAATCTATTCGAATAGCCGCGTCCGCGGTCATGGACAGTTGGGATGGCCGTTGCTTAGCTGTGTTGAGTTTTGTTTTAAAAAGGTTTTACAAGAAAAGAAAGTGTTTTCTGGAAGTACTTAGAGTACTGGAAATATGGTGGTGCCCATAATGAGATGGTCGGAAAGGAAATAAAATATGGGTCTACCCTTCCTAAGTGTTTTATGTAGTGAAGGATCTTCTTAAATTAAATCTTGTAGGGATGTCTTAGATGAATCTTTAAGTGTCTCCTTCGCCCATGAAGTTGAGATGCTAACTCCACCAAAACACTTCTTCTCTCCTACATGACATATTCTTAAATGAAATTAGATATTCCCTCTTGATCTCCTAGTTTAGTTCTCGGTACCTTGTTCCCTTTAATATGTTACTTTGTAAATGGTTTGCGAGTACAATTCAAAATGTACTCACGGCTTTGTCCCTGGCTATTTACTTGGCCAGACTATGAGGAGGATTTCGAAGATGATGGTGGTTATCAGGACGACTATGCGACTTAGGACGTTTCCCGGTCAGCTGCCTGTAGGGTTTAAGGCATGACTTGGGCCCGCCGAAGTTGATTGTATCCGCTGCTTTTGGATGTTTGATTTCAGCCCGATGTGGCCATTTGTGTAAGACTTGGTCATAAGACCGTTTGTAAGACTATTTATTATTTCGGTACTATGTAATGGATGTTGTAACTCTGTTTATCAGTTCGGTTATGTGCTCATGTTACACTGATCATGGGATCATGAGTGAATGCATAACGGGTATTTCGGACAGTTGGTCCGGGGTGCCACAGATATTATCCTCCCGCTAAAATTATATCTTTGAGAAGTAGCATAATGAATTTTAAGCAATTAGATAATGAACATGTTGCTCAAGCATGGGAAAGAATGAAATCTTTGGTGAAGAATTGCCCTACCCATGGACTAACTACTTGGATGATCATCCAAACCTTCTATGCAGGATTAATTTTTCTTGCGAACCTATTGTGATACGTCTCCGACGTATCGATAATTTCTTATGTTCCATGCCACATTATTGATGTTATCTACATGTTTTATGCACACTTTATGTCATATTCGTGCATTTTCTGGAACTAACCTATTAACAAGATGACGAAGTGCCAGTTCCTGTTTTCTGCTGTTTTTGGTTTCAGAAATCCTAGTAACGAAATATTCTCTAATCGGACGAAATCAACGCCCAAGTTCCTATTTTGCCCGGAAGCATCCAGAACACCCGAGAACCGCCAGAGAGGGGCACAGGGCCACCAAACCCTAGGCCGGCGCGGCCAAGGGTGGGGCCGTGCCCCCCTATGGTGTGGCCCCCCTGTCAGCCCTCCTGCGTCGCCTCTCCGCCTATTTAAAGCCTCCGTCGCGAAAACCCTGATACGATCGACGAAACCCACAGAAACCTTCCAGAGCCGCCGCCATCGCGAAGCCAAGATCTGGGGGACAGGAGTCTCTGTTCCGGCACGCCGCGGAACGGGGAAGTGCCCCGGAAGGCTTCTCCATCGACACCGCTGCCATCTCCACCGCCATCTTCATCACCGCTGCTGCTCCCATGAGGAGGGAGTAGTTCTCCATCGAGGCTCGGGGCTGTACCGGTAGCTATGTGGTTCATCTCTCTCCTATGTACTTCAATACAATAATCTCATGAGCTGCCTTACATGATTGAGATTCATATGATGATGCTTGTAATCTAGATGTCGTTATGCTAGTCAAGTGAGTTTTACTTATGTGATCTCTGGAGACTCCTTGTCCCACGTGTAAAGGTGACAGTGTGTGCACCGTGTGGGTCTCTTAGGCTATATTTCACAGAATACTTATTCACTGTTATGAATGGCATAGTGAAGTGCTTACTTATATCTCTTTATGATTGCAACATGTTTTGTATCACAACTTATCTATGTGCTACTCTAGCAATGTTATTAAAGTAGTTTTATTCCTCCTGCACGTGTAATGGTGACAGTGTGTGCATCCGTGTTAGTACTTGGTTTATGCTATGATTATGATCTCTTGTAGATTATGAAGTTAACTATTGCTATGATGGTATTGATGTGATCTATTCCTCCTACTTAGCATGAAGGTGACAGTGTGCATGCTATGTTAGTACTTGGTTTAGTCTGTTGATCTTTCATGCACTCTAAGGTTATTTAAATATGAACATTGAATTGTGGAGCTTGTTAACTCCGGCATTGAGGGTTCGTGTAATCCTACACAATGTGTTCATCATCCAACAAGAGTGTAGAGTATGCATTTATCTATTCTGTTATGTGATCAAAGTTGAGAGTGTCCACTAGTGAAAGTCTAATCCCTAGGCCTTGTTCCTAAATATATCGCTGCTTGTTTATTTTTTTGCGTTAGTACTGCTGCAATACTACCACCATCAACTACACGCCAGCAAGCTATTTTCTGGCACCGTTGCTACTACTCATACTTATTCATACCACCTGTATTTTACTATCTCTTCGCCGAACTAGGACACCTATTAGGTGTGTTGGGGACACAAGAGACTTCTTGCTTTGTGGTTGCAGGGTTGCATGAGAGGGATATCTTTGACCTCTTCCTCCCTGAGTTCGATAAACCTTGGGTGATCCACTTAAGGGAAACTTGCTGCTGTTCTACAAACCTCTGCTCTTGGAGGCCCAACACTGTCACGGAAAAGGAGGGCGTAGACATCAAGCTATTTTTCGCGCCGTTGCGGGAGGAAAGGTAAAAGGTACTCACACTCCGGATCTCGGCTACTAAGCTATTTTCGTCGTTGTAAGTACTCGAAGCTATTTCCTTTAGATCCTGCAATTGCATCTTTTTGTTTCTTGTTTACACTAGTTTGGCATAATGGACAAGAATGAGCTTCTTATTCTATTTCCTGATTTAAAACATGGATTGTTTGATGCGAAAATTAAAAACCTATGGAATCTTATTTGCATGCTGGTAGTAATATTAGTATGAACGCTTTGAACACCATTGTTGATAATAATATAGAAAGTTCTAAGCTTGGGGAAGCTGGTTTTAAGCATGATATTTTTAGTCCCCCAAGCATTGAGGAGAAAATTTTCTTTGATGATACTATGCCTCCTATATTTGATGATGAGAATAATAATGATAGCTACTTTGTTGAATTTGCTCCCACTACAACTAATAAAATTGATTATGCTTATGTGGAGAGTAATAATTTTATGCATGAGACTCATGATAAGAATGCTTTATGTGATAGTTATATTGTTGAGTTTGCTCATGTTGCTACTGAAATTTATTATGAGAGAGGAAAATATGGTTGTAGAAATTTTCATGTTACTAAAATGCCTCTCTATGTGCTGAAATTTTTGAAGCTACACTTGTTCTATCTTCCTATGCTTGTTACTTTGCTCCTCATGAACTTGTTTATTTACAAGATTCCTATGCATAGGAAGCATGTTAGACTTAAATATGTTTTGGATTTGCTTCTTGATGCTCTCTTTTGCTTCAAATACTATTTCTTGCGAGTGCATCATTAAAACTGCTGAGCCCATCTTAATGGCTATAAAGAAAGAACTTCTTGGGAGATAACCCATGTATTATTTTGCTACAGTACTTTGTTTTATATTTGTGTCTTGGAAGTTGTTTACTACTGTAGCAACCTCTCCTTATCTTAGTTTTGTGTTTTGTTGTGCCAAGTAAAGTCGTTGATAGAAAAGTTCATACTAGATTTGGATTACTGCGCAGTTTCAGATTTCTTTGCTGTCACGAATTCCGACCTGCCTCTCTGTAGGTAGCTCAGAAAATTATGCCAATTTACGTGCGTGATCCTCAGATATGTACGCAACTTTCATTCAATTTGGGCATTTTCATTTGAGCAAGTCTGGTGCCATTTTAAAATTCGTCTTTACGGACTGTTCTGTTTTTGACAGATTCTGCCTTTTATTTCGCATTGCTTCTTTTGCTATGTGGGATGGATTTCTTTGTTCCATTGACTTCCAGTAGCTTTGGGCAATGTCCAGAAGTGTTATGAATGATTGTGTCACCTCTGAACATGTGAGTTTTTGATTATGCACTAACCCTCTAATGAGTTTGTTTCGAGTTTGGTGTGGAGGAAGTTTTCAAGGGTCAAGAGAGGAGGATGATATACTATGATCAAGAAGAGTGAAGAGTCTAAGCTTGGGGATGCCCCGGTGGTTCATCCCTGCATATTTCAAGAAGACTCAAGCATCTAAGCTTGGGGATGCCCAAGGCATCCCCTTCTTCATCGACAACATTATCAGGTTCCTCCCCTGAAACTATATTTTTATTCCATCACATCTTATGTGCTTTGCTTGGAGCATCGGTTTGTTTTTGTTTTTTTTTGTTTTGTTGAATAAAATGGATCCTAGCATTCATTGTATGGGAGAGAGACACGCTCCGCTGTAGCATATGGACAAGTATGTCCTTAGTTTCTACTCATAGTATTCATGGCGAAGTTTCTTCTTCGTTAAATTGTTATATGGTTGGAATTGGAAAATGATACATGTAGTAATTGCTATAATGTCTTGGGTAATGTGATACTTGGCAATTGTTGTGCTCATGTTTAAGCTCTTGCATCATATGCTTTGCACCCATTAATGAAGAAATACATAGAGCATGCTTAAATTTGGTTTGCATATTTGGTCTCTCTAAAGTCTAGATAATATCTAGTATTGAGTTTTGAACAACAAGGAAGACGGTGTAGATTCTTATAATGTTTACAATATGTCTTTTATGTGAGTTTTGCTGCACCGTTCATCCTTGTGTTTGTTTCAAATAACCTTGCTAGCCTAAACCTTGTATCGAGAGGGAATACTTCTCATGCATCCAAATCCTTGAGCCAAACAACACTATGCCATTTGTGTCCACCATACCTACCTACTACATGGTATTTCCTGCCATTCCAAAGTAAATTGCTTGAGTGCTACCTTTAAACAATTCAAAATTTATCACCTCTGATTTGTGTCAATGTTTTATAGCTCATGAGGAAGTATGTGGTGTTTATCTTTCAATCTTGTTGGGCAACTTTCACCAATGGACTAGTGGCTTCATCCGCTTATCCAATAATTTTGCAAAAAGAGCTGGCAATGGGATTCCCAGTCCCAAATTAATTAACAAAAATAGACACTCCTCCATGGTATGTGATTGTTGGACGGCACCCGAAGGATTCGGTTAGCCATGGCTTGTGTAAGCAAAGGTTGGGAGGAGTGTCATCATAATAAAACTAAAATAAAAAGGCACTCCTTCATGGTATGAGATTGTTGGCAGGCACACGAGGATTCGGTTAGCCATGGTTTGTGTAAGAAAGGTTGGAAGGAGTGCCACCCAAAAATTAAATAAAATGGGAGCCGCTCTTTGAAGGTTTGTCTGGCAAGGGGGTTAGAGTACCCGCTACCATTCGTTGACAACAACATACACCTCTCAAAACTTTATTTTTATGCTCTCTTTATGTTTTCAAAATCAAAGCTCTAGCACAAATATAGCAATCGATGCTTTCCTCTTCGAAGGACTATTCTTTTACTTTTATTGTTGAGTCAGTTCACCTATTTCCCTCCACCTCAGAAGCAAACACTTGTGTGAACTTTGCATTGATTCTTACATATTTGCATATTGCATTTGTTATATTGCTTTGCATTGACAATTATCCATGAGATATACATGTTATAAGTTGAAAGCAACCGCTGAAACTTAATCTTCCTTTGTGTTGCTTCAATGCCTTTACTATGAATTATTGCTTTATGAGTTAACTCTTATGCAAGACTTATTGATGCTTGTCTTGAAGTGCTATTCATGAAAAGTCTTTGCTTTATGATTCACTTGTTTACTCATGTCATATACATTGTTTTGATCGCTGCATTCACTACATATGCTTTACAAATAGTATGATCAAGGTTATGATGGCATGTCACTCCGAAATTATCTTTGTTATCGTTGGACGAGCAGGAACTAAGCTTGGGGATGCTGATACGCTCCGGCGTATCGATAATTTCTTATGTTCCATGCCACATTATTGATGTTATCTACATGTTTTATGCACACTCTATGTCATATTCGTGCATTTTCTGGAACTAACCTATTAACAAGATGCCGAAGTGCCAGTTCCTGTTTTCTGCTGTTTTTGGTTTCAGAAATCCTAGTAACGAAATATTCTCGGAATCGGACGAAATCAACGCCCAAGTTCCTATTTTGCCCCGAAGCATCACACCCGAGAACCGCGAGAGGGGGCAGGCCACCAAACCCTAGGCGGCGCGGCAAGGGTGGGGCCGCGCCCCCTATGGTGTGGCCCCAGTTCTCCTCCGCGCCTCCGCCTATTTAAAGCCTCCGTCGCGCCACCCCGATCGACGAAACCACAGAAACCTTCCGGCCGCCGCCATCGCAAGCCAAGATCTGGGGGACAGAGTCTCTGTTCCGGCACGCCGCCGGAACGGGAAGTGCCCCGGAAGGCTTCTCCATCGACACCGCTGCCATCTCCACCGCCATCTTCATCACCGCTGCTGCTCCCATGAGGAGGAGTAGTTCTCCATCGAGGCTCGGGGCTGTACAGGTAGCTATGTGGTTCATCTCTCCTATGTACTTCAATACAATAATCTCATGAGCTGCCTTACATGATTGAGATTCATATGATGATGCTTGTAATCTAGATGTCGTTATGCTAGTCAAGTGAGTTTTACTTATGTGATCTCCGGAGACTCCTTGTCCCACGTGTGTAAAGGTGACAGTGTGTGCACCGTGTGGGTCTCTTAGGCTATATTTCACAGAATACTTATTCACTGTTATGAATGGCATAGTGAAGTGCTTACTTATATCTCTTTATGATTGCAACATGTTTTGTATCACAATTTATCTATGTGCTACTCTAGCAATGTTATTAAAGTAGTTTTATTCCTCCTGCACGGTGTAATGGTGACAGTGTGTGCATCCGTGTTAGTACTTGGTTTATGCTATGATTATGATCTCTTGTAGATTATGAAGTTAACTATTGCTATGATGGTATTGATGTGATCTATTCCTCCTACTTAGCATGAAGGTGACAGTGTGCATGCTATGTTAGTACTTGGTTTAGTCTGTTGATCTTTCATGCACTCTAAGGTTATTTAAATATGAACATTGAATTGTAGAGCTTGTTAACTCCGGCATTGAGGGTTCGTGTAATCCTACGCAATGTGTTCATCATCCAACAAGAGTGTAGAGTATGCATTTATCTATTCTATTATGTGATCAAAGTTGAGAGTGTCCACTAGTGAAAGTCTAATCCCTAGGCCTTGTTCCTAAATACTGCTATCGCTGCTTGTTTACTGTTTTACTGCGTTACCTCACTGCTGCAATACTACCACCATCAACTACACGCCACAAGCTATTTTTCTGGCACTGTTACTGCTCATACTTATTCATACCACCTGTATTTCACTATCTCTTCGCCGAACTAGTACACCTATTAGGTGTGTTGGGGACACAAGAGACTTCTTGCTTTGTGGTTGCAGGGTTGCATGAGAGGGATATCTTTGACCTCTTCCTCCCTGAGTTCGATAAACCTTGGGTGATCCACTTAAGGGAAACTTCCTGCTGTTCTACAAACCTCTGCTCTTGGAGGCCCAACACTGTCTACAGGAAAAGGAGGGGGCGTAGACATCATTCAGCTGCTGGAGGTACCTTTATGTCCATCACTTTGGAGGCGGCAACAAAGCTTCTTGATGATATGATGACAAATTACTCTGAATGGCACACGGAAAGAGCTCCACAAGGTAAGAAGGAAACCTCCTCCTTGAGTGATAAGATTGATGTGATTATGTCTATGCTTGTGAATGGTAGATCTAATATTGATCCTAATAATGTTCCTTTAGCTTCATTGGTTGCCCAAGAAGAACATGTTGATGTGAACTTCATTAAAAATAATAATTTCAACAACAATGCTTATAGGAATAATTCTGGTAACAACTATAGGCCATATCCTTCTGCTAATAGTAATGGTTATGGTAATTCTTATGGGAATTCTTACAACAATAATAGGAGTGTACCCCCTGGTCTTGAAGCCATGCTTAAAGAATTTATTAGTACACAAACCGCTTTTAACAAATCTGTTGAGGAAAAGCTTGATAAAATTGATATTCTTGCTTCTAAGGTTGATAGACTTGCCTCTGATGTTGATCTTTTAAAATTGAAAGTTATGCCTAATAAGGATAATGATAATAAAATTGTTACTACAGCAAACTCCATCCAAGTTCGAATTAATGAGAATATTAGATTGATGGCTGAATTGCATGCTAGGTGGGAAAGAAGAAGAAAAAAACTTGCTAAAGAGAATAATGTAGCTAAAGTTTGGACTATTACCACCACTAGTAATGATAATGCTTCACATGTTGCTACACCTCCTACTATCAATGGTAAAATAATTAGTGTTGGTAATGTTTCTACTCCTAGTGCAAAGCGTGCAAAATTGCCTGAAACTACTAAAACTGCTGTTTGTGATAAAACTGCTGAAATTTTTCAAAATATTGGGGACAATGATCCCATTGCTGTAGATCATAATGGTTTAGATTTTGATGATTGTCACATCTCTGAAGTTATAAAGTTCTTACAAAAACTTGCTAAAAGTCCCAATGCTAGTGCTATAAATTTGGCCTTTACAAAACATATTACAAATGCTCTCATAAAAGCTAGAGAAGATAAACTAAAACTTGAAACTTCTATTCCTAGGAAGTTAGAAGATGGTTGGGAGCCCATCATTAAGATGAGGGTCAATGATTTTGATTGTAATGCTTTATGTGATCTTGGTGCAAGTATTTCTGTTATGCCTAAGAAAATATATGATATGCTTGACTTGCCACCATTGAAAAATTGTTATTTGGATGTTAATCTTGCTGATAATGCTATAAAGAAACCTTTGGGGAGGATTGATAATGTTCGTATTATGGTTAACAATAACCTTGTCCCGTTGATTTTGTTGTCTTGGATATTGAATGCAATGCATCTTGTCCCATTATATTGGGAAGACCTTTTCTTCGAACTGTTGGTGCTACTATTGATATGAAGGAAGGTAATATTAAATATCAATTTCCTCTCAAGAAAGGTATGGAACACTTCCCTAGAAATAGAATGAAGTTACCTTATGATTCTATTATTAGAACAAATTATGATGTTGATGCTTCGTCTCTTGACAATACCTTATTCACACTTTATGCGCCTAGGTGAAAGGCGTTAAAGAAAAGCGCTTATGGGAGACAACCCATTATTTTACTTCTGCACTTTTGTTTTTGAGTATTGGAAGTTGTTACTATGGTAGCAACCTCTCCTTATCTTTATTTTATTGCATTGTTGTGCCAAGTAAAGTCTTTGATAGTAATGTTGATAGTAGATTTGGATTACTGCGCAGAAACAGATTTCTTACTGTCACGAAATTGAGCAGCCCCTTCTGTAGGAAATTTAGAAAAATCTGCCAATTTACGTGCGTGATCCTCAGATATTTACACAACTTTCATTCAATTTGAGCATTTTCATCTGAGCAAGTTAAGTGCCCCATAAAAATTCGTCTTTACGGACTGTTCTGTTTTGACAGATTCTGCCTTTTATTTCGCATTTGTTTTGCTATGTTTGATGGATTTCTTTGTTCCATTAACTTTCAGTAGCTTTGTGCAATGTCCATAAGTGTTAAGAATGATTATGTCACCTCTGAATATATGAATTTTCAATTATGCACTAACCCTCTAGTGAGTTTGTTGAGTTTGGTGGTGGAGGAAGTTTTCAAGGGTCAAGAGAGGAGGATGATACAATATGATCAAGAAGAGTGCAAAGTCTAAGCTTGGGGATGCCCCGTGGTTCATCCCTGCATATTTTAAGAAGACTCAAGCATCTAAGCTTGGGGATGCCCAAGGCATCCCTTTCTTCATCGACAACTTATCAGGTCATAGTGAAACTATATTTTTATTCAGTCACATCTTATGTGCTTTACTTGGAGCGTCTGTTTATTTTTATTTTTGTTTTGTTTGAATAAAATCGGATCCTAGCATTCTTTGTGTGGGAGAGAGACACGCTCCGCTGTTGCATATGAACACATGTGTTCTTAGCTTTACTTTTAATGTTCATGGCGAAGGTTGAAACTGCTTCGTTCATTGTTATATGGTTGGAAACGGAAAATGCTTCATGTGGTAATTGGTATAATGTCTTGAATAATTTGATACTTGACAATTGTTGTGCTCATATAGATCATGTTTAAGCTCTTGCATCATGTACTTTGCACCTATTAATGAAGAACTACATAGAGCTTGTTAAAATTTGGTTTGCATGATTGGTCTCTCTAAGTCTAGATATTTTCTGGTTAAGGTGTTTGAACAACAAGGAGACGATGTAAAGTCTTATAATGCTTGCAATATGTTCTTATGTAAGTTTTGCTGTACCCGTTTATACTTGAGTTTGCTTCAAACAACCTTCCTAGCCTAAGCCTTGTATTGAGAGGGATTACTTCTCGTGTGTCCAAATCCTTGAGCCAAAAACTATGCCATTTGTGTCCACCATACCTACCTACCACATGGTATTTCTCTGCCATTCCAAGTACATTACTTGAGTGCTACCTTTAAAATTCTATTCTTTGTCTTCAATATATAGCTCATGGGAAAATAGCCTCAAAAAACTATTGTGGATAAGTTGCTTGTTGAGCGGTAACCATGTTTCTGGGGACGCCATCAACTATTACACCTTTGTTGAATATCATGTGAGTTGCTATGCACGTTCGTCTTGTCTGAAGTAAGGGTGATTTTCATGATCAAATGGTTTGAGTATGCATATTGTTAGAGAAGAATATTGGGCCGCTAACTAAAGCCATGAATCATGGTGGAAGTTTCAGTTTGGACTAAACCTCAATCCCTTATGAGAATATTATCGTTGTTAAATGCTTAAGCATTAAAGAGAGTCCATTATCTGTTGTCTATGTTGTCCCGGTATGGATGTCTAAGTTGAGAATAATCAAAAGCGAGAAATCCAATGCGAACTTTCTCCTTAGACCTTTGTACAGGCGGCATAGAGGTACACCTTTGTGACACTTGGTTGAAACATATGTTATGCAATGATAATCCATGTTAATCCAAGCTAATTAAGACAAGGTGCGAGCACTATTGGTATTCTATGCATGAGGCTTGCAACTTATAAGATGTCTTATACATAACACATATGATTTATTACTACCGTTGACAAAATTGTTTCTATGTTTTCAAAATGAAAAGCTCTAGCACAAAAATAGTAATCCATGCTTCCCTCTGCGAAGGGCCATTCTTCTACTTTATGTTGAGTCAGTTCACCTACTTCTTTCTATCTTAGAAGCAAACACTTGTGTCAACTGTGCATTGATTCTTACATGTTTACCTATTGCACTTGTTATATTGCTTTATGTTGACAATTATCCATGAGATATACATGTTGAAGTTGAAAGCAACCGCTGAAACTTATATCTTCCTTTGTGTTGTTTCAAAGCTTTCTACTAAGAATTTATTGCTTATGAGTTAGCTATTATGCAAGTCCTATTGATGCTTGTCTTGAAAGTACTATTCATGAAAAGTCTTTGCTATATGATTCAGTTGTTTACTCATTGTCTTCATCATTGCTTCGAATCGCTGCATTCATCTCATATGCTTTACAATAGTATTGATCAAGATTATGATAGCATGTCACTTCAGAAATTATCCTTGTTATCGTTTACCTACTCGAGGGCGAGTAGGAACTAAGCTTGGGGATGCTTGATACGTCTCAAACGTATCCATAATTTCTTATGTTCCATGCTACTTTTATGGTGATACTCACATGTTTTATACACATTATATGTCATTATTATGCATTTTCCACTAACCTATTGACGAGATACCGAAGAGCCAGTTGCTGTTTTCATGTTTTTGGTTTCAGAAATCCTACAAAGGAAATATTCTCGGAATTGGTGAAATCAACGCCGATATTTTTAAGCTTCCAGAAGACCGAAA
The DNA here is from genome assembly GCA_030979885.1 of Lolium multiflorum. NCBI lineage: Eukaryota > Viridiplantae > Streptophyta > Magnoliopsida > Poales > Poaceae > Lolium > Lolium multiflorum. The sequence continues at coordinate 341,382,530 of CM061750.1, read as the reverse complement.
GGATTACGAAGTGGGGCGACGAGGCACCGCCACATAGGGCCGCGCGGCCAGGGGGGCCGCGCCGGCCTGTTGTGTGGGGCCCTCGTGCCGCCCTAAACCTACCCTTCCGCCTACAAGCCTTCGTCGCGAAACCCCGTCACGAGAGCCACGATACGGAAAACCTTCCGAGGAGACGCCCGCCGCCAATCCCATCTCGGGAGATTCGGGAGATCGCCTCCGGCACCTGCCCGGAGAGAAATCATCTCCCGGAGGGCTCTTCATCGCCATGATCGCCTCCGGATCGATGTGTGAGTAGTTCACCCCTGGACTATGGGTCCATAGCAGTAGCTAGATGGTTGTCGTCTCCTCATTGTGCTATCATGTTAGATCTTGTGAGCTGCCTATCATGATCAAGATCATCTATTTGTAATGCTACATGTTGTGTTTGTTGGGATCGATGAATATTGAATACTATGTCAAGTTGATTATCAATCTATCATATATGTTGTTTATGTTCTTGCATGCTCTCCGTTGCTAGTAGAGGCTCTGGCCAAGTTGATACTTGTAACTCAAGAGGGAGTATTTATGCTCGATAGTGGGTTCATGCCTCCATTGAATCGGACAGTGAGAGAAAGTTCTAAGGTTGTGGATGTGTTGTTGCCACTAGGGATAAAACATCAATGCTTTGTCTAAGGATATTTGTGTTGATTACATTACGCACCATACTTAATGCAATTGTCTTTGTTTGCAACTTAATACGGAAGGGTTGGGATGATAACCAAAGGTGGACTTTTAGGCATAGATGCATGCGGATAGCGGTCTATGTACTTTGTCGTAATGGATTAAATCTCATAGTACTCATCATGATATATGTATGTGCATTGTTATGCCTTCTTTATTTGTCAATTGCCCCAGCTGTAATTTGTTCACCCAACATGCTATTTATCTTATGGGAGAGACACCACTAGTGAACTGTGGACCCAGTCCATTCTTTACATCTCTGAAATACAATCTACTGCAATTGTTCTTTACTGTTCTTCGCAAACAAACATCATCTTCCACACTATACGGTTAATCCTTTGTTTTCGGCAAGCCGGTGAGATTGACAGCCTCACTGTACGTTGGGGCAAGTACTTTGATTGTGTTGTGCAGGTTCCACGTTGGCGCCGGAATCCCTGGTGTTGCGCTGCACTACACTCCATCACCAACGACCTTCACGTGATCCTTGACTCTCTGGTTCGATAAACCTTAGTTTCTTACGAGGGAAAACTTGCCCTACATCATCACCTTCCTCTTGGGGTTCCAACGGGTGTGTTAGCCCCGCACGCATCAAGATACGGCGACTCGGGCCGGTGGATAGATCGCGACAAGATAGAAGGGAACATCGGCATTCACCGAGAAGTTGCTGAAGAAGATATGTGTGGACTCCCGTGTTTTACGTGACGGGTTCGAAAAACTCGAATCCCGTCAGGATTCAAGTTACCAGACAGTTTCAAAAAATTCGATGGCTTGCAAGATCCCGAGGATTGGCAAGATCCCAAGGATTGTCTAATAGGTGGCACCAGAGCAACAGCCATGCAAAGTATTCAAATACACCTGAGCGGAGCCGCAAGATCTTGGATCAAGAAACTTCCCCAGGATCCATCGACAGCTGGGATAGTTTTGAGGATGTGTTTGTCAAGAACTTCCGATCAACCTGCAAAAAACCGGCATCACTAGAAGAGTTGAGATCGTGTCGACAAAAGCATGATGAATCAATGAGGAAATACATCCAAAGGTGGAACATCATCAAAAACTCGGCAGAGAACATATCTGACGAGAGAGAAATAGATGCGTTTGTAGCAGGAATTCGACGAGGAGATTTCGTCGAAGACTTGGGGAAAACCCAAGGACAGTGTCAGCATTGATGGAGATAGCAAAACGGATGGGCGGCGGAGAAGATGCGTTCACAATAGCGACACGAGGTCACGGAGGAGGGCGTAGTCGGAACTTTCAAAATAGAAGGCGATTTTCTCGACAGTTCTCGAGTTACGATGCTCCTGGCCAAATATCGGCTGGGTTTCGGGGAAACACTGGAGGAAACAATAGAGATGAATATCAAAGGAGTAATGAACAGCGAGGCGACAATAGAGATGACTCTCGAAACAACAGGCAAAATGGATCAAGGTTTCAGAGACCTTTTGTAACTCCCGAAGATATGATGAACGGGCCATGCCAGATGCATTTCTATCTCGAAAACAACGGAAGGCAGTCAGGACATCTGCAAAAGGATTGCAATTTTCAAGCAATGTTGCGGGTTGCAGGACTAGCCAATGCTCAAGCAAAATAAAACCCCAAGGGCAGGAGTGAGATCCACCTACCACCTCCTCCCGCGATCACGGACGAAAATCGACACCAGCTCAGAATAGCGGCAGCACCACACCCACCTCCATATGTTGATCCTAACTCCAATGGCGCGGTCTCGATGATTCAGAAAGCTAGGCCATCTAATAGGGCTCAGAAAGTAATCTCGCGGCAAGTGTTCATGGCAGAGAAGATGCCTCCACCAACGATAGAGTACCAAATTGGTCGGGACAGGACATTGGCTTCACAATTGCGGATCACCCCAGCAGTTCTCGACCAGGGCAGTCAGCACTTATCTTACCAGCGGTGATCGCAGGATTCGACGTATCTCGAGTTTTCATAGATGGAGGCAGCAGTCTAAACCTTATGTATGCGGATACACTAAGGAAGATGAACATATCCCTGGCAAATTTAAAACCAACTGACACACGTTTCCATGGAATCACACCAGAGAAGCCGAGTTATCCGTTGGGAAGGATCAATCTCGACGTTCAGTTTGGGACCCGAGAAAACTACAGGATAGAAAGGCTGGAGTTCGAAGTCGTGGATTTCCCGTCGCAATATCACGCTTTGTTGGGACGACCAGCATATGCCAGGTTTATGGCGGTACCACACTACACGTACCTGTTGTGGAGGTTACCTGGACCTAAGGGACCAATCACAGTCAAAGGAAGTTTTGCGTTAGCTGATAAATGCGACAAGGATTTTCATCGACTATCCGAAACTTTCGGGATGCAAGCGGGAATATATGGCGTCGGCTCACAACCGATTATGATGTGCTGCCAGATGCAGGAAGGTCACTCAGGGAGCCAACCTTCAATACTACTAAGGATTCCAAGGAGGTTCAAATTCACCCGACAGATCCAAAGAAAACGACATCCATTGCAACAAATATGGACCTCGCATAGGAAAGCGCGCTCATCGAGTTCCTCCGTGAGCACTGGAAAATCTTCGCATGGTGTCCAGCTGACATGCCAGGAGTACCCAGGGAACTTGCCGAGCACCACCTAAACTTGGATCCAACAGCGAGACCAATCAAACAACCCTTGCGGCGTTTTTCGGAACCAAACCGCAAAGCTATGCTATCAGAGATTGATAGACTCAGAGAAGCTGGTTTTACAAAGGAGATACATACAGAAGCCATGTGGGTAGCAAACCCAGTGTTGGTCCCGAAGAAAAACACGAAAGTCCTTCGCATGTGTGTCGACTTTACGTGCCTCAATAAACATTGTCCAAAGGATCACTTTCCCTCCCAAGGATCGATCAAATTATCGACTCCACCGCAGGATGTGAACGTCTTTCCTTCCTGGACGCATATTCGGTTATAACCAGATCAGATTAAGAAGAAGATGATGAAGTAAAGACGGCGTTCATAACACCTTATGGCGTGTTTTGTTGAGAACAATGCCTTTTGGTTTAAAAACGCGGGAGCAACATATCGACGGATGATGATGCCTAGCAACACAGTTTGGAAAAAACGTACAAGTATACATTGACAACGTCGTCATAACATCAAAAAAGGGGACAACATTGATCGAGGATTTGAAGGAAACTTTCGACAACCTTGACAAGTTCTGCCTCAAGCTAAACCCAACAAAGTGTTCTTTCGGCGTCCCTGCGGGAGAACTTCTCGGGTTCTAGTATCAGCAGAGGGATCGAGGCTAATCCAGAAAAATCCAAGCCATCGCCAACGATGAGGAGCCGACAAAGTTGAAAGAAATACAACAGTTAACTGGACGAGTCGCAGCATTAAGCAGATTCGTCGCCAGGCTAGGAGAGAAGGCATTACCGTTCTATGCTTTGATTAAGCAAGGAGAGAAGTTCCAGTGGAACGAGGAGGCGGACAAAGCTTTCGAGGATCTCAAGCGCACAAGTTCGACACCACCAATCTTGGTGGCGCCTAAAGAAAAGGAACCCCTCTTGCTTTACATTGCAGCCACACCTCAGGTTGTCAGCACAGCTCTTGTAGTTGAAAGGGAGGAAGAAGGAAAACTTCATGGAGTACTGAGAGGCCAGTATATTTCATCAAGTATTATCGCCTTCAAAGCAGCGGTACCAGCGATACGAAGCTAGCATATGGGGTGTTACAACGAAAGCTGCGACACTATTTTTCGGCGCATCCGATAATAGTGGTCAATGAGGCACCTTTATCCAATATATTAAACAATCCAGAAGCTACGGGCCGTGTCTCCCTTTGGGGAATAGAGCTTTCCCCTCGGGACATCACGTATGAAAAAGAAAAGCAATAAAGTCGCAAATTCTACCAGACTTCATCGTAGAGTGGATGGAGCTACAAAATACGGGACCCCCAGATCTATCGAGAACCTGGATTATGAACTTCGACGGGTCCAAGAGATTAGAGGGAGCTGGAGCTGGCGTGATACTAATATCACCTGAAGGCGACAAATTAAAGTATGTCTTATGGATGACGTTCCCAAACGCATCTAACAATGAGGCAGTATATGAAGCTCTCATACACGGGATGAAGATGGCGAAGGCTTGTGGTGCAACCCGACTGAAAATCTTCGGTGACTCACAATTGGTGGCTCAGCAAGTCATGAATCAATATGATGCAGTCAATGAAAGTATGATAGCATACAAGGAGATGTATAACGAGCTAGAAAAGGTGTTTGACGGATGCGAAGTTAATCACATCAGTAGGTTGAGCAATGATGAAGCCGATGTTCTTGCAAACATCGGGTCGCAGTGTCTCGCGATTCCACCAGGCGTGTTTTGGGAGGAGATAACGGAGAGATCTACAAAGCCGAAGAAACCAAAGAAGAAGGAGAAGGATGAGAAACCTTCGGGGGCCACGCAAGAAGCACTAGAAGAAGAAGAGGAACAAGATCTAGTAATGATGGTGCAAATCCCATGGATGCAAGCGTACATATCATACATCCTAAGGAAAACAATACCCGACGATCCAGTTGAAGCAAGGCGAGTTATTAGACGTTCCAAAGCTTTCACCGTGGTCAAAGGGGAGTTGTACAAGCGAAGTATTTCGGGTGTGTTACAAAGGTGCGTCACACCCGAAGAAGGAAGGATAATTCTGAAGGACGTACACGAAGGAATATGTGGTCATCATGCAAGCAGTCGAGCTATCGCGGCCAAGGTTTTCAGAGCAGGATAATAGAGCCGGGAACAACCTAGAGCTGCGGCTGGCTGAGGTCCCTCCGAGCGACGGCCCGCAAAGCACTTCTGGTCACACGTCCGATGCTGATTGCAAGGGCGTGCCACCTGACCTATACCTGGTCAGGAAGGTGATGGAGATGCCTCGCTTAGTTTCCTGCATGGCATACACGTAAACATTAAATACGAGCCTCGATCGGCTCTCGGGTTATCTGTGAATCGGCTCAGGAGCCGATCCACCCATGATTCGTGCGGGGTGCACGAATATATGGTGGTCCTGCTTGATCAAGATAAAGCTAATGAGATCTACGACGATTTAGGGTTTTCACCGCATAATCGGATCATCCTACTCAGGATTGGGCCTCGCGGCCACGCACGGTGATCGTAAGCCGATCCTAGACAAGGCCTAAAAACCAACACGAGGTTGATCCCCGGAACATCCTGTTTAGGACTAGCGAACGACACCCTACGTGCCGCTGGATCCTCCCCCCTTTGTAAGGCCTAACTATTGCAGATATTAAACTAATCCTTGATGAACAAGGAGCAACCGTAACGGATCAGATCTACTAAATAATGATCAAGCGGGGTGCCGCCCCCACACCTAAGATAGGTGTGAGGGCGGCTAGACATGCAAGGGTTGCACTACGATGGCATGTTTAAACAAAGAACAATGCTAACCCTAACATATCTATGATAACTACGTTGCTCGCCATCAAAAAGGCTTCAGTACGAGCAACGCATGAACAACATGGAGCTTGTGCTGCCTAGATCGCAAGATGCGATCTAGGCAGCATGTTGCTTACCGGTAGAAACCCTCGAGACGAAGGAGTTGGCGATGCGCCGAGATTGATTTGTTGGTTGAACGTTGGTTGTTGTTTATTCCATAAACCCTAGATACATATTTATAGTCCAAGGGACTTTCTAACGTGGGAATAATCCCCACCGTGCACGAGACAAACTCTACCTAAGATGATGCAATCTACTATAATTACAGATACAAGGGCAAACTAGCCCAAACTTAGCATAACAGGCCGATTCACGTAATTCTTCCATGTATATTTCTTTAAGTCCATCTTGATCGCGGCCCACCTCTGACTCGGTCAAATTCTGGTGATAACACATGCCCCCCTGGTTTTGGAATTGGTAATTCCAAAATCACTCTGCTTTCCTTCGTCGGGTCATGTCGTGGCAGAACCGTTGCAGTATCCTTCATCATGATGCCCTGCCTTCTCAACTTCTCCGCGTGACCTGGCAGTTTTTTTTTCTTTAGGCACCACTTCCTCGGAAACTGCTGTGGCATTGAATTTCCACTATATCCCCTTTATTTAACCGCTATGAACAGTTCTCCTCTGCATCTCCTTCGCATTAGCACTCCAAAAGCCCTCCTGCGCCACCATGTCTTCTTCCTCCTCTGCTCCATCGGATCCTTCCAGCCAGTCCTCCACGTCCCGTGAGCCGACGCCGGAGTACAACCCGGCGGAGGTCCACGCGGCCAACATCCGCCGCGCCATTGCGGCCGGGGAGGAGTCAGCCATGACTTCTCCATCTGGTCGGAGGACGACAAGTCCTGACCGACGGGGAGAGCGACCTCCGCTTCCTCGCCGTTGGGGAAACGGAGGAGGAGAGCGACGACGATCGCTTCTCCTGCGACTTCACCTCTCCTGAAGAGGAGGAGGAGGAAGAGGAGGAGGAGGAGGAGGAGGACGACACCTCCTCCGACGAGCCGCCGGCCAAACGGTTCTGCCCTTGGCCGGGGAACCTCAGCGACTTCGACAGCGACGAGGACGACGTTGACGAAGAAGACGAGGACAACGAGGGCCCGGTCGGCGGCCATTGGAGCGACGACGAGCCCGCCGGGAGCAGCGCCGACAGCGGCGACGACGGCGACGACGAGGGCAGCGACGGCCCGTAGATAGGACCTCTAGTATAGGACCAGTAGTAGTAGATGGGGCAATGTATCCCCTAGTACTTCCTTTTGAGAGCAATCAGCTCTTTATGTAAGAAATCTATCAATGAAGAACTTTCCCCAATTTGATCTTGCCGATTTCCTTTGAGTTTAATTTAGCCGATTTCTTCTTATACTGATCTTGCCGATTTGTCCCCTTTGCCAATGCGTAATGAGCCGATAGCAACGCATCGGTCCTTTAAAAACTCTTCAACTGATGATTTTGAAATCTGGTGGATAATGTAGAATCTTCAGGGAAGCCTTTGAATTCTTCCAACCAAACCTAATGGTCTTCTTTAATACTCATCATTTGTGAAGAAGGTTGCGACGAAAGACCAGCCGATGGTACCCCAATCGGCTCTTAAACAGAGCATCCACCAGGCCTGCTGCCCCCCGAGCCTTACTCGAGGCGAGAATGTCAGAGAGGATGCGCCAAAGCCGATCACCTTTCTTCCTTAGAAAGCCGGAATTTGGTTCAGGAACCCAGATCGGCTCGAAGCAACGGAAGGCACCACCGTTGGCCTGGATTTGGTGGAGATTCGGTAAACCTCGCATAATTCCACTAGAGTCGATGGCTGCGCATCGGCTGCTTCTCAATTCTAAAGTCGATGCCCTTGCATCGGCTGTCCAATTTTTTTTTACTGGCCGATTTTCTCCTATCGGCCCCAATATTTCACTGCACACATGTCCTCCTGCACCTGTTCCCATGTTCATCGTGTTTAGGTGCCCCCCGAGCCGAATCTGTCAGGGAATGGCAGATATCGGCTCTGTAATTCGCACGTCGGCTCCTGATAGGATCAAGGACGAACACAAGCAGAACATGTGGTGAGGATAATTTTGGCCGATTGCTGGAATCGGCCTCCATATCCATTGGAGCGCTGACTGAAGGTTCTGTAATGTTCCTTCATAATTTATGGGGCCGATCACAAAGATCAGCCTCGCCCCGTTTGCTCATTGCTTTGCCTCAGCTACATGGTCAGGCCAGTGGATAAAACCAGCTTAACCCTTCCCTTCGTCACGTCGATGCGCTCGCAGTCGTCCAAATTGATACCTGAGAGGGGTTCTTGGCCTGCTGCTTCCCATGCGTTCATGCCAGCCGTTGAAATCTCGGCTGAGTCATCGGCCTGGACGACCTCTACCTCATCTCCATCCCACTGTATTATGCATTGGTGCATCGTGGAGGGAATGCAGCAGTTGGCGTGGATCCAATCTCTTCCTAGCAGAACAGCATAAGTGCTCGTGCTATCGACGATGAAGAACGTTGTAGGGATAGTTTTCCTTCCTACGGTCAGATCCACGTTCAGAACACCTTGTGCGTCAGACGCTTGGCCGTTGAAATCGCTCAATGTCACGTTGGTCTTGATTAGATCCGAGCTAGAGCGTCCCAGCCGACGTAGCATAGAGTACGGCATGATGTTGACTGCCGCTCCGGTGTCCACCAGCATCTTATTTACAGGCCTCCCATCGATATATCCTCGCAAGTACAGGGCCTTCAGATGCCTGTAGCTTCTTTCTCGTGGCTTCTCAAAGATAACCGGCCGTGGGCCGCAGTCAAGTTGTGCCACGGATGCTTCGTCTAATCCTGGAGCACTGAACTCCGAAGGGAGGATGAACACCATGTTTGTACCAGCCGATGTTTCATCATCGGCTTTCCTTTGCTTGGGGCGCCACTCCATTTTCCGTGGACGACCCTCTTCGTCCAGGGTTCGCTGAACTTTCACAGCCAGATCAGGTCGTGCCTTCCTTAGCGTATGCAAGTATAACCTTTCGGCTTCCTCCAGGCCGCGCAATCGCTGAACCCTGCGTTTTGGGAACGGCTGAGTCCGTCAGGGCACCACCTTGGCCGGTGGTACCTATCTTCTTCTTCTTCTCCCTCGTCTTCTGAATCCTCAAGATCTGCCCAACGAGGTGACTCAGCGCGTTTGCTTTGTGGCGGGAGAGGCCCTAGGCGCTTGAACACAGACACGTTGGCTGCCTCCTTCTTCTTCTGGTTGCATTCTGGGCAATTGCCGATTGTTGGCAATCGGCTCATTCCTGAATCCCAGCAGTGTCTGAAGAAGGGGCAGTCCCAGTGCCTATCGTTGTCGTCTTGCTCCCTTGATTTTCCGTGGCACGGCGCTCGTGCTCCTCCTCATCGCGATCATGCCGACGATGTCTTCTGGCTTCTCTAGCCAGACGATCTCTTTCATCATCATCGCCGGATCGTCGGCGTTGGTCATACTGACTCACATACTTGTTGAGGAGGTGATCAGAGAGGGGTCGCTGATATCTCATGTTCTTCACTTCTCCCTCTGTGACGTAGCGCTTGCCATCATGACGGAGCCGATCGCGTGGAGCGGCCTCCTCTGTATCCTTGCTACGAGAGCAGCTGCCCTCGTCTCCATCTTTGCCAGAGTGGTGCCCAAGTCCTACCATGTTGATGCTGAACGAGGATCCTGGCTGGCAACCTTCAGGGTAAGTGCATTCTACCATGTTAACGGCGGGGAAGGGCTGGGTGTCGACCTTCATGGCGTACTGGTTGAAAATTAGACGCCCTTTTTCTATCGCCGCTTGGATGTGCTGACGCCATACCCTGCAGTCGTTGGTGGCATGGGAGAGCGAGTTATGCCATTTGCAGTATGGCTTTCCATTCAGCTCTTGCACCGTGGGGAATTTGAGACCTTCGGGTATCTTCAACTGCTTTTCCTTGAGTAGGAGGTCGAAGATTTGTTCAGTCTTGGTCACGTCAAAATCAAACCCCCTGGGCGGGCCTGGTGGCTTTACCCATTTGCAGGACACGGGGGTTCCTCCCCGAGTCCATTCAGCCACTGCTACCTCTTGATCTCCCGCAGAAACTTCGTCTTCCTCTGCATCGACCAGGACTACTGCACGCTTGAATTTGTCCTGGTACAGGTCCGGGTGGCGCTGTTCATATGCCGACAGTTTCTGAACCATGTGCGCCAGTGAGGGATAGTCTGCTTGGGAGGCCATGTCCTTGAGCGGTGTTGCAAGGCCCGCTACTGCCAACTCGACTGCTTCCTTTTCAGTTATACGAACCGAATAACATCGGTTCCTAAGATTCCTGAAGCGCTGGATATATTCTGTCACAGTTTCTCCGCGCTTCTGACGTAGTTGTGCTAGATCGGCAATGCCGGACTCGGAAGCCTCTGAATGGTACTGCATATGGAACTGTTCTTCCAACTGCTTCCAAGTCTGGATGGAGTTTGGTGGCAAAGAGGTGTACCATCCGAAAGCCGATCCCGTGAGGGACTGTGAGAAGAGCCTCACGCGTAGTTGATCCGACACTGAAGCCGGTCCTAGTTGTGCCAAATATCGGCCCACGTGCTCGATGGAGCTGGAACCATCTGATCCACTGAATTTGGAGAAATCAGGGAGCCGATATTTAGGTGGTAGCGGGATCAATTCGTACTCGTCGGGGTACGGCTTGGAATAGCCGATTGCCCTCCTTTTCGGCACCATGCCGAACTGGTCTCTTAGTATGGTACTGATCTGATCCGCTGTGCTGGCTGCAGGAGTTGAACTCTGAAGATTCGCCGGGGTGGCGTACTTAGCCAGCCATGCTTGCTTTTCCAGCTCTGAGCCAACTGCAGGAGCTGGGCTCTGGAGGTTCGTCGGGGTGGCGTACTTGGTTAGCCACATCTGCTTCTCGAGATCTGTCGCTGACGTCCCTCCTTTTTCGCCGGAGTCCCTGATGTTGTGGCCTGGTTCGTGAGAGCCCAGTTACAATCTGGCACATAAGTGCACGCGTACCCGTGGGGGATCTCCTTAGGCGCCTCGCAAGAACAGGTAGTCACTAGGGTCACCACCAATCTTGTAGACGACGAATGCCGGTGTAGCGGCACTTCTGGTGCTGCCAACGCAAATGGCAGCGGTGGACGGGACTGGAGTGGCAACTCTCCTTGATGCGTCCCGAGAGCTGGTCCTGACGGCGAGTACTGGTGCCTCATGATCTCCTGGATCACGCGAAGAGCGACACGCTCCAACGTGTTACCAGGTTCTCAGAGTGGCGGTGTAGCGAGTGAGCCACCAAGTAGTTGATCTTCTGACGGGCAGAGAGGTCTATCCCATTGAGTGCACCTTGAGGTGAGAACCCTTTCCATCTGACGCCATGGGAACGGGTTCTGTGAAAAGAGCCGATGAGGTCGGCTTCGAGGATGACTTTGATCTCGTCATACTTTTTCTTGAGCTCATCCGTCAGATCCTCGTACGTGACTGGCGTGCCGTCCGCCATCTCAGATGTAGATGGCGATGTGGTTGATGTAGACGATGGTCCCACCGGGCGTGCCAGAATGTATTTCACACGTTCGTTGGGCAACCCCAAGAGGAAGGTATGATGCGCACAGCAGCAAGTTTTCCCTCAGAAAGAAACCAAGGTTTATCGAACCAGGAGGAGCCAAGAAGCACGTTGAAGGTTGATGGCGGCGAGATGTAGTGCGGCGCAACACCGGGGATTCGGGCGCCAACGTGGAACCTGCACAACACAACCAAAGTACTTTGCCCAACGAAACAGTGAGGTTGTCAATCTCACCGGGCTGTAACAAAGGATTAACCGTATTGTGTGGAAGATGATTGTTTGCGAAAAACAGTAGAACAAGTATTACGATGGTGTATTTCAAAAAGTGGACCGGGGTCCACGGTTCACTAGAGGTGTCTCTCCCATAAGATAAAGCATGTTGGGTGAACAAATTACGGTTGGGCAATTGACAAATAAAGAGAGCATGACCATGCACATACATATCATGATGAGTATAGTGAGATTTACTGGGCATTACGACAAAGTACATAGACCGCCATCCAACTGCATCTATGCCTAAAAAGTCCACCTTCAGGTTATCATCCGAACCCCCCAGTATTAAGTTGCAAAAACACAGACAATTGCATTAAGTATGGTGCGTAATGTAATCAACAACTACATCCTTAGACATAGCATCAATGTTTTATCCCTAGTGGCAACAACACAACCTTAGAACTTTCTGTCACTGTCCCAGGTGTCAATGCGAGGCATGAACCCACTATCGAGCATAAGTACTCCCTCTTGGAGTTACAAGCATCTACTTGGCCAGAGCATCTACTAGTAACGGAGAGCATGCAAGATCATAAACAACACATAAGCATAACTTTGATAATCAACATAACAAGTATTCTCTATTCATCGGATCCCAACAAACGCAACATATAGAATTACATATAGATGATCTTGATCATGTTAGGCAGCTCACAAGATCCGACAATGATAGCACAATGGGGAGAGACAACCATCTAGCTACGCTATGGACCCATAGTCCAGGGTAGACTACTCACACATCACACCGGAGCGACCATGGCGGCGTAGAGTCCTCCAGGAGATGATTCCCCTCTCCGGCAGGGTGCCGGAGAGGCGATCTCCTGGATCCCCCGAGATGGGATCGGCGGCGGCGGCGTCTCGGAAGGTTTTCCGTCGTGGCTCGATGCGGGGGTTTCGTCACGGAGGCTGTTTGTAGGCGGAAGGGCAGGTCAGAGGCGGCACGGGGCCCACACCACAGGGCCGCGCGGCCAGGGGGGCGCCGCGCCGGGTGTGGCCCCTCGTGGCCCCTCTTCGTCTCTCCTTCGGACTTCTGGAAGCTTCGTGGAAAAATAGGCCCCTAGGCTTTGATTTCGTCCAATTCCGAGAATATTTCCTTACTAGGATTTCTAAAACCAAAAACAGCAGAAAACAGCAACTGGCACTTCGGCATCTTGTTAATAGGTTAGTTCCAGAAAATGCACGAATATGACATAAAGTGTGCATAAAACATGTAGATAACATCAATAATGTGGCATGGAACATAAGAAAGTATCGATACGTCGGAGACGTATCAGCATCCCCAAGCTTAGTTCTGCTCGTCCCGAGCAGGTAAAACGATAACACAGATAATTTCTGGAGTGACATGCCATCATAATCTTGATCATACTATTTGTAAAGCATATGTAGTGAATGCAGCGATCAAAACAATATATATGACATGAGTAAACAAGTGAATCATAAAGCCAAGACTTTTCATGAATAGCACTTCAAGACAAGCATCAATAAGTCTTGCATAAGAGTTAACTCATAAAGCAATAATTCAAAGTAAAGGTATTGAAGCAACACAAAAGAAGATTAAGTTTCAGCGGTTGCTTTCAACTTGTAACATGTATATCTCATGGATATTGTCAACATAGAGTAATATAATAAGTGCAATAAGCAAGTATGTAGGAATCAATGCACAGTTCACACAAGTGTTTGCTTCTTGAGGTGGAGAGAAATAGGTGAACTGACTCAACATTGAAAGTAAAAGAATGGTCCTCATAGAGGAAAAGCATCGATTGCTATATTTGTGCTAGAGCTTTGATTTTGAAAACATGAAACAATTTTGTCAACGGTAGTAATAAAGCATATGCATCATGTAAATTATATCTTATAAGTTGCAAGCCTCATGCATAGTGTACCAATAGTGCCCGCACCTTGTCCTAATTAGCTTGGACTACCGGATTATCACAATACATATGCTTTAACCAAGTTTCACAAAGGGGTACCTCTATGCCGCCTGTACAAAGGTCTAAGGAGAAAGCTCGCATTGGATTTCTCGCTTTTGATTATTCTCAACTTAGACATCCATGCCGGGACAACATAGACAACAGATAATGGACTCCTCTTTTAATGCTTTAAGCATTCAACAACAATTAATTCTTTTCTCATTAGAGACTTGAGGATATTTGTCCAAAACTGAAACTTCCACCATGGATCATGGCTTTAGTTAGCGGCCCAATGTTCTTCTCTCACAATATGCATGCTCAAACCATTCAACTCAGTGTAGATCGCCCTTACTTCAGACAAGACGAACATGCATAGCAACTCACATGAAATTCAACAATGAATAGTTGATGGCATCCCCAGTAAACATGGTTATCGCACAACAAGCAACTTAATAAGAGATAAAGTGCATAATTACATATTCAATACCACAATAGTTTTTAAGCTATTTGTCCCATGAGCTATATATTGCAAAGGTGAATGATGGAATTTTAAAGGTAGCACTCAAGCAATTTACTTTGGAATGGCGGAAAATACCATGTAGTAGGTAGGTATGGTGGACACAAATGGCATAGTGGTTGGCTCAAGTATTTTGGATGCATGAGAAGTCCCCCTCGATACAAGGTTTAGGCTAGCAAGGCTTATTTGAAACAAACACAAGGATGAACGGTGCAGCAAAACTCACATAAAAGACATATTGAAAACATTATAAGACTCTACACCGTCTTCCTTGTTGTTCAAACTCAATACTAGAAATTATCTAGACCTTAGAGAAACCAAATATGCAAACCAAATTTTAGCATGCTCTATGTATTTCTTCATTAATGGGTGCAAAGCATATGATGCAAGAGCTTAAACATGAGCACAACAATTGCCAAGTATCACATTACCCAAGACATTTATAGCAATTACTACATGTATCATTTTCCAATTCCAACCATATAACAATTTAACGAAGAAGAAACTTCGCCATGAATACTATGAGTAGAAACCAAGGACATACTTGTCCATATGCTACAGCGGAGCGTGTCTCTCTCCCATAAAGTGAATGCTAGGATCCATTTTATTCAAACAAAACAAAAACAAAAACAAACCGACGCTCCAAGAAAAGCACATAAGATGTGATGGAATAAAAATATAGTTTCAGGGGAGGAACCTGATAATGTTGTCGATGAAGAAGGGGATGCCTTGGGCATCCCAAGCTTACGCAGTCTTCTTGATATATGCAGGGGTGAACCACGGGGCATCCCCAAGCTTAAACTTTCACTCTCCTTGATCATGTTGCATCATACTCCTCTCTTGATCCTTGAAAACTTCCTCCACACCAAACTCGAAACAACTCATTAGAGGGTTAGTGCACAATATAAATTGACATATTCAGAGGTGACACAATCATTCTTAACACTTCTGGACATTGCATAATGCTACTGGACATTAGTGGATCAAAGAAATTCATCCAACATAGCAAAAGAGGCAATGCGAAATAAAAGGCAGAATCTGTCAAATCAGAACAGTTCGTATTGACGAATTTTAAAATAGTACCAGACTTGCTCAAATGAAAATGCTCAAATTGAATGAAAGTTGCGTACATATCTGAGGATCATGCACGTAAATTGGCATAATTTTCTGAGCTACCTACAGGGAGGTGGACCCAGATTCGTGACAGCAAAGAAATCTGGAACTGCGCAGTAATCCAAATCTAGTACTTACTTTTCTATCAACGGCTTAACTTGGCACAACAAAACACAAAACTAAGATAAGGAGAGGTTGCTACAGTAGTAAAAACTTCCAAGACACAAAATAAAAACAAAATACTGTAGTAAAAACATGGGTTGTCTCCCATAAGCGCTTTTCTTTAACGCCTTTCAGCTGGCGCAGAAAGTGTGTATCAAGTATTATCAAAGATGAAGTGTCAACATTACCTTGGGCTTTACCCTTACCTTTCTTATTGTTTTTCTTTCCCTTTGGTTTAGGAAATATATGATTTCCCCCTGGTATAGAGGTGAATTTCAGAGTGCCTTCTCCAACATCAATGACTGCTCCCAATAGTTTCAGCAGGGATCTTCCGAGTGTGAGTTTTCCTGTTTCAACAACAAGATAATCAATGGATATTGTTCTTCCAAGAATGGTTGTATGCACACCTGCGGCTATTCCTTTAGGAATTATAGTAGAGTTATCAATGAGAGTTATCTCTTCTCCTCCTTCCTCAACTCCCCAAAGTTTCAAAGATTTATAAATACTTTCAGGCATAAGGCAAAATTCATACATAATATCACAGTAGGCATGGAGAGTTCGATCACCGATAACAATTTTAACAGCAGGATCCCACAATGAGAGTTTAGAGTTCACTAAAACTTGTTCAAGACGATTACGAACGTGGCAATAGTTATCATTCAAGCGAGATGTACTTATCTCGAGATTGTTTAATCTACTATATATGCTAGTGAGGGCTGAATCAAAGTTATTAGCTGAATCATGTGATGCAACCAACTTCTTTATGGCATTAAAAGCTTGATCCCCATTGCAATGAAGGAAATCTCCTCCCACTAAAGTATCCAAAGCATATCTATAGCGAACCATAAGACCAAAATAAAAATTACTAAGGAGCAAACTTAGAGTCATTTGAGGTTCAGTTTTACGATAAGAAGTAAAAATTCTAGACCAAGCATCCTTAAAACTCTCCTCATCCCCTTGTTTAAAAGTGAAGACTAATTCTTCAGGCGAAGAAGTAACAGGTTCAGAGCTAGACATGGTAACAAAAGTAACTAATTTTTTGTATTTTTAATTAGAGTGCAACAGTAAATAAAGCAAACTAGATAAAGTAAATGCAAGTAAACTAATTTTTTGTGTTTTGATATAGCGAACAAGATAGCAAATAAAGTAAAACTAGCAACTAATTTTTTTGTATTTTGATTTAGTGCAGCAAACAAAGTAGTAAATAAAACTAAGCAAGACAAAAACCAAGTAAAGAGATTGAGAAGTGGAGACTCCCCTTGCGGCGTGTCTTGATCTCCCCGGCAACGGCGAAAAAGAGCTTGATGGCGTGTATTTCACACGTTCGTTGGGCAACCCAAAGAGGAAGGTATGATGCGCACAGCAGCAAGTTTTCCCTCAGAAAGAAACCAAGGTTTATCGAACCAGAGGAGCCAAGAAGCACGTTAAAGGTTGATGGCGGCGAGATGTAGTGCGGCGCAACACCGATTCCGGCGCCAACGTGGACCCGCACAACACAACCAAAGTACTTTGCCCCAACAAAATAGTGAGGTTGTCAATCTCACCAGCTTGTTGTAACAAAGGATTAACCGTATTGTGTGGAAGATGATTGTTTGCAGAAAATAGTAGAACAAGTATTGCAGTAGATTGTATTTCAGTAAAAGAATTGGACCGGGGTCCACAATTCACTAGAGGTGTCTCTCCCATAAGACGAACAGCATGTTGGGTGAACAAATTACAGTTGGGCAATTGACAAATAGAGAGCATGACCATGCACATACATATCATGATGAGTATAGTGAGATTTAATTGGGCATTACGACAAAGTACATAGACCGCCATCCAATTGCATCTATGCCTAAAAAGTCCACCTTCAGGTTATCATCCGAACCCCCTCCAGTATTAAGTTGCAAAGCAACAGACAATTACATTAAGTATGGTGCGTAATGTAATCAACAACTACATCCTTAGACATAGCATCAATGTTTTATCCCTAGTGGCAACAGCACAACACAACCTTAGAACTTTCTGTCACTGTCCCAGGTGTCAATGGGGGCATGAACCCACTCGAGCATAAGTACTCCCTCTTGGAGTTACAAGCATCTACTTGGCCAGAGCATCTACTAGTAACGGAGAGCATGCAAGATCATAAACAACACATAAGCATAACTTTGATAATCAACATAACAAGTATTCTCTATTCATCGGATCCCAACAAACGCAACATATAGAATTACATATAGATGATCTTGATCATGTTAGGTAGCTCACAAGATCCGACAATGATAGCACAATGGGGAGAAGACAACCATCTAGCTACTGCTATGGACCCATAGTCCAGGGGTAGACTACTCACACATCACACCGGAGGCGACCATGGCGGCGTAGAGTCCTCCGGGAGATGATTCCCCTCTCCGGCAGGGTGCAATCTCCTGGATCCCCGAGATGGGATCGGCGGCGGCGTCTCTGGAAGGTTTTCCGTATCGTGGCTCTCGGGGGTTTCGTCACGGAGGCTATTTGTAGGCGGAAGGGCAGGTCAGAGGCAGCACGGGGCCCACACCACGGGGCGCGCGGCCAAGGGGGGCCGCGCCGCCCTAGGGTGTGGCCCCTCGTCGCCCCTCTTCGTCTCCTTCGGACTTCTGGAAGCTTCGTGGAAAATAGGCCCCTGGGCTTTGATTTCGTCCAATTCGAGAATATTTCCTTACTAGGATTTCTGAAACCAAAAACAGCAGAAAACATGACAGCGGCATGGCATCTTGTTAATAGGTTAGTTCAGAAAATGCGAATATGACATAAAGTGTGCATAAAACATGTAGATAACATCAATAATGTGGCATGGAACATAAGAAATTATCGATACGTCGGAGACGTATCAGCATCCCCAATGTGTTAGTCCGAAACCCACCGGCGGGCAGCGACGGGCAACACCGTAGAGCCGGGAACAACCTAGAGCTGCGGCTGGCTGGGTCCCTCCGAGCGACGGCCCGCAAAGCCTTCTGGTCACACGTCCGATGCTGATGCAAGGGCGTGCCACTGACCTATACCTGGTCAGGAAGGTGATGGAGATGCCTCGCTTAGTTTCCTGCATGGCATACACGTAAACATTAAATACGAGCCTCGATCGGCTCTCAGGTTATCCTGTGAATCGGCTCAAGGAGATCCACCCATGATTCGTACGGGGTGCACGAATATATGGTGGTCCTGCTTGATCAAGATAAAGCTAATGAGATCTACGACGATTTAGGGTTTTCACCGCATAATCGGATCATCCTACTCCAGTTGGGCCTCGCGGCCACGCACGGTGATCGTAAGCCGATCCTAAACAAGGCCTAAAAACCAACACGAAGTTGATCCCGGAACATCCTGTTTAGGACTAGCGAACGACACCCTACGTGCCGCTGGATCCTCCCCCCCTTCGTAAGGCCTAACTATTGCAGATATTAAACTAATCCTTGATGAACAAGGAGCAACCGTAACGGATCAGATCTACTAAATAATGATCAAGCGGGGTGCCGCCCCCACACCTAAGATAGGTGTGAGGGCGGCTAGCAAGGGTTGCACTACGATAGCATGTTTAAACGAAGAACAATGCTAACCCTAACATATCTATGATAACTACGTTGCTCGCCATCAAAAAGGCTTCAGTACGAGCAACGCATGAACAACGTGGGGCTTGTGCTGCCTAGATCGCAAGATGCGATCTAGGCAGCATGCTTACCGGTAGAAACCCTCGAGACGAAGGAGTTGGCGATGCGCCGAGATTGATTTGTTGGTTGAACGTTGGTTGTTGTTTATTCCATAAACCCTAGATACATATTTATAGTCCAAGGGACTTTCTAACGTGGGAATAATCCCCACCGTGTACGAGACAAACTCTAACTTCTAATCTACGATACAATCTACTATAATTAAAGATACAAGGGCAAACTAGCCCAAACTTTGCATAACAGGCCGATTCACGTAATTCTTCCATGTATATTTCTTTAAGTCCATCTTGATCGCGGCCCACCTCTGACTCGGTCAAATTCTGGTGATAACATTATCGCCCCCCAGGTTTGGAGGCGAGTTTTCTTGGTTGACATTGAGGACGGAAATAGTGCGAACTTGCGACGCGTGCCAGAGATTGCCGCCAAACCTCATTCTCCGGCAGCAGAGTTGATGCCAATACCGCTGTCTTGGCCCTTTGCTCAATGGGGTCTCGATATGGTGGGAAAATTACACAAGGCCTCGCCAGGAGGATACGAGTATATGCTCGTCGCTGTCGACAAATTCACCAAGTGGATAGAAGCAAAGCCGATAAATTCACCGGACGGCGCGTCGGCAATCAAGTTTGTGAAAAGCATTGTTTTCGGTTTGGAGTCCCTCAGAGCATCGTCACGGACAATGGCAGTAATTTCACATCCAAGGAATTCAAGGCATATTGTGCGAGAAGTGGGCATCAAATTGAGTTTCGCATCAGTCGCGCACCCGCAGAACGGTCAAGTCGAGAAAGCCAATGGTATCATCTGCAATGGTATCAGAAGCGCTTGTTAGGACCATTGGAAAAAGCTCGACATACTTGGCCAGAGGAGCTGCAGTGTGTTATGGAGTATCCGAACAACACCAAATACAGCGACACAGGAGACACCGTTTTTCCTGGTCCATGGAGCAGAGGCAGTACTACCAATAGAAATAGAGCACGACTCCCCCAGAGTCACAGAGTATAATGAAGAAACTTCCAGGATAGCATTGGAAGACGACGTAGACGCACTCGACGAAGCTCGAGACGAAGTATTATCAAGGGTAACCAAATACCAACAGGACTTGAAGAATTACCACAGTCGACGTTTGCGGCCAAGATCTTTTCAGGTGGGCGACCTAGTTCTTCGGCTCACGCAAAAAAGTCATGAAAAACTCGAGTCACCGTGGCTTGGCCCTTACATCGTCACGGAAGTAATCGGAGGAGGAGCATACAGGATAAAGGACAAGAAGTCAGAGCTGCCGAGCCAAATCACCTGGAACGTGGCACAGCTCAGGCGTTTCTACGCCTAGAGTCGAAATATAGTCCTCACTGTAAAACTATAATGCAACTGGCGCCCGCGAGTTTTCCAGACGCCTCTTTTTCCTTTCGGGGGCACCGAGTGGAGTGGAAAAGGTTTTTAATGAGAGCGGACTGCGGGTGCTGCAATATAATAAAGATAGTGAAGATATACATCTTTTCCTTGACACGCTCAGGGAGCTTAGCCCGAGAAGTCACCAATATATATATACAATGCAGCCAAACACAACATGCAAAAAATATTTTAGCCTTGGTGCAAGCACCTCGCCAAGAAGAACCAGTACAAAATAGTGATCAACAAAAAAGCTCGAGACTCATACCCGCAAAAATAGTACACTCAATATAATTTATCTTGCCTTGGTTCAACCTCGCATACACAATATAAATATCCTGTATGCAGCAGGAGGCTTGACGAGAAAATAAAAATATTCACGGCTTTACAATATAGATTATGTCTACAGATGAAATCTCGGAGAAAATAGAAGTTAAAAGAGACTCAATTACTACCTAGTATATCATCTATGATAAATACGTTCATTATTTGCGGTACGAGTACTATGTTGTTATAGCTGCCCTTCCACGAAGAATTTCGGCGTCCACATCCAGAAAGTTCATCCATCATATCTGCCGACGGGGGTCCTGAAAATGTCATCAATTTTGCCAACGTTCCTCTTCCTTTCGCCATCTTGGCCAGGCACTTAGGAGACAATTCTACTCATGTCTAACTTTGGATAGCAGATTTGTATCATCATCATAGCAAATGCGGCGCAGGCTAGTTGGGCCCTTTGGAAACCCATGGATTCGGGGTGCATCCCGAAATGTACATCAATTCGGGAAGGGGTTTCTGGCATCTTATTACGGAAACATGGGTGCCGTAAACTAAGGACAACAACGTCCTTGTCACAGATCGAGGAAATCACGAACGGCTTGCACGATCTTGAAATCGACGATTTGACGGTGCGTTCAGGCGTAACAAAAAAAGTTGGAACCATGTTCTTCGACAGAGTGAAAGCACATTAGTTGAGCTAACACGTTGATCCTCGGCAGCGGTATCCGAGAAGAACCTGTTTTCAGCGGAGGAGTAGAAGGAAGGAAAAACATGGGAATAAAGATAATTATGGTCAAGTGAATAGAAGTATACCCACCATATCAAGCTGGAATCAAGCATTAGCTCAAGCATGAAATTCTCGTCGAGGAAGCTTTGGCAGCTGCAGCAATCGCGTCCTCTTTTACAGCTATAGCATCCTGAGCTGCTGAAGCGCAATTTTTCCCTCTCAACGATTTCGAGACTGCTCCATCATTACAAGTGCTTGCTTCTTCATAGACTGCATCTGTTGATGAAGATCTCTCAAATCTTGTGCGGATTCCTTACCCGCGGAATCTCCAATAAAGTCATCACCGACAGATATTTTCTTTGGGTAGGAAGCCGGGAAAAGTATCGGCAAGACGAGGGTTGAGTATAGTTATCAGAAATATCAGGCGAAAAGAAAGGGTTCGACATCAATCATCAAGCAAAAGATAGGATTCCATTGATTTTCCAAAGTATGTACATAGTATTACAAGGAAGGTCCTAATGAACTACGAGCAGGTTGTAAGCCAAAAACTCTTTTGTGGCGACAACATCAAAAAGTAAAAAAAGAAGACAAGATGGTCTACTTGACCTCCGGCTTCGATGAACTAGGAGCGGGAGTTGGCTTGCATCCGAGGTAGGAGGATTTTCTTTGAGTTTGGCTTGGCAGCCTTAATCAACGACTGCCACCTCTTCGTTTCCATCTCCTTCGTGTCGCCAACTCTCGCCGGTGACATCTTGTTGGCTGTCTGTGACTAAGGCAGCTAGTGCCTTCGACGCCAGCCACACCAAACACCTTCTTGGCGAAGCTTGAGCCCAAGATCTTCTTGCGAATTGAAAAGTTTGGCGAGAGCAGCAAAAGGCGTGGGTTCTTCCTTCTTCGGGAAGAAATAAGGAAAAAGTCCCGATAGACCTTCTTTGGCATCGGCAAGACCTTCACGCGCTTCATCTCCGTGGATCTCAAGGAGGGAGAGGGCGTCGAAGGCGATCACCCGGGATTATCCAGATCATAATCTGTTGCGTTTTCCCTATGTGAAGTCACAAAAAAAAAGCTTGTCAGAAAAGCTAGGCAAGAGAATCTGATGATCTGGAGAAGTAGAGATATGATTACTAACAAAGCGTCGACTCTGCGCGACTCCAAGCGAGCAACAATTTACGTCTCACGGCGGATTAGCCGAGCAATATTTTGCTCAAAAAGAAGTCTACGCGTCGTGAAGCCTTTTGCGAAGATCTTCGACGGTGGCAGCATCTTTTCAGCTTTCTGGCGAGCTTTTTCGCTTTGCTCTAACTTGATAGCAAGAGCGTCAGCACGTTTGTTGGATTTGTAGGATAACGTTGCATAGAAAACAAAAAATTTCCTACCGCGAACACGCAATCCAAGCCAAGATGCAATCTAGAAGACGGTAGCAACGAGGGGGTATCGAGTCTCACCCTTGAAGAGATTCCAAAGCCTACAAGATGAGGCTCTTGTTGCTGCGGTAGACGATCGCACGCTGCAAGCGCGTAGAAGATCTTCGTCTGATGTTCCGGCGCCACGAGCCCCGGGCAGCGCCTCCGTCACTCGGTCACACGTTCGGTTGTTGATGAAGACGACGTCCCCCTCTCGTTCCAGCGGGCAGCGGAAGTAGTAGCTCCTCTTGAATCCGACCGGCACGACGGGCGTGGTGTGCGTGGCGGTGAAGAGTCCGGCGGGCTTCGCTAAGCTCCCGCGGGAGATATGGAGGAGGGGGCCCGAGCTAGGGTTTGGGAGGGGAGTGGCCGGCCACTCAAGAGGGGGCGGCAGCTTGTGGTCTTGGGGTGCTTCGGCCCCCTCCTTGGCCCCTCATTATATAGGTGGATCCCCAAGGGTTGGTGTCCAAGTCTTCGAATAAGACCCGAACCAAAAACCTTCCATAAGAGGGGAAACCTAGCCCAACTAGGACTCCCACCAAAAGGTGGGATTTCCACCTCCCATGTGGGGGGTGGCCGGCGAGTCCACTTGGGACTCCTCCCCACCTAGGGCTGGCCGGCCATGGAGGTGGAGTCCCATGTGGACTCCACCTTCCTTGGTGGTTTCTTCCGGACTTTTCTAGAACCTTCTAAAACCTTCCATAGAACCTTCCGCGACATTTTAATTCACATAAAATGACATCCTATATATGAATCTTATTCTCAGGACCATTCAGGCTCTCGTGATGTGGGATCTCATCCAGGACTCCGAACAAATATTCGAACTCCATTCCATATTATTCAAGTACTACCATTTCAACATCCAACTTTAAGTGTGTCACCTACGGTTCGTGAACTATGCGGACATGGTTGAGTACTCACTCCAGACCAATAACCAATAGCGGGATCTGGAGATCCATAACTCCCACATATTCAACGATGACTTTAGTGATCGAATGAACCATTCACATACATTACCAATTCCCTTTGTCTCGCGATATTTTATGTCCGAGGTTTGATCTTCGGTATCACTCTATACCTTGTTCAACCTCGTCTCCTGACAAGTACTCTTTACTCATACCGTGGTATGTGGTCTCTTATGAACTCATTCATATGCTTGCAAGACATTAGACGACATTCCACCGAGAGGGCCCAGAGTATATCTATCCGTCATCGGGATGGACAAATCCCATTGTTGATCCATATGCCTCAACTCATACTTTCCGGATACTTAATCCCACCTTTATAGCCACCCATTTACGCAGTGGTGTTTGGTGTAATCAAAGTACCTTTCCGGTATAAGTGATTTACATGATCTCATGGTCATAAGGACTAGGTAACTATGTATCAAAAGCTTATAGCAAATAACTTAATGACGAGATCTTATGCTACGCTTAATTGGGTGTGTCCATTATATCATTCATACAATGATATAACCTTGTTATTAATAACATCCAATGTTCATGATTATGAAACTAATCATCTATTAATCAACAAGCTAGTTCAAGAGGCATACTAGGGACTTCTTGTTTGTCTACATATCACACATGTACTAATGTTTCGGTTAATACAATTCTAGCATGATATATAAACATTTATCATAAACATAAAGATATAAATAATAACCACTTTATTATTGCCTCTAGGGCATATCTCCTTCAGTCTCCCATTGCACTAGAGTCAATAATCTAGATTACATAATATACCTAACACCCATATTCTGGTGTTGGTCATATAAAACTTTGCCAGGAAACTTTAGTCAAACGGATCCTTTACATTGGATCAGTATGTACTTTACCAAATCTTTACTTCAACATCTTCGATGTACTGGCGAATCCGAGTGGTAACGCAGCACGGTATGCTTTGACCTCTTGTGTGACCTTGGCTCTTGTGCATTGGCGATGGCACCCATGTTATCACAGTAAATGATTAATGGGTCCAATGCACTAGGAACCACACCGAGCTCTACAATGAACCTCTTCATCCATACCACTTCTGATGAAGCCTCTGAAGCCGCTATGTACTCTGATTCCGTTGAAGACTTCGCCACCGTGCACTGCTTCGAGCTTGCCCAGCTTACTGCAGCACCATTCAATATAAACATGTACCCAGATTGTGACTTAGAGTCATCAGGATCAGTGTTCCAACTTGCATCGGTGTAACCGTTTACAACGAGCTCTTGGTCACCTCCATAACAAAGAAACATATCCTTAGTTCTTTTCAAGTATTTCAGGATATTCTTGACCGCTATCCAGTGTTCCATTCCTGGATCACTTTGATATCTGCTAGTCAAACTAACAGCATGTGCTATATCCGGTCTAGTACATAGCATGGCATACATGATAGATCCTACTGCCGAGGCATAGGGGATATTATTCATCCTTTCTCTTTCTTCTGCCGTAGCCGGTCCTTGAGTCTTACTCAATACCTTGCCTGGTAACATAGGTAAGAACCCTTTCTTACTTTCGTCCATTCTAAACTTCTTTAGAATCTTGTCCAGATATGTACTCTGTGATAGCCCTATTAGGCGTCTTGATCTATCTCTATAAATCTTGATGCCTAATATATATGATGCTTCACCAAGGTCTTTCATTGAAAAACTATTATTCAAATAACCTTTAACACTGCTTAATAGTTCTATATCATTCCCGATCAATAATATGTCATCTACATATAATATCAGGAATGCTACAGAGCTCCCACTCACTTTCTTGTAAATACAGGCCTCTCCATGACACTGTATAAACCTGAGAAATCTTTGATCACCTTATCAAAGCGTCGGTTCCAACTTCTTGATGCTTGCTTCAGTCCATAGATTGAACGCTGAAGTTTGCATACTTTGTTAGCATTTTTAGGATCGACAAAACCTTTGGGTTGTACCATATACAACTCTTCCTCAATGTCTCCATTAAGAAACGCCGTTTGACATCCATCTGCCAAATCTCATAATCGAAAAATGCAGCTATTGCTAACAAAATCCTCACAGTCGCTACAGGTGAGAAGGTCTCATCGTAGTCAACTCCTTGAATTTGTCGGAAACCCTTTGCGACAAGTCGAGCTTTATAGACGGTAATATTACCATCAGCATCTGTTTTTCTTTTGAAGATCCATTTATTCTCGACAGCCTTTCGGCTATCAGGGTAAGTCTACCAAAGTCCATACTTTGTTATCATACATGGATCCCATTTCGGATTTCATGGCTTCTTGCCATTTGTTGGAATCTGGGCTCATCATCGCTTCTTCATACGTCGCAGGGTCCTCATCATTGTTATCCACAATCATGACATTTAGACAAGGATCATACCAATCAGGAGTGGCACGTTCCCTTGTCGATCTGCGAGGTTCAGTAGCTATCTCGTTTGAAGTTTCATGATCATCATCAGCTTCCTCTGTTGCCGGTGTAGGCGGTACAGGTACAACTTCCGGTACTACGCTACTCTGATCAACGAGTATAGATTCATCAATCTCATCGAGTTCTACTTTTCTTCCAGTCACTTCTTTAGTGAGAAATTCTTTCTCAAGAAAGGTTCCGTTAGCAACAAAGATTTTGCCTTCGGATCTGTGATAGAAAGTGTACCCTATAGTTTCCTTAGGGTATCCTATGAAGACGCATTTCTCCGCTTTGGGTTCTAGCTTGTCCGGTTGTAACTTCTTTACATAGGCTTCGCAACCCCAAACTTTCAGGAACGACAACTTAGGTTTCTAAACCATAATTCATACGGTGTCGTTTCTACGGATTTTGATGGTGCTCTATTTAAAGTGAATGCGGTTGTCTCTAATGCATAACTCCAAAATGATAACGGCAAATCGGTAAGAGACATCATAGAACCATATCTAAGAGAGTTCGATTACGACGTTCGGACACACCGTTACGTTGAGGTGTTCCCGGCGGTGTCAATTGTGAAAGTATTCCGCATTTCTTTAAATGCATGCCAAACTCATAACTCAGATATTCACCTCCACGATCAGATCGTAGAAATTTAATCTTCTTGTTACGTTGATTTTCTACTTCACTTTGAAATTCCTTAAACTTCTCGAAAGTTTCGGATTTATGTTTCATGAAATAGATATACCCATATCTACTCAGATCATCCGTGAAGGTTAGAACATAACGATAACCACCGCGTGATGCTACGCTCATTGGTCCACACACATCGGTATGTATGATTTCCAATAAGTCAGTAGCTCGCTCCATCATACCAGAAAATGGAGTCTTTGTCATTTTTCCCATTAGACATGCTTCGCATCTATCAAGTGACTCAAAGTCAAGTGATTCAAGTAATCCATCAGTATGGAGTTTCTTCATGCGTTTCATTCCAATATGACCAAGACGACAGTGCCACATATAAGTAGAATTATCATTAAGTTTAATTCGCTTAGCATCAATGTTATGTATATGCGTATCACTACTATCGAGATCTAACAGAAATAAGCCATTCTTTTGTGGTGCTCGACCATAAAAGATATTATTCATAAAAATACAACCATTATTCTCACACTTGAATGAATAACCGTCTTGCATTAAACAAGATCCAGATATAATGTTCATGCTCAAAAATAGCAATTATTTAGGCTTAAAACTAATCCCGAAGGTAGATGTAGAGGAAGTGTGCCGACTGCGATCACATTGACCTTGGATCCGTTTCCAACGCGCATCATCACTTCATCTTTCAGCAGTTGTCGTTTAT
The DNA here is from genome assembly GCA_030979885.1 of Lolium multiflorum. Taxonomy (NCBI): domain Eukaryota; kingdom Viridiplantae; phylum Streptophyta; class Magnoliopsida; order Poales; family Poaceae; genus Lolium; species Lolium multiflorum. The sequence continues at coordinate 341,354,666 of CM061750.1, read as the reverse complement.
TCTTTAGTTCCTGTTTTGAGTTACAAATATGAGCAACCGAACCAGTATCAAATACCCAGGTACTAGAACGAGAACCAGTGAAATGAACATCTATAACATGTATATCAGATATACCTTCTTTCTTCTTCTTGACAAGGCCGCTCTTCAGATCAGCCAGATACTTGGAGCAATTACGCTTCCAGTGTCCCTTCTCCTTGCAGTAATAGCACTCAGCATCAGGCTTAGGGCCGTTCTTAGGTTTCATAGGAGGCGTGGCAGCTTTCTTGCCACCCTTCTTGAATTTTCCCTTAGACTTGCCCTGTTTCTTGAAACTAGTGGTCTTGTTGACCATCAACACTTGGTGCTCTTTCTTGATCTCAATCTCAGCAGCTTTTAGCATGCCAAAGAGTTCAGGTAACTCCTTGTTCATGTTCTGCATATTGTAGTTCATCACAAAGTTCTTGTAACTAGGTGGCAGTGATTGAACACGATTAATCCCCAGTCTGTTAGGAATCACTATTCCCAAGTCACTGAGTTTCTTCGCATGTCCGGTCATGGCGAGCATGTGCTCACTAACGGAGCTGCCTTCTTCCATCATACAGCTGAAGAAATGTTTCGATGCTTCATAGCATTCCACGACCGCATGAGTCTCGAATATAGCTTTCAGCTCATTCATCAACTCATGAGGATCATGGTGCTCAAAACGTTTTTGAAGATCGGATTCCAGACTGCACAGGATGGCACACTGAACTTGAGAGTACCGAGTTTTCCGAGTTGCGTAAACAGCTTTTACTTCATCGGTTTCATCTTCTGCAGGAGGGTCACCTAGCTGCATCAAGCACATATTGCAGATTTCCGCCAGAGAGGAAGATCCTCACATGACGGAACCAGTCGGTGAAGTTGCTACCGTTGCTCTTAAGTTTCTCTTTCTCTAGGAACTGATTAAAATTGATTGAGGACGCCATCTCTACAACATATATTTGCAATAGTTTAGACTAAGTTTATGACAAATTGAGTTCAAATTTTAATTCAACATAATTAAAAACCTAAGTGAACTCCCACTCAAAAACAATATCCCTCGCATTGTCTTAGTGATCACACGAACCAAATCCACCGCACCTAAACCCGATCATCACGAGAAAAAGGTGTGATTTCAATGGCGAACACTCGAAGTGTTCATCATATCAACCATATGATTCATGCTCTACCTTTCGGTATCACGTGTTCCGAGACCATGTCTGTACATGCTAGGCTCGTCAAGGCCACCTTAGTATCCGCATGTGCAAAACTGTCTTGCACCCGTTGTATGTACTTATTGAATCTATCACACCCGATCATCACGAGGTGCTTCGAAACGACAAGACTTGATAACGGTGCTACTAAGGATGAACACTTTATTATCTTGAGATTTTAGTGAGGGATCATCTTATAATGCTACCGTCAGCGATCTAAGCAAAATAAGATGCATAAAAAGGATTAACATCACATGCAGTTCATATGTGATATGATATGGCCCTTTTGTTCTTGTGCCTTTGATCTTCATCTCCAAAGCACGGGATATGATCTCCATCATCTTCGGGCATGATCTCCATCATCGTCGGCGTAGCGTCAAGGTCAATGGCGCCGTCTTCATGATTGTCCTCCATGTAGCAACTATTACAACTACTTTGAAATACTATTCAACATGAAATTTAAAGACAACCATAAGGCTCCTGCCGGTTGCCATAATACAATAATGATCATCTCATACATATTCATCATCACATTATGACCATATCACATCACCAAACCCTGCAAAAACAAGTTAGACGTCTCTAATTTGGTTTGCATATTTTACGGTTTAGGGTTTTCGAGAGAGATCTAATCTACCTACGAACATGAACCACAACGTTGATACTAATGTTTTCAATAGAAGAGTAAATTGAATCTTTACTATAGTAGGAGAGACAGACACCCGCAAAGCCTCTTATGCAATACAAGTTGCATGTCGAACGAGGAACAAGTCTCATGAACGCGGTCATGTAAAGTTAGTCCGAGCCGCTTCATCCCACTATGCCATAAAGATGCAAAGTACTCAAACTAAAGATAACAAGAGCATCAACGCCCACAAACCATTGTGTTCTACTCGTGCAACCATCTATGCATAGACACGGCTCTGATACCACTGTAGGATAACGTTGCATAGAAAACAAAATTTTTCCTACCGCGAACACGCAATCCAAGCCAAGATGCAATCTAGAAGACGGTAGCAACGAGGGGATTATCGAGTCTCACCCTTGAAGAGATTCCAAAGCCTACAAGATGAGGCTCTTGTTGCTGGGTGAGCAGTCACTGCGCTTGCAGCGTGAAGATCTTGATCACGATCGGTTCCGGCGCCACGAACGGGCAGCACCTCCGTACTCGGTCACACGTTCGGTTGTTGATGAAGACGACGTCCACCTCCCCGGTCCAGCGGGCAGCGGAAGTAGTAGCTCCTCTTGAATCCGACAGCACGACGGCGTGGTGTCGGTGGCGGTGAAGAAGTCCGGCGGAGCTTCGCTAAGCTACGCGGGAGATATGGAGGAGAGGGGGGCGGCTAGGGTTTGGGAGGGGGTGGCCGGCCACTTCAATGGGGCGGCCAGCTTGTGGTCTTGGGGTGGCCGGCCCCCTCCCTTGGCCCCTCATTATATAGGTGGATCCCCAAGGGTTGGTGTCCAAGTCTTCGAATAAGACCCGAACCAAAAACCTTCCATAGGAGGGGGGAAACCTAGCCAAGCTAGGACTCCCACCAAGGTGGGAGTTCCACCTCCCATGTGGGGGGTGGCCGGCCCCCTAAGGGGGAGTCCACTTGGGACTCCTCCCGCCCTAGGGCACAACGGCCATGGAGGTGGAGTCCATGTGGACTCCACCTTCCTTGGTGGTTTCTTCCGATTTTCTAGAACCTTCTAGAACCTTCCATAGAACCTTCCGCATCATTTTAATTCACATAAAATGACATCATATATGAATCTTATTCTCCGGACCATTCCCGGAACTCCTCGTGATAGATCTCATCCGGGACTTCGAACAAATATTCGAACTCCATTCCATATTCAAATACTACCATTTCAACATCCAACTTTAAGTGTGTCACCCTACGGTTCGTGAACTATGCGGACATGGTTGAGTACTCACTCCAACCAATAACCAATAGCGGGATCTGGAGATCCATATTGGCTCCCACATATTCAACGATGACTTTAGTGATCGAATGAACCATTCACATACATTACCAATTCCCTTTGTCTCGCGATATTTTACTTGTCCGAGGTTTGATCTTCGGTATCACTCTATACCTTGTTCAACCTCGTCTCCTGACAAGTACTCTTTCCTCGTACCGTGGTATGTGGTCTCTTATGAACTCATTCATATGCTTGCAAGACATTAGACGACATTCCACCGAGAGGGCCCAGAGTATATCTATCCGTCATCGGGATGGACAAATCCCACTTGTTGATCCATATGCCTCAACTCATACTTTCCGGATACTTAATCCCACCTTTATAGCCACCCATTTACGCAGTGGTGTTTGGTGTAATCAAAGTACCTTTC